>JACEFZ010028149.1:0-452753 GCA_014155875.1 Cepaea nemoralis | reverse complement strand
AAGAGACCGATTATCACAAAAATCAGAAAGAGGTTATGACACAGAGGCGTTATATCAAAATATCAGAAAATTATAGTTAGTGATTGTGGTCACATTACGAGAAGAAAAGTCTGGAACCAATGTTTAACCTATGATGAGGACATACAGTTGCAAAACCATACTGAATTTACCTTCAAGAACATGTGAAAAATACAGCATGAAAATTAACACACACAAGACAGGTTAAATGACTTTACAGCTCTTTAAAATTTCAAGTTTGGATATAATAACTACACACCATTAAAAAGACCTGTTAATCTTTTCCCCCTATACAGTATGTGTTCACGGATGAAACCAACAAATGCATGTACACAACAGACAATACTGGAGAGAACTTTGTGCGCCACTGTGAGCTGCCTTTGCACCTCGTGTGGTCAAGCTCAACAGAGCCAATCCCAGGCGTATCTTGGCGATGGACGACCAAAGTCAACTGAAGAAGGTAAGATGCTGCTAAACAGTCGTCAGTACAGGGAGTGAGTTTACGAGATCGGATAATGATTCTTGAATAGGTCAAACGTTTGTTCTGTTGTGGCATCTTGATCTTGATGAAATATGATGTGGACATTAACATTTATATGTTTCAGGCAGTTGTTTATTTAGATGTCAACATGGTTGAGAGGTTTAAGCTGCTTAGGTGTAAATTTCCTGTTCGGTGATAGTGTATGGTAGGATGTTCGTCATTCATGCACTGGTCAGTTGAACAGAAATGTTGACTTCTCGTTCAGAAAACAATAGCAAACTACTGAATTCAGAACAATGTATACCTTAGTAAATTCAAACACAGAAGCCACAAACAATAAATGAAAATACACAATTGCTCAAATATAGTGAGGCATTAGCAATTAGCTGGTTGAAGTCAGTTTATGCAAACAGAAAGAGTTAGTGTTAAGTTTGAAGTACCTTGGGGGATAACAGATGCTCCACATTGAAACAATACCTGTCACTATATGTTTGAATTCTTTCAGCTGAAGTATTATTCATTTATTTACTTCATATGATATATAACTCTGCAGTATGCACCTGACGAGATGCAGCGAAAGATGTCAGGCAATAAATCGTGCAACATATTGTTTGGGCTTCTGTGTTTATAAAGTGCTGAATGTGAATAGCTTAGAAAATCAACCTGGAGTTTATCACAACTTTCTGTGAACGCACTCCGACTTCAGAGGTACTTGTAATTTACAGTCCCAAAGTCAAGGACGATAGGTCAACATTTTAGTCCAACTGTCCGGTGTAGCGGTTGAACCCCTTACCTCGGCATCAGCACACCAGGATGTTTAAGAACATGCGTTCTTATCCATTCGGCCATGCTGACCTACATTTAATGATATCACATGCCCTTTGATCTCTCGGGTGATGAGATTTGATACATAACCTTTCAGATAAATGTGGAAAACAATAGGTCCCTAATGCAAGTTGTGCATGTTAAAAATCCCACGGCAGTTGGGAATTGCACAGAGCAGGCCAGAAGGCCACAGCCCTGGCAGAATGTTTAGAAAAGAAAGTTTACACATGGGTAGATGGAGCACGTTACTTAGGAGGGAATGTGTTTAGAGGAAGCAAACTGTCACGATCCATAAAGAGTAACTATGGTGGAAAGATGAGACATGAAGACAGTTGACAGTTACACAGTAGTTCAAATAAAAACAGACTGTAGCAAGACAGAAATACGTGACATGCCCAGAAAGCCAGTCAGGCGGCTAGGCCAGTGAGCTCTATTGACTAAATCTCAGGTTAGCACGAGGAAAGTTCACAGCCAGGGTTGTCATGCCAAATCAGACAGAAATAACACCTTGTTCAGACACAAGGCAGTTTAGCGACAAGTCATACAGCTTAGCGACAAGTCATACAAGTTATAGATGCCATTAGATAGCATACATATTAGAGAAATTACATGTTAGATGCAAGCAGACACACAGAGATCTATGAACTACGAGTAATACTTTACATGAGAAACATTTTGTGTGATATTCACTGGCACAGGAATGATAGGGCAACCCTTTGCATGAAGTTGAACTGCAACTAACTAACTAATAACAACTAACAACTAACTAAACTAACTAACTAACTAACTAACTAAACTAACTAACTAACTAAATACTAACTAACTAACATATAACTAACTAACTAACTATACCTAACTAACTAAACTAAATACCTAACTAACTAACTAAATACCTAACTAACTAACTAACTAATTGGTACTTTACATCACTTGGAAGTATCAACTACACGTCCCATATTTAAACTTCAAGTGTATTGACGCAAACCTTACACAAATGCATCAGGCAAGAGATTGTGCAATAATTTGTTTATAGCATCTGTGTTTAGACACTGCCTCTGCTAGTGGTGTTCTTGTTAATGATATTGTCTGTTATTCTCAGCTGTATTTGTCTGAAGACTTTGGGGAGACTTGGAAAGAAGTCTACAGTCAAGTCAAGTCATTTTACTGGTAAGCCTTTATAAGACATGAGGAGTCCAGTTAACTTACCCACCCAGTCTCTCAAATGTTTTCTGTAAAGAAAACTGCATTATTCTTGATGTTCTCACTGTTGATCTGTGCTATACAAAAGATGTATAAACTGTATGCTTCTAGAAGGTTCTGTTAAGATAATGGTTGGAGGTCAGCATGGCTGAATGGATAAGAGCGCGTACTCTTAAACTTTTTTGTGCTGATGCCGAGGTAGCTGGTTCAACCCCTACACCGTCAGTCAGACTAAAATGTTGACTCTCATCCTTGACTTTGGGACGTAAATTACAAGCACCTCAGAAGTCGGAGTGAGTTTGCTTGATGGCGAGGGACACTGGTAATAGGGAAAGCTAATTCACACAAACAAATCAGACCAGTAGTAGCACAAGTAAGGACTATGCTTGAGTTCAGAGTGAGCAAAGGGTAAAAAAAAAAGATATTGGTTCTGAAACATTTTCAGTGTTATCTGATATGGGTATACTTTTTGTTTCTTTTTACAATTTCTTCATCATTATAAAATGCATCCATACCCAGCAACATGACCATTGAAAGGTTATAGGAGCCATACATATCCTCCTCCCCTCCTGCTTCCTTGCCTGGCCTGGCAATGTAGAAAGCGCTATTAAAGTCAAACCCTACACAAACCTTGTACGGTAAAACCACCATTGTACTTACCCTTGGTAAATCATGCTTCTCAATAAACTGGAGTGAGAAAAGATCATTGACATCTTGTGTCATGACAGGGAAGGGGGTCATTGCAGGTATTGAGACATGCTGTTGGGGACAGCAAGTTGTGGAGAAGCATGGTCACCCACTTCTTCATTTTCTTCTTTTCTGTGTGCCTCCCAGCATCATGTTGTGAACAGAGTTCTGTAACAAGCTCTGGTGTGTGCCTCATACAGCATGATGTGTGTTGCCTCAATTATACTGTTTATCCATCTTTTGCTGTCCCCCATTGCATCTGAGTGGTATTGATTTTTGTGGAGTACTGTCTGTTGGCAGTTAGTTAGTTGACATATCTCCTCATTGCACATCGAACCATTCAGATCCATAATGCTCGGAGTCCCCGCCTCAGTAAATCAGCAGCATAAAAGCGGCTTCACACACCAGTTCTGTGTTGGTTTATTAATCTTCTTTGGCTTCCTGCGTAATGCTCTTGTTTAGCCACACCTCTTTTAACTTGCTATTCTCAGTCTGACCATGGTTGGTATTGGTGACTAAACCTTTTTATTTGCTCTCTTGTGATGAAGTCCAACACTGGTCAGTCAAGTAAATGGCCCGTTTATAATCCTTGAGCTGTATTGGTATACTGTGCTAACCCCATGTTTTTATATAACAATCGGCACTCAATGGGTGATCTGGTCAATACCACACCAGTCACCTTTACCTCCCAGGACATTTCCTGGTTCCCATTGTAGGCTGCGTTGACCTGGGAGAGAATTTTTTAAATCCCATCTCCGACTGGATTTGAACTCATGACCCCCAAGAAGGTTAACCTGGTCAGCAAATGCCTGCAGAAGTCGGATGTGTCAGCCTAAAGGTGCAAGTAAAGCTGCTCTGCTGTAAAACAGTCACAACGCAGTCATGTTCCAAAAAAAACTCCGGAAGAAGAAGAACCCATGACTGCTGGTTGGCAGGCCTGTGTGCTAGCCACTACACTACTGCAACTCCTTGGATATATGATGCTTGTCCCATATTTAATCAAGAGATGAGAAAAAGACACTGGTGCTCAGTAGGACACATTTTGAGAACACCTGATAATAGTATAATTAGAAAGTCCCCTCACTGGAACTCACAGGGAAAATAAATAGAGGGGGACCTAAAAACACATGGAGAAGAGAATTAGAGACAGAAATGAATAATATTGAGGAAACACCTGTTAAATAACAAAAGATAGGACAACTTGGTGTAAGCTGGTGAACGCCAGTGCTGCATCAGGAGATACAGGGGAGGAAGGAGTGTAGGACTACTATTGCCGTCTATCAGTTTTAATAAAAACATGAGGAAAACCAGGAGAATTTTCAATCAGATGGCAGTAGGATTGATAGCAGTATGCTCTCGCCGACTGTGAATGAGGGGACGGAGCATGTGTGGGATGTGCCAAAGTGCAGTGATCTGTAGCTCAAACCTCAACTCGTTTTAAAAAAGCTTGAGTAGCTTTGATGGTTAAAGATTGATGGTTTAAAGAATTGATTGATTGGTTTAAGAATTGATTGGTTTAAGAATTGATTGATTGGTTTAAGAATCAGCATGACAACACATCACGACAAACCCTTAGAGCCTCTTATCTCTCACAACAAGTATTTATGATGTTGATGCTAATCATTCCAGTGGCTAGCAGGATGTAAACACTTCATTTTCTTTTTGTCATACGTCCTTCCTGGCCAAACCTACACTTAAAATCCAAATATACACATTCTCAAGTATGTTGTTTCATCTATCATTGTATCTTTATCTGGCATTCAGTAATTAAGTAGTCTTTACAGTGTTCTTCTTATCCATTGAGAGTGTCTAGACTCTTATCAATCTGATCGCTCATGACCTTGCACTTCTGCATGGCCAGGACATTGTATCCATGTAAGCTAGTGCATTAAGGAGGCTTTGACATAAAACCCCAGATGCGTGACTTCTGTATTTCCTTTCCCCATCGAAATTACAGTAAACATATATTAAACATATATGTGTTATTGATTTCTTGTGTTTTAACACCTGTCTCTCTCTTGGTAACTTTTATGAATTTTGGGGTGTTCGTCTGATTGAGCATGGAAGTAGACTTGTTTCTCCAGTGAGGCAGCAGTTGGGAGGTGATGGGTTGAGGCTTGGTGTGCCTATAGTTTTAAGTCTTTCTGTTTTCTAGTTTTTAGTTTAGTTCAGTGAGGATACATCAGAACAAATTATTATTCTGCACCTCAGAACAGGACACAATAGATTACGCAACCACATGTATACAAAATTCAAGATTGGTGAATCAGCCATGTGCACATGTGGATTGGCGCCGCAGACAGCAGATCACATACTCCAAGACTGCCCAAATATGACATATCTAGGCAAACCTTCTGGCCTAGAGAAACAACAGTGGAAGATAAACTCTATGGACCACTGAGTGAACTAAAAAAGACAGTGAAGTTCATACAAGAGACAACATTGCAGTTACTAGACACAACATATTTCAAGCGAAGAAAAGAAGAAGAAGAAGTTTCAATGTGGATGTTAACCTTTGCTGAACTAAAATGGTGACCTTAAGCTGGCTACCTAATTCAGTCAGTAGTGTTTGTAGCCCTGAGACTTTTCAAGACTTGAGAGCCTGAAATGCTACTACTTTTTATAAGAATATTAAGGTTGAGTGTAGAATAAGGATAGTGCCCCCCCTATTTCTTTCCCATTGTCATTATCTTAATGCTAATTAGTCAATACCTATGAATTATTAATTCTGATTACCTTTATTTCTGTGTTCTAAGGGGAATTCCACCTTATGATAGTGACTCGACTATATTTGTTGCGGAAGAGCTTCCACCAAGAAACGGAGAAGTGACAGGAAAGCTGCAGATTGTACGATCTGATTCACTGTTTCATGGCAGTTACGACACCTCAATTGTTCTGACTGATGTTATAGACTTCGATATCCGAGAAGATTACATGTATGCCACCAAGTCTGTGGTAAGATCATCACATCTGGTAAAAAAATGAAGTGAATTGTGAAATATTTCTACACCTTTAATGCTGTAACCCACTATGTTTGTTGTGAGAGGTGACAGAGGTTGTGTGGCTGCAGGGTGCCAGGACAGTAAGAGTCATGAAGTTGCAGTAACATTAGTTCAGATAACAAGGCAGTGACGATACTAGTAATGTTACTAAGGATGATATGACAATAACTACAGTGAAGTTGGGGTTAAGTCAGGAAAATGGTGCGGCAGGGAGTGACTAGGGGATCTGGACGAAACTTAATACTTTGAGGAATGGACATATGGATATTTAAAAAAAATAAAAGTTAGTTGCATATCCTTTACAGGACATCACAGTCAACCCCAGCATTTATTGACTACTGTCATTTCTTGACTAGTTTACATTCATTAGTTTGCCATTGCTTTCTGAACAACCAGCACTCATACCTGTATAAAACCCAGCATGAAGTGGTCTGCTTCTAAATCACCCGCTGTTATGTTTCAAACGTGATGGATATATAATGTTTCAAATGTGATGGATGTATAGGGTGGGGCAAAATGATCTGACACATTTGTAACTTTAATAAAACTAAATTAGAATAAATGAACAAACAAGTATTTTTATTTATCAACTGTACATATGATGCCATTTTATTTTATGTTGTTTGAATAATGAAAAAAAGTATTTTTATTTCCTAAATGTACATATGATGTCATTTTATTTCATTTTCTTTTAAAAATTACATCAGTCAAATGTTCGCCGTTATTGTCCACACACTGTTGAAGACGTTCGCGAAAGTTGTCCATAACTCGGCGGATCATTTCATGCTGGAATAGACTTCAATTTCTTGATGAATTGCATCTTTCAATTGTTTCAATAGATCGGGGGCGATGAATGTATACCTTTGATTTTAGGTATCCCAGAGAAAAAAATCACACGGGTTCAAGTCAGGTGATCGGGCAGGACAACCGAGGTCACCTCGAATGAAATTAAATGACTGGGGAACATCTCCCAAACAACATAAAACAAAATGGGCATCATGTGTACAGTTGATAAATAAAAATACTTTTTTGGTTCATTTATTCTAATTTAGTTTATGATTAACAGTTACAAATGTGTCCAGATCATTTTGCCCAGCCTGTATAATCAAACTATAACTGGTACCATTAATATTGGAACTGTTTGCATGTTGTTGAAATGAAAGCTGAGTATATCCAGAGTGCTGAGATGTCAGTTCTTGACTCTCAACTTAACTTTAGAAGAATGTGAAATTATAATTTTCTGTGTAATATGAATAGTGCTTTACTGCTAGTATACACATCATTCCTTGTACATCTACCTATGGACAAGGGAGAGGTGGTCGAGCGCTTGTGGAACCAGGGAGAAAAGGTGGGGAAACAGAATGAGAATCTGCATGTGGAAAGACTGATATTGTGGGGATCGGCAGGGTTCTGAATCTCAAACTGAGGGGGAAGACAAGGAGAACTTTCAATGAGATAGCAATGGGAATGATTAGTAGTATGTCTCTTTGCTGGCTGTTGAACGAGGGGACGGAGCGCATATGGGAATATCCTGAGTGCATGATGTCGGTTCTTAGCTCAACTCAACTCAACTCAACCTTGTACATCTTCAGACTGAAAAATCTATGTTTTATTTATCTTTTTCCCATTAACATTCAGAGTGTTCTAGAAATGATTTCTGTGCCTTTCATGATTGAAGATTTCCACTAACACCAATATTTCTTAATGCTTTAACCATCTGTACATTACCCATTTTATAACTTCCAACTTATGCATTCCTGTGAGCTTTAAAAATCTTGTTCTCATTAACAACCATATGTAAAGTAGTGTGCGTGTGGTTGTTTCCAGTGGTTAGTAAAGGAGAGTTTGGTATATGACACCATGACCTCAATTCAGAGAATGGAGGTGGAGGCAGTTACTGCAGCTTTCCACTGGTTGGAGAACAAACTGTATACGCATGTTGTGATTGTAACTGATTCACAAAGCATGCTGACAAAGGTGAAGACTGGCATGCTTCGTGCAGAATGGCATGCATCATTCAGAGGTCGCGGGTTGTGAGCATTCGCTGGATCTTTTCTCCAGGACACTCTGGTGTGGTTGGAAATGAACAGGCAGACAGATTGGCTGGTGCTGCATCATTGAGGGGTGATTTGATGCATGATAAGGCAGATGTGGTGAAGGCCCTCTGGGAGCATGACGAATAATGCAGAAGAACAGATAGACTATCATGGTCTAGAGAGAATGCAGCAGCAAGGGGATGGTCAGAGGATCTGGTAGACAGTCGTCACTCAGAGGTAAAGCAAGACGGACATATAATCAGATTGCAACGGGCACCATTAGTATTGGAACTCTACGCTGGCTGTTGAAGATGATGACTGAGCACTTATAGGAATGCCCTGAGTGCAATGATGTCAGTTCTTGACTCAACTCAACATTCTCATTAACACTACTTTTCGGTTTATTGATATTCTCTACATTTTCAATCATATTTGTAGCCTCCAACCAGAATGTTGTCTTTCACAGATTCTTTTGGGGGCTCCGTTTAAACCCACACCTACAACTTTGGGTCTCCTACATGAGAGGAGAGTTTGTCAATGCAGAGTTCCCTGGCAATTATTTCTTCACTGTAAGTATTCTTTTCTTTATACAAGGGGAAGTCAATAAGGTAAGGTCACAAATGGCTGTTGAAAATAACTAAAGATGAATGAACAACATGAAACCAGTTTATTTTTATACATACATTGTCCCTTTATTTCTCAACATAATTTCCACCAACATTGATGCACTTATCCCATCGTTTTATCAGTCCTCCCAAACCGGCTGCATAGAACTGCGTGCTCTGTTTTCTAAACCACGTTTTCACTTCACATTCAACTTCGGCATCATTCGCGAAATGTCTCCCGCCAAGGTGGGTTTTCAGTGGACCAAAAAGGTGGAAATCGCTAGGGGCTAAGTCGGGGCTGTAAGGTGGATGTTCCAGAACTTCCCACCTTAGTTGGTTAATTTTCTCCTGAGTTAATCGAGCCGTATGTGGTCTGGCATTGTCATGAAGAAGCAACACTCCTCTAGTCAGCAGTCCTGGACGTTTTCTTCGAATTGCATCATGAAGCATCGATAGAACTTCACAGTACGATTCAGAATTCACATTGTCACCTTTCTTCTTGAAATTGGTTAAAAGCAATCCATTGACAATCCCAGAACACTGTCAGCATAACCTTCTTAAACGGGTGAAACGTCCATTTCCGTCCGGACCCGTTAACGGGCGAACACGCCCCAAACCGCCTGTTACTATTATGCATTGTTAAAAACGTGATCTCTCAGCTTTCCGATACTTCCAATGGCGCTACTTTTGCTTTCGCCAATAGCTTGAAAACGTGGTCGCCATTTGCAAGCGCGTACTATGAATTTGAACATATTTTAAAATAGTTTTCTAGAGTTTTTTATGCTTCGTTTTTCAAATGGATTTTTGGCGATTCTTCAAGTAGATAGCCGAGATTTCGCTGGGTTCAATTTAAGTGACATTGAAGAGCACGAAGTTGACTATTAATCGGAGCTAGATATCAGTGATCAGCGTTACTTTGCGTTAGCAGTCGTGAGTCGGACTGTAAATGTGTTTTGTAAATTGCTTGTATAGATGACTGACAATCACAAACAATATGCTGTATTTTCATAAATATTGTGTTCATGTATGGATTACTGACAACAATCACGTGAGTAACATATTCTGCATGCTTTTCCCTCATTGTGTTGTTTATTTAACTAAAATCGGTTGACTAACACCTTATGTGTGATGTTTTTTACTAACGTATCCTAAAATTTTACAGCACCTGAAAAATCTGCCCGTTCAGGGCTAAAAACGGACAAGCGGTCTGCCCGTATAGGGTTAAAGCTACTCTTGACAAGCCAGAACACTGCAGGCATAAACTTTCCCTGCTGATAGGTTATAACCTTGAATTTTGGGACAGATGATGCAAGAAGGACGTTTCCATTGCATTGAAGCATGCTTTGATTCGGGCTGGTAGTGATGGCACCCAATGATTTGTTTTCCTCAGTAAACAATCCATGTTTCAGCATGTTTTCTCCTTCTCCTTGTATTGACAGAGATGATGCAAGGACAGGCAAATTAGTTCAATTGTCTGGGGTACACACCCTTGAGCACACTTTTCCTTTAAATATTCAACTCGATTCATGCATTATGCTGTATGCTGAAACCATGTGAGCACCCCTATTGCAGATGCTACAGAGTCTATCGTTACTCGCCTGTCACCTCTAATCATCTCCTCTACCCGCTGCACGGATGCTTCTGTTGCAATCTCAACAGGACGACCAGATCGGATTTCATCAACAATTTTAGAGCGTCCTTGAGAAAATTTTTCTACCCAGCTATGCACCGCTTTACGGGGCAAACAATTGTCAGCATAAACAGGAATCATTTCCTTATGAATGTCCTTTGCAGGCAGTCCTTTTGCCCACAAAAAACACACAACAGCACGTTGCTCTTTGGTTGTTGTACACTCCGTAAGTTCAGTTGCCACTTTGTTTATGCACTGCGCATGCGCATGAGACACCTAGCGCCACCTGACGAATGGGAATATAAAGTTCGATGTTGCTGTTACCTAATGACACCTGTAGAAAACACCAACTACATTTACCTGCCATCCCACAGAACTGTGTGACTTACTTATTGTATAACTTCTTCTTGTTTTATTTTATTTGTTGTAATTGAACGAAGCCAGGGTAGTGGATTTACTATACAATTGAAAACCCCAGCAAGACAATAGATTGTTTGGGTAAAATTGAAAAGAAGAATAACATTGTAAAGATCGTAGTTTAAAAGCCACAAAGGCACATTGGAGATATTTGGTTAGGCTCACAGTTAAGTGCCTGAATGGGGCACAGAAACAGTGTGATCAGAATTGTGCTGGCTGCCTTTGTCTACTCTGGTTTGCTGTTTAGTCAGGTTGAAGTCACCCCACAGCAGTTATGGTTCGGTGAACAATCCTGCCACCTGAGTGTGTTTCCTGGTCTGTACAAGAAGTACAGAATAGTAACACTGAACCTGTCCTGCATGTGGTACAGTAAAAATATGTCGTCCAGTAGCAGGTGACAAGCATGTAGGGCCATCACAGTTTGTAGACCTGAGTGCAAGGGGGAATAGGTGGTCAGTCTTTCCCTCAAATAATGAACAGTGAGAGCCTGGCATCCTTCTTTCTTTCTTCTTTCTTCTTTCTTTCTTCTTCTTTCTTTCATTTCTTTCTTTCTTTCTGTCTCTGTCTGTCTGTCTGTCTGTCTGTCTCTGTCTCTCTGTGTGTCTCTCTGTGTCTCTCACTGTCTGTCGTCTCACTCTGTCTCTCTCTCGCACCCTACACACACACACACACACACACCCACACTTTCTCCCTTTCCTCTGCCCCCACCACCATAATAGTGAATGTCAAATGCTGACACTGAATCCTCGCCTCTGGGAAGGTTAGCCCGGGTCAACAATGCCCGCAGAAGTCGGATGTGTCGGCCTAACGGCGCAAGAACGCAGCTCTGCTGTAAACAGGCACAACGCAATCACGTCCGAAAAAAAACTCTGGATGAACGCAGAAGAAGAAGAAGAATCCTCGCCTGATCGTGCTCAGGCAATTATCACCATAACTTCCTACCCTTACTCCAATGGGCTATGCCTCTTGTAAGAGCTAATAAGGGAGGGGTGGCATGAAACTGGCTTCCTCATCCCTAGAAAAATCAGCTGCAGAATGCCATGAAACATGAAACAAGTCTTCATAGGTCTTGGCATGAGCTAGTTAGTTAGTTAGTTAGTCGACAGATCATCCTCATTGCACAACGAACCATTCAGTCCATAAGTGCTCGGATCCCCTCCTCAGCAAATCCCGCAGCGTGTAGCGGCTAACGACGCCAGTTCTGTGTTGGCTTATCAATCTTCTTTGGCTTCCTGCGTAGTGTTCTTGTTTGGCCACCCCTCTTTTAATTTGCTGCTCTCGCAGTCTGGCCATTGTTGTAGATTCACAGTCATCACTTGGTTCTCGCAAAAGTCTTACTTCTCGTAGAGCATTCAGAATGTCAGCCTGGTCCATGGCGCGTCCGACCCTCCACAGTAGCCTCACCTGCGAGCTTGTCAGCCCGCTCATTTCCTTGTACTCCCGCATGCCCTGGCACGAAAGATTGAAACTAATCTTTGCCAGCCGAGACCGCTCCAGAGGCAGCAACCATTCTCTTCGGATCGACCCCTCCTCTATCCTCTTGATCATGTTCATTGAGTCGCTAAGGAACACAAGTCCTAGTGAACAGTCTGTGTCTCGAGCCATGTTATTGCTTACTTACTGCCATGACTTCCATGGTCAGGCTACTTGTGGTTTCAGTGAAAGCACCAGAGTCCTCCTTCACAATTATCCCTCCGGCCGAGCTGTAAAGGCCCATGAGCTTCTCACATGTCGGACGACCGACCCATCTGTGTAGATGACCGCGTCACCGTCTAGCGAATTCTCGAAAATCAACGCTTGTACTTCAGCCTCCACAGCAGCCGAATTTTCTTGTCTGCATTTTCTATCTAGTTGGATGCAAACTGAAAAGGATGTGCAGAAATCTGTTGGCCACTTGCACCCACTCCTCGCCAGGTTCTAAGTCCTCAAGTGAACACACCTGTTGAAGAATGTCTTCGGCTTGACCCATCCACGACCGTCCTCGTTTTAACCTGCTGCCCTTCACCTTCCTAATTTCACTATGCAGTGGATGTTGTGTGTTTGCGTTAACTCTGAGGTAGGCGCGTGCCTGCAAACTTGTATTCTCTCTTCAATGGTTGGAAAATCAAGAAGGTAGCGCATCGCCCTGCATGCTGTATCTCTTGTACATCCAAGAATAATGCGCATAGCTTCATTCTGTATTCCTTTTCATCCTTTCTATCTGTTTACGGCTGAGAGTCAGGATTGCCATTGCATACTCCAAAACAGACATGACAAGCCCCTCGTACAGAAGACATAGATGGCGCTGCTCACAGTTTGCTGCCGCCATCACCCGCATCGCAGCCAAACCCCGCTTGGCCTTTGTTATCACCTGGTCTATGTGCACATTATAAGCAAGGCTTCGATCAACCGTATCCCCTAGGTAATTCATTGCCTGCGTTCTTTCCACCGTCTCTGAACACAGCATTACAGTTGGTGTTGGAGTGTTGACAATATGATTATTCAACGAGAACCAAGTCACTGTTGCCTTTGTTGGGTTGACCATTGCCCCAGCTTCATCACACCAAGTACTTATGCGATTGAGTTCGGTTTGTAGTTCCACAGCAACCTCCTCTCTATCCTTACCCTGACGATACACTAAAACATCATCGGCATATGACAATGTCCTGCCAGGTCCAGTGATCTGCTCACTGGTGATTCTCACTGTGTAGCGTTGAACAGTACCGGAGATAATGGTGATCCCTGTGGTAGGCCAGGATATATTGTTGTTGGTTCCGAAGTCCAACTGCCACATCTAAAAACTACTTTCTGCTGGAAGAGGGCTGCAGCGATCCAATTAAGGAGGAATGGACTTACTTTTAGTTCAAGAAGCTGAAACATTAAAAAATCCAATGGTACTCTGTTGTATGCGTCCTCAAGATCAATCGCTGCAGCAAAGGTTTCAGTGCCTGAGTGGAAACCTTCATAGACATCATGGGCAAAGACTGCTGCATTGGTCCAGGTTTCTCTTTTTGGGCGGTACCCACCCAGGGTAGGTGGGAAAACACCTTGCCTCTCTAGTTGGCTTGATATTTTCCTGGCAATTACCTTCTCCAGCAGCTTGCCTATTGTATTCTGCATGGTTATAATTCGATATCCCTGAATTTTTTGTGTGGTCTTTGTCAGGCTTCGGCAAGGGAATCAGATAGCTGTGTAACCATTCCTCCTTGATGCTAGCACTCCTATACTGTTGTTGTACATGTCTGCTAGTTTCTCTAGCTCATTGTCGGTACACCTTATTGATGTCGTCGTATCTTATGCCATCAGGACCTGGAGCGCTGTTTTTTGATCGTCGAAGTACAGCCTTGATTTCTTTCATTGTCACTGTGTCTTCATCCGAAGTGTTCTGGGCCTTGCATCTGTCTGAGGTGACCTCCTTGGCCAGATTTCGGCCTCCCATGTCTGTCTGGTTGCTCTGCTCTAGATAGCGTTCAAAGAGGGCTTTGCCCTTGTCCTCGTCAGTCCTCTGCCAGATGAGGTCAGCACCTTGGAAGTCAGAAATGCTCTTATTCTTGACTACACCACTCATGCTTTTATGTAGTCGCCAGAACAATTTCAGTGACTTGTCTGTGCTTTCTCTTTGACACACCTCTGCCCATTTTTCGCTTTTAACCACCTTGACCAGTTTTTGAAATAGCTTACTTTTAGTGTGCATCTCTCTTTCTAAGTGCATGCAGGGACTAGGATGACCAGCTCTGTTCTTCTTGGCATTTTGCCATCTCCTTACAGCACTACGCTTATCCACCCAAGCCTTCTCCACCTCGAAATTCCACCAAGGTGGCTGCTCCCAGCTTTTTTTCCTGCCCTGAAACTTTCTGCGCTTGTCACGTCTTATTTTACTCACCACATCTTGCCCTGTACTGTCAAACTGGAAAGTCTTTACCTTTAGCTTGTGCTGCCTGGTTCTGTCCTTTCTCCACCAATATGCTGCAAGGGTGGTGGTCGCTGCCGTGGTGTCCTAGGACACCCCATCTACACACTGTAGTGAGTGAAGGTGAAACTAGCGCCAGATCAATAGCACTGTCCTCATCGCCTGGACGGCTTGCTGTCCTGGTGACACAGCCACTGGTTGATACAAACCAGGTCGATGGTTTCCAAGTGCAGTCTCGAGCTCCGTCCCCTTGTGATATTTGGAGGAAATAGTTTTTCCCCATGATCTGCCTTTAGCGTGAAGTCACCACAGAAAATAACATTTTTCAAATAACACATAACATGAGCTAGTTAAGGGCCTATACTCCATTGGGAGGAGAGTGTGGGTTACTGTGCAACAGAAGAAAACAACCACATGTACACATACACTCTCTCACACTCCTCTTCAATCACCCTGTGCACTGTCTCATTCTCTATCACCTGCACCCTTTCTCAGTCTATCTCAACAAACACCCCACACACACACACACACACACACACACGCACGCACGCACCCATCCACGCACACACACTTCTCTTTCTTATAACAGTATAATAAAGATCTCTTGTGCTAACTCAGATACACGCATGCATGTACACTGTGTACAAACACTTAACTGCATTTGTAATACAGTCAACCTTTACAGAAGCCTTATCAGTTATATAACCGGCTCTGTGGCAAAGGGGTTAGAGACACAATTCATAATCCTGCACATTGCGTTCGATTTAGCAGTAGACTGGCATGCTTGGCTTTTATAAATGCTATGTGCACCGGTTGTTCAGAAAGTAGTGGCAAACTACTGACATAAACTTCCCAAGAAATCATAAACAGCCCAAAAAAATGTGGGGTTGACGCCAGTAAAGGATATGCAACTAACATCAATTATATGATGCAAGATGCTGACCAGTAACTCATATTCATTCTTAACAGGATTTCTTTGTTGCCGATGCCACTGATGGGCAGCTGATGGTGTGTGCTACATCAAGAACTCACACACCAACCTGTATGTGTCGGAAGTCACCGGCTACAAGTTTTCTCTCTCCCTGGAGAAGATATCTACTTTAACCAAAGACCATGATCAACACTAACTGGCTGAGGTATCCTATCATTTACTGTCTTCGTTCACCTGTAGTATTGTACTCATTTCTTTCCCTACACTTCTCTCTGCTGTGTCCCTCCTTTTTTCCCTTGCTGGCATGGATGTCACTTCTTTCACCTGTAGTATTTGTTACACATTTCTATCCTAACCTTCCTCCTGTCCATTTCTTGAAGTCTCTCCTCTTCCTCCTCGCCATCATGGATTTCACTTCTTTCAACTGTAGTATTTGTACACATTTCTTTCTCTACATTTCCTCTGGTGTCAACCCTCCTTCCTTCCTTGATGGCATGGATGTCATTTCTTTAACTGTAGTATTTGTACACATTTCTTTCGTTACTCTCGTCTTGTTGAAGTCTCTTATTCCTCTTCCTTCTCTCTTGTTGCCACGGATAACACTTTGTTTACTGGGGTGTGTGTGTGTGTGCATGCATGTATGCGTGCGGGTGTGCAGGAGGAGGGGGAGAGAGAGAGGGAGGGAGAAGAGCAGTGGCTGAAAGGTTACAGTATCAGAGCTCAGAATTCACCTGGTACAATCTCAACTAAGTGCTGTGAATTTTCCCCAAAACCACTGGCATCCAATGACATCCCACGTCCGCTTGATCTCTTCGATATTGAAATACCCAGCTTTCTCAGACAAGAACGGAAAATAGGTCCTATGTCCAGTTGTGCGCATTAAAATCCTGCGACAGTTGTGAATCACAAAGAGTAGGCTGTAACCTCTGCCCTGGCAGAATATTAGGAAAGCGCAGTAAGTAAAGCTAATAACATGGCTCGAGACACGACCTTCACTCGGGCATGCTTCCTTAGTGACTCAATGAGTATGCTCAGGAAGATAGAGATGGGTGGGTCCGAGGCAGTGGTTGTTGTCTCTGGAGCAGTCACCGGCTGGCAAAGATTAGTTTTCAATTTTATGCCAAGGCCTGCAGGTGTACAAGGAAATGAGCAAGCTTGCAGGTAAGGAGACGACAGTGGAGGGTGGACAAGCCATGGACTGGCTGATATCTGAAGCTCTACAGAGAAGTAAGTCATTTGCGAGAACCAAGTGATAAATGAATCTACAATCATGTTCAGACTGCGAGAACAGCAAGTTAAAAGAGGTGTGGCCAAAATAAGAAACACTATGCAGAAGCCAAAGAAGATATTCAGCCAACACAGAACTGGTGTCGTTAGGCCACGACCTTCTGTGGGATTTGTTGAGGAGGGGATCTGGGCACTTATGGACTGAATGGTTCAATGAGCAATGAAGATGATCTGTTGACTAACTAACTAACTAACTAACTAACTAAGTAAGTAAGTAAGTAAGTTAAACTGAAGATGATCTGTCAACTAATTAACTATTATGAAAGAAAACTTACTCAAGAATGGATAGAGCCCACTACGTTGGATGGAATCTGTCTAGAGAAGTAAACCTTACACAAATACATGCCAAATTTGTGGCATGCTGTTGGAGAATGTGGCTCCTTCCATTCATTCATTGGCTCCTTGCCGTCTTGACAGACAGATAGTTGTGCTCTAAAAGGCATAATAACTTTTAACTATGGCGGTAGCGAGTGTGACTGATAAGGCCAATTTGCGCTGTAAATGTCCGTTCACAGTGGGTGCATATTGAACATGTGGTCATTTCCACCATCATGCACCATCTTACGTCTCACAACGCTTGGTGTGTGACTTTCTGCAATTAATTTTCTCCTTTGACTTTTATTCCATTTCTGATATTTGTCCCTCCACGCAACAACGTTCAGCGGCGACTTGCTCCCAATGTGCATTATCAATGCCTGTATCAATCATGTCCCGCTTACACACATCTTTGTATCGTAGTAGAGGCCGACCCTGAGATCTCTTACCCATCCTGTAATTCACCAAAAAAGATATCCTTTGGTATTCTACCATCATCCATCCTCCTAAGATGTCCTATCCATCTAAGTCTACGAAGACTGAGCATGGAAATAAACTGTCACACAACCTGATCTTTCCAATACTTCAGTATTTGTGATTTTGTCTGCCACATTAATACCAAGAATTCTTCGCAGACACCGCATATGAAAGCTGTTTAAATGTTCTCTTGGTGTGAGTAAGTTGTCCAGGTTTCACTGCCATAAGAGAGAGTACTAAGGACACAGGCTTGATAGACAAGGACTTTTGTTTTGGCAGTAAGCTTCCTGTTTCTCCCAGACTCTTTTTCTTAACCTGTTCATTGTTGTTGCTGCCTTACCAATCCGATGTTGATTTCCTGATCTAGGGATAATTTGCTATTTACCACTGATCCTAGATATGTAAAATGGTCTACTATCTCTAGTTCGGCGTCGTCAATAAAGATTGATGGTACCCCATGTGCACCTTGTGACATAATCGGTGTCTTCTTTTTGCTAATTGTTAAACCAAATTCAGAACAAGCATTGAGAATGCAGATAGTAGACATTGCAATTCTTCCTCAGAGTGGGTCGTAACTGCAGCATCATCTGCAAAAAGCAACTCTCTGATCAGTACCCTCCTAATTTTCGGTCTTAGCCTTCAATCTCTGAGCATTGTAGAGGCCGCCATCTGAGCGTGAGTGAATGTATATACCACCATCCTGATCACGAAATGCATATTTCAGTAGAAGTGAAAAGTATATTCCAAAGAGGGTGGGAGCTAGTACACAATCTTGCTTAACTCCACTCTTGATTTCAAATTCTTCAGAAGTTGCACCATCAAACTTGATTATACCCTTCATGCCTGTGTGGAACGATTCCACAATGGACAGAAGAGTTGGTGGGCAGCCAATCTTCTTTAGTGCCTTGAACAGACCCTCACGACTGACCAAATCAAATGCCTTTGTGAGGTCGATGAAGGCAATAAACAGTGGTTGATTCTGTTCACGGCATTTTTCTTGCATTTGTCGCAATGAGAATATCATATCAGTGGTAGACCGGTTCTGTCGAAAGCCACACTGTGATTCGGGGTAGACTTGATCTCCTAGGACTTGAAGTCTGCGCAGAACAATTCTGGCAAATACTTTTCCAGACAATACACAGAAGTGAGATACCCCTATAGTTGTTACAGTCGCTCCGATCACCCTTGTTCTTGTACAGCGTTATGATGTTTGAATCTTTGAAATCCTGTGGGACTTGTCCTTCACGCCAGCATAGCTCTATTAGATGGTGGATCTGTAGAGTGAGTGTTTCTTGCCCACTCCTGATAACCTCTATTGGAATCCCATCCTTACCTGGAGCCTTGCCAGATGCAAGTTCATTTATAGCACACTTAACTTCTGTTATGGTGGGAAGTGTGTCCAGGTGGTCAAGAGTTGGTAGAGCCTCTATGGCATTTAGGGCACCATCCGCTAGTTTGGTCTCACTTGAGTAAAGCTCCAAATAGTGCTCTACCCATCTGTCCATCTGCTGTTTCTTATCAGTGATGACTTTCTCCAGTCAAGGTTTTCAGCGGTGCACTTCTTTTGATCACTGGACCACAGGCTTTCTTTATTCCTTCATACATGCTTTATATGTCTCCCTTATCACTTGCGATTTGAATGGACTCACACAACTTGATCCAATAATCATTTGCACACTGCCTGGCAGCCTTTTGCACATCCTTCCTAGCTTGCCTTAGCTCACTCAGAGTGTTACGCGTTGGTCTTTCCTTGTTTCTTAAGAGAGCTTTCTTCTTCTTATCAATCAAGGGCTGCAGAGTCTCGCTGTTGCCGCAAACCAGTCCTGCCTCTTATGATCCACAGTGCCGTAAACCACTACGGCAGTTTTATAAAGAGTTTCCTTAATTTGACCCCACTTTTCATTTACTGTACAATTTTCTGGTGTATCAGTGAAAGCGTCTTCAAGTTGCTGTTGAAACTGAAAGCACTTTTCAGGATCATGAGTGTTAATAATATTAATCCTGGGGCTAGATTTGTGTTTAGCTGTGTAGATTCTCTTTGGTCTCAGTCTAACTCTTGCAACAACCAAAGAATGATCTGTATCACAGTCAGCACTGTGGTAACTACGAGTCAATGATATATGGTTCAGATGTTGTCTCCGTGTGATGATGAAGTCCAACTGGTGCCAATGGCCGGATCTTGGATGTTTCCATGTGACGGAAGGAGCCTCCAGTCAGGTCTTAGTCAGATATGACTGAGCTACCGTATAACAGTAGACGGTACTACCTGGTTTCTGTTAGCGCCGAACGTTGGGCGGCGCTTACCAAACCCGACACCCCACATTGTGCCAACGGCTTCGGGCGGAAGAGCACAATTGGGAGGGTACAAGCCTTACCCTGTGCGAGGAAATGCAAGCTAAAGACAAAATTGTCATGGCAGGGCTGACCAGGCCCTAAGCCTTGGTTGGCGACTGGTCTAGGATCGAAGCTCCGACAGGCGGACAGTTAGAGCAATGCTTTGCTGATCCGGCAGCTTCTGCAGCTTGTCTTGTTCCAGATGTAGGGGTGTTACCTTTCCTCTGGAGTGAACTAGGCAGGCCGAGAGAGGGATTATGTTGCATGGGCAACACATGATCTCTATATTTTAGCCCAGGCTTTGTGCTATGGAGAGGCAATAACTCCATCCCTGTCTTAACTGGTCTCGGAATCAAAGCGAGAGGCAACTGTTACGGGTTATAAGTCCTTGTCAGTTGGCGTAGACATGGGGCGCCACGCGTGCCTCTGACAGTGGGAGACACCTATAGGTGTCACTGATCAGCTACCGCCCGCCTCAAGCTGGGCAGCCCCCAGCCAATTGGGTGCTGATCCGCCACAGCCTGCCTGCTTCAATGGGTGCTTGGGCTAGGACAAAATCTGAATCGCAGGCTGTAAAACCAATGCACCAGGTACAAACAAAAATAAAATAGAAACCTCAAGCTACGGCTTGCAACCTGGAACGTGAGAACAATGTGTCCAGGATTTTTCCACTGACTTGACCAATATTGACGATGTGAGAAAAACGGCTGTGAATTGATGCCGAACTCAATCGTCTTAACATTGATATTGCTGGCCTGCAGGAGACTCGCCTCGCTGAGGAAGGGTCACTCAGGGAAACAACTACACCTTTTTCTGGAAGGGTAGAGGGCAGCAGAAAAAAGGCAACACGGTGTGGGCTTTGCAGTGAAGAATTCGCTACTGGGAATGATTGAAATTCCAGCAGGAGGAAATGAAAGACTATTATATCTGCGCTTGGCAACCTCTTGTGGGTTTGCCACCATTATTACTGCATATGCACCGACACTCGATTCCTCTGATGATGTGAAGGATTTGTTCTATGAGGAGTTAGACTCTGTGATCAAGGCAGTTCCAAAATCTGACTACATTTATATGCTCGGTGATTTCAATGCTCGTGTGGGCAAGGACTCGAGTTCATGGCCAGTGTCCCTTGGAAAATACAACATCGGTCGCATGAATGAAAATGGGCAAAGGCTGCTGGAGCATTGCACCAGTAATGACCTATGTATTACAAACTCTTTTTTTAAAAACAAAGAGATGCATAAGATTCCATCTTTCTTAGAAACCTAGCAACTGGAAGTAGTCACTTTCTTCAATAACACACCATTTAATAGAATTAATGACTCTGCATGTATTGGACAAAGAGGTGTGTTGTGTGCTGTTCACTACAAATGACCACAGCGGCCACCCCTCTCTCCCCCCCACCTCCTTGTCCTCCTCCTCCTCCCCCCTCCCCGGGCGACGGCTGTGACAGGCCGGCAAAACTAGGCGAGGGTAACCGGTTCAGTGTCAAACCAATCTGTGAACTAGAGTATGCCTACCTACCTTATGAAGATAGGATTCGGCAACTGCCTGGAAGAAATTATTGATGATTCAACAGGCAAGACACCTCTGAAGTCGGAGTGGGGCCACCTGATGGCGAGGGACACTGTTAATAGTAAAAGCTAATCCACATGCAAAAATCAGTCCAGCACTACTAGAAGTAGTGTGTATGGACTATGCTTGATTCAGAGTGAGCGAGCGCTAAAAAAAAAATGGGCAATGCGTTGTAGAATGTAATGAGCATGGCAAAGCACGTAGAGCACCCTGGTCATCCACTGCAACTGTGTTTGTATCAAGTCAACTTGACCTGTCTTGCCACTGGATTCAAATGGACTAAGACGAGAGAGTGAGGTCGACGAATTGCGCAATTCACCCTCATTTTAATCCAATTCATTGCGCAAGTCATTCTTCATCTAACTTAACCCCACTAAATTAATGGTCATCATCATTCTTATGGACAAACACTACACATGACCACAAGTTACAGAGATATGCCCAGGAACCTGCTGTCCGCAAAGGTAAACCACCATTATGAAGCAAAAAGAAAGTCTTTTTAAAACAACCATATTGACTGTGGAACATATGATAATGTTTGTGTATTTCAGTTGAATTGAGGATATGTTCATGATGATGATGGCAGTACTGGATTAACAATTGGTCTTTATCTTGTAGACTTTTTACAAATGAGATATTTGCTGACATCACAAAGCTCCATGGAGTTAGTGGTATCTACATTGCATCACAGCAGACTAGTGATGCCATGCAGGTGGATGAGCAGCAGTCACTAATCACCTATGACAGAGGCGCTACTTGGCAGAAGATTAAGGCCCCAGAATATGGCATTGGTAATCTACCCTCAAATTGTAAGTGGTAAGTGGTGATCGCATGTGATGTAATATTCACATTTTTACCTTTAGTTTCTGACCAGTAAAGTCTCTGGTAGCTATAAGAGATGTGTGTTATGTTACTGACACTTTGTTGTTGTTGTTTTTTTGTTTTTTTTTTGGGGGGGGGGGGCTTAAGGCAAGAAGGTCAACTTAATTGTGCCAGGTTCAATCCCATATGGCTTGGTTCTCTTTCTGTAGATCGGCTAACTGATAGCATCATGCAGGACACGGACTCCTTAGCTCCAGCGAGCAAGAACAAGAACCAAGATCTGTGGAGATACAAGAATGTCTGTGCTAGTTAGCAGGGCACATGATGATGATTATGGGAAAGAGACAAACTGGCAACTTCTTATAACAACTAGTAAAGTTAGTTGCATATCCTTTACAGGATGTCGCAGTCAACCCAGCATTGTTTGGCTGTTTATGATTTCTTGGCAAGTTTACACTTAGTAGTTTGCCATTGCTTGCTGAGATGATTGTACCATTGTATAAAAACCAACACAAGGTAGTCAGCTGCAAATCACCTGCAGCTGTGTTTTGAACATGGGATGTGGGATTTACAAATTGCGTCCGTAACCCCATTTGCCACAGAGCCAGCAAATGGTAAGATTAGTTGTAATAGGACGGAGGCAGCAAGTGAATATTGTGCAAATTCTAGCACTCAAGTCATGAAAAGATCTCAGCACATCAGTTAATCAGATTCATCCTCCATCATGTTAGAGAACAGAAGGTGCAGAGAGGCATGTTCACCCTGCCAGTGTGCAAATATGTTTGATAAATGAGTATGAAATATGAAATTAAGTGTCAGCATTGCACCAGGATATCCCACGTATGTTCTATTCTCTTCTTCAGTCGCCAGCGAATAGTTCCCATGCCAGTTGTTGTATGTTTGATATACGAGTATGAAATATGAAATCACATGTCAACATCATTGCACCAGAACATCCCACACACTCATCCTCTTCTGCACTAGTCACAGCAAATAGGTTCCCAATCCAGTTGGCCACATGTTTGATATATGAGTATGAATAGAAATCTAAGTGTCAACATCATTGCACCCAGGACATCACACACACACTTCATCTCTTCTTCAGTCGCCAGCGAATAGTTTCCCATGCGCGTGGGACCAGTGACCAGGTGTGATTTGAATGTCTGCTTGCAACTTCCTCCACCAGTTGACTGTCGACCAGACCCACTGCTCACTACCCGCTGAATCAGCCTCCCCAAATACTACTGGCATGGCAGGGAGTGACCAGAGGAGATGGAAACACTCAGTACTCGGAGGATCTGGACAACACTCAGTACTCGGAGGATCTGGGCAGCACTCAGTACTCAGGGAATCTGGATAACACTCAGTACTCTGAGGATCTGGACAACAGTCAGTACTCGGAGGATCTGGACGGCACTCAGAGGAAAGTTCCTGATGGACACATCAGACTTGCAGCTAATCCATTAACACTTTAAATGCCATGGGATGATTAATCATCTTAAGTGACTTTCCGTATCTGCCGTGGGCTTATATATTGCTGAAATGTTGTCACTGCGTTATAATATAACATGTCTGCTACCATATTAACAACTTTTAAGCCATAACTGTGACACATCTCTCTGCTTCCCATTTTCTGCTTTCCATTGTTTGGTCCCTATTTTTTGTTTGGCACAGAATCTGTTAAGATTGAGACTCTTCACTGGTTGTTGAAGATGAGGGTGAGCGAATATGGAATATCCTGAGTGCTGTGATGTCAGTTCTTGACTCCGCTCAACTCAGCTCCTTCCAGACGTGGGTCCTTTGCTGTACTTCCCACTCGACCCCAGAGAACCATCACCATGCTTGTTATAATCTTTAATAATGTTAATAAAATGCTCATAATATAATTTATTTTGTTGTGTATCCCTTACGGGACGTTGCGAGTCAACACCTAGCATTTTTCAGCTGCTGTTGATGTACTAGGCAAGTGTTACGTTCAGTAGTTTGCCATTGCTTTCTGAACGACCGGCTCCCATACCAGCACAGTTATAACACAACGCGACACGGTCTGCTGCACAAATCGGTCGCAGCTGAGCTTTGAACGCCTGGTACCCGGCTCACGAACCGCGTTCGCAAGCCTTTAGCCACGGAGCCAGCCATAATATAATAATATATAATAAGTAATATGCTTGATAGTGATGAGATGTCTTTTGCAGGCAGAAAACTGTTCCCTGCATCTGACGCAGGAGTTCCACAAATTGTATCGAGGTTCTCAGGCATATCCAATTCTCACTCAGCGCTCATCTCCAGGTATGTTTATGAATTGCTTCATCTTCTTATTCTCCCATTCCTCCTCCTTTCATTTTTTTTTAATCCAGTGTAAAATGTGCTGTGAAAAAGTTTATATGTAGGCCACAATATCTGCATTTTCAGTCCAGCCAATTTTGGTATCCAGTGAATTGGTAGTTTTACAGGTACATTCTTGGTAGGTAGTTACCGTTACAATTCTTTGTACGGTTACAGGTTACATTCTTGGTCAGGTTACAGGATTACAGTCTAGAGCCAGGTTTGGTCTACGTATACATTCTTGGTATGATACAGTTACATTTACGTCTGGTAGGTTACAGTTACTTCTTGGGAAGGTAGCGACTCGACAGTAATCATTATGTGTAGAGTTACAGTACATGCTTAGCTTAGGGTTCACGTACATTCTTGGTAGGTTACAGGTACATCTGTAGACAGGTTACGAGTTACATTCTTGGTAGGTTTCAGTTACATTTCTTGGTAGGTTTCAGTACACATTCTTGGTAGATTACAGTTACATTCTTGGTAGGTTACTGTTACATTCTTGGTAGCCCTGGCCATGCGGGTGTACAGGGGAACGATGATACAGCTGACTAGGCTGGCAGGGAATGCACCTATTGGTGGTATCTTGCCTATGGACAAGGGGGAGGTGGTTGTGCGCTTGTGGGACCAGGTGGAGAAGGCGGAGGAAAAATTGAGAACCCATATGTGGAAAGAATGAGATTGAGGGGGATCGGCAGGGTTCTGGAAGAATCTCAAAACTGAGAGGGAAGACCAGGAGAACTTTTAATCAGATAGCGGTGGGAACGATTAGTAGTATGACTCTTCACTGGCTGTTGAACGAGGGGACTGAGCACGTATGGGAATGTCCTGAGTGCAATGATGTTGGTTCTTAACTCAACTCAACTCAACTCTTGGTAGACAGGTTTCAGTTACATTCTTGGTAGGTTACAGTTACATTCTTGGTAGGTTTCAGTAACATTTTTGGTAGGTTACAGTTACATTCTTTGTAGGTTACAGTTACATTCTTGGTAGACAGGTTACAATTACATTCTTGGTAGGTTTCAGTTACATTCTTGGTAGGTTTCACTAACATTCTTGGTAGGTTACAGTTACATTCTTGGTAGGTTACTGTTTCATTCTTGGTAGGTAGGTTACAGTTACATTATTGTAGGTTCCAGTTACATTCTTGGCTTTGCTACTGTAACACACCAGTATTTTACATTGATCATCATCATGTTTCCCGCAGACTGGCATAGATATTCATATCTCATCACAGACCTGGGTCCTGTGTGTTCTAGATTAATTCTGTGGATGATATTCTTCCATGCCACCATCTCAGGTCATGGAGCATCATTTTTCTCTCTTATACCACTTAACAAACTACTGAGCATAATCTTGCCAAGAGATCAACAATCAGCTGAAAGATGCTGACGTTGACAGCAATGTCCTGTAAAGGATATGCAAATTTAAAAAAAAAAAAAAAATACCACAACATTTCAGTTGTCTCAATGCTTTCCATACTCTCTTATCTCATTAATAAGCTCTCATCTTATTATATGACAAAAATTGTTGTTTGTCTCTAACTTATAGTTGTATCTCATCTCATTATATGACCAAAAATTGTTGTTTGTCTCTTTCATATAGTTGTACTGCAATGTTCTATTTTCATTAGCTTCTTCCCGGGCAATTTTGTGGATTTTGAGCTATGCAGTCTCTTGTGTTAGGGGTTACGGATGCAGTTCGGTGATGGTTCTCCCCAGGCAAACCCACGTTTTTATCCACTGGAAGAATCACAGTGCATCGGTCGCAATTGGCAGCAGTCTGACCTTGACGTCCTGTGTTTTTTATACAAAATGGTTTGGGTGCCGGTTGTTCAGAAAGCAATGGCTAAACTACTGAACATAAACTTGCCAAGATATCACAACAGTAAAAAATATGCTGATGTTGACAGCGACATCCTGTAAAGATACACAACTAACTTTGGCAATCCAAGGTATTCACAATATTCACCTCACGAACCACATCTCTGTTGCCTCTAAGATGTTCCAAAATGGTTAATTCACATTCAGTGATTCACTGCCATATAGCAAAGCATGTTATGTATAATATTATCAGTACTCTTTTTCTGATATTCAATGATAGTGACTTATTGCATAAGATAGTTTCATTTTCTGAAATACAGCTTGTGCTTGACCTGCTCTGCTCTTAATCTCTATCATACATCTTCCATCTGAGGTTATGGTTTCCCCTAGGTATTTCAATTTATCATCTTAGTTAAGCATTTTTCTCTTCTAATGTCTTATTACAGTTTGGTGTTATCATTTTCTTTGATGTAACCATTGCTTTTGTTTTTCTTTTGTATTCAATTAATGTCCTTGTTTTGCCATTTCTATTAGAACATTAGTACACTGTGTCAAAGGGGTTACAAATGCAATTTGTAATCCCGCATAATGTGGTCGAAAGACAGCTACAGGCAATTTGGAAGCTGACCATCCTGCCTTGGTTCCCATGTTCAGAAAGCAATGGCAAACTACTGATAGTAAACTTATCCAAGAAATCACAAACAGCCAAAAATACGCTGGGTTGACTGCCAAGTCTTGTAAGGGATATGCAGCTGACTGTATTAGTACATTGTACAAAAGATGTTGAAGACGTTTTGCTTTCTCGGGTATCAATGCTGCATAATTTGCATATCACAGTTTGTCTATGTTATAACTTTCAGCTCGTATTCCTGACCTCTCGTTGACCTGTTCCACTTTGTATGTATGCATAATTCTTTACTAATCTAACTCAGGCCTAGTGATTGCATCTGGATTCATGGATAAGACATTGAAGAGCAACCCGGATGTGTTTGTGTCCTCAAACGCCGGCATCTCCTGGAGACAGGTTCTGTCTGGAAATTATTTTTATGCCAGCGCTGACCATGGAGGTATCATTGTGGCCATCCACCAATTTGTGCCCACAGATAAAGTTGTGTGAGTGCCAGTCTTATAACATTGTTTGTGTTTGCTTACTTCTTGTTTGTCTTCTTCTTCTTCTTCTTCTTCTTCTTCTTCTTCTTCTTCTTCTGCTTCTCCCTCCTTCTTCTTTCTTTACCGGCACTTCTTCCTCCTCCTTTTCTTCTTCTTCTTCCTCCTCCCTTTCTCTTCCTTTTTCTTCTCCTAGCCGGCTCTGTGGTGAAGGAGTTACGAATGTAATGTGTTCAAAATACAGCTCTGGGCAGACCGCCTTGGTTTCCATTCAAGGTTTAAAATGTTCAAAACTCGGATTTTCAAAGGTTCGTGCAGGATGGGTTTCACAAAGTCTCACAAATGAGCACAGATTTTAAAGGAAAAAACTGTGTTCTGAAATGTAGCAATTTGATTCTGAGAGAGAGAATTTTTTGTGAAAGGTTGTTACAGGTGATGACACGTGGGTGCATCATTTTGAGCCTCAGACTAAAATGCAGTAAGTGGAGTGGCATCATGCATAATCACCAGAAATAAAGAAATTCAACACAACTCCATCAGCAAGAAAGGTTATTGATCCCTGTCTTTTGGAACATTGATGGCGTGGTTCTTGTGGAAGTGATGCCAAGAAGTGGGACAATCAATTCTGAAGCTTGCATCAATACACTAGCAAAACTCAATAAGTGGTTCGTCAAAGTTCAACCTCACAAGAATTCAATAGGACTGTTGCTCCAACACGACAGTGCACGTCCTCATGGAAGTAAGAAAACATGGGAGGCATTGCGCTGGACTGTACCCCGTTATCCACCCTATAGCCCTGATCTTGCTCCTAGTTTTCATCTATTTGGCCCACTTCACAATGCACTCCATGGGGTTGGGTTTGATGATGATGAGGTGTGATTCCTGCAGTGAAGAAATGGCTTTGTGACCTGATACAGTCAAGACTTGCATGCACTTGTTTCACTCTGGCATAAAGCCGTACCAGCTGATGGGGATTATGTAGAAAAATAGCATGTTAATAGGAAATGTCCACGTATATTGTTTGTACATTTCATTTAATTTGAACAAATAGTTTTCACCAAAAAAAAATTAGTGTTCATTACTTTCTGAGTGTCCTTATAAAACCTTTTGTTTGTGTCTTAACTAATCATTATTACCTTGTTATGTTACCTTTCCTCTGGAAGTAAACTTGGCAGGCTGCGAGCGGGCTCATGTTGCATGGCCAACACATAGTCTCTAAATTCAGCCAAGGCTTTGTGTCATGGAGAGGTTTAACTCCATTTTACAAACTATCGTCTGTGAAGACGGCAAGGTGCCAGTCAGTCATAGTCATTTAATTACAATTAACCCTTTACCGGGCAGATGTTTGTCCGTTTTGTAGCCCTGAACGGGCAAGAAGAATTTTGAGGTTCGGTAAAATTTCGGGTTACGTTAGTAAAATCATCACATAAAAGGTGTTAGTCAACCGATTTTACTTAAATAAAAAACAAAATGAAGTAAAAAGCATGCAGAGTATTTTACTCACGTGAATAATCCTGGTAATCCACACATGAACACAAATATTTACAAAATACAACATATTGTTTGTGATTGTCAGTCATTTATACGGCAATTTACAAACACATTTTCAGAATCAGAATCACTTTCTTTAAAGTCCGACTCACGACTGCTAACGCAAAGTAACGCTGATCACTGATATCTAGCTCTGATTCAGTCAAATTCGTGCACTTAAATGTTACTTAAATTGAACCCAGCGAAATCTCCACTATCACTTGAAGAATCGTCGAAATCCATTTTGAAAAACTAAGCGTAAAAAACCCGAAAACTATTTAAAAATCCGTTCAAATTCATAGTACAGGCTTGCAAATGGCGGCCACGTTGTCAAGCTATCGCGAAACCGAAAGTAGATGATCGGAAGTCTCGGAAAGCCGAGAGATCGCGTTTTTACAATGCATAATAGTCATGGGCGCTTTGGGACGGTTTGCCCGTTCGGGGGTAAGGACGCAATCGGACGATTTGCCCGCTAAAGGGTTAAGAGGTTTTTTTTTAAAATCATTATGTTCATCATAAAAATTTGCCTGACAGCAAAGAGAGCCATTGCAAGAAGGCAACTAGAGTGCATGAAGCTGTATTGTAATTTCACTCTGTAATTTTTGGTTCATGATGAAACCTTTGTAACCCTAGTGTTTATTTTGCCCCTAACCCCACATCTCCAGTATACTTTGATGGTACATAAAGAGGCTTGCTTTACTTCTTACAGATATTCCATTGATGAGGGTGAAACTTGGCATAACTACACAATACTCAGGGAGCCAATCCGAGTGTACGGTTTACTCACAGAACCAGGGGAGAACAGCACTGTGTTCTCAATTTTCGGCTCTCCTTTGGGCCCCCATAAGTGGCAGATAATTCAGGTGGACTTCAAGGATGTGTTTGAAGGTAACACTGGCAGTAGTTATCATCATCATCATCATCATCATCTTCCACTTTTGCTGTCAAGTGTCGTGGGGATAAATGGTTGGCGTTCCAGCGCCCGATGGGTAGCTCTGGATTGTGTCATTCCATATGATTGTACAGTGTCTTTGATGTAGGTAATCCATTTTCTTCTTGGGCGTCCTCTTGCTCTCGTATCAGATCTTCTTTCATGTAGTGCCAGTGCTAACAGTTGATGGTGTTGCATTCTAATGAGATAGTCAAACAATTTTATCTTCTACAGCTTGATATATATAGCACAAGGTGTTGATCCCACTGTCTGTCTGATAACATCATTTCTTATTCGGACTGTGATAATTAGGTTGCAGCTCTCCTCAAGCATCTCATCTCACAGGTGTTGATTTTGTGCAAGTGTGATTTGAATACAGTCCAAGTTTAACATTGATAGCATAGGATTGGTGTTAATGTGCTATTTATTATCTGTCGTTTTGCGGACATAGGTATATTTTGATGTTTCAGTATGGGTGATAGTTGATGTATAAGCACACTTTCTTTTTGACATCTGATTTTGATTTATCTGTCTATTCTGTCATCTTCTGTGATCACACTTCCAAGATATGTGAGGGCGATGGCAGCAACTGGGGTAGAGCAGAGGATGCTTTACAGCAGGGGTGGCCAACACGAGGCCCGTGGGCCGCATGCGGTCCGCCGGTAGTCATGTTGCGGCCCGCGGAGTGGGAAACAACGATGTGGTCGAAGCTGTAGCACGCTTGCTTGTTTACTTTAATTTAACGCAAAAAAATTAGGATGCGTGGCTCGGCAGGAAATATTATTTCTGTAATTTGGCCCGCCTGCTGAAAAGATTGGCCACCCCTGCTTTACAGGCTCTTTCAGCAGTTAATAATTTCTGTCATTGAGTATTGTTTGAGGCTCATGACAGTATCAAAGAGTCAGCTTGAAAGGTTGGAGTGCATAAAAAATACCTCCTTGTGGCTGATCCTGGGGTGCACAAAGGACACACCAATTATATGCATGAGGCATATCCTGGTGCTATTATATATTAACTATGGCGGATAGGCATAGGGTCCTTTAAGCCAAATGATACCTGAGAGTTGCTGCAGATAGGGATCACCCCCTGCATGAAGCCATGGATATGGTCAAGGGTCATAGACTATGACGAGGCAGGTCCTGAATGGCACAGGCAGAAATATCTTTACATCAGGTGTGTGATCTAGAGGCCATCATTTGTGAAAAATAGGGAGTTGAAGTAACGGCAGACAGGACGGACTGGCACAATGTAAAAGTAACACTGGGTCGTGCATGCAGAGAATGGGCAGAGGGCCGCACAGAGTTCAGGTGGCACAGGTGCAACAACTGATCCAGAGTAATACACATTAAGGTGACATAATGATCTATACTGATGGGTCAATGGTGAGAAACAGATGTAGTGGTTGGGGTTTTATTGCTAAGGCTAATGGACGATTCTTGAAAAGGGAGTTTGGCATATGAGGCTACAATCTCCAGCATGAGAATGGAGACCACTGCAACACACATTGTCTTCATCACGGACTCTAGGAGTATGCTTAGTTAGGTGGAGAAAGGAATGTTTCATGTGGAATGGCTCATCTCGCTTCAGAGGTCACAGATTGTAAGAATTGTATGAAATTTTTGCCCTGTCCATATGAGAGTGTGGGGGAATGAACAGGCTGATAGGCTGGCATGGAACGCACCTCTTGGTGGTAGATTACCAATGGACAAGGGAGAGGTGGTTATGCACCTGTGGGACCAGGTGAAGAAGGTGGAGGAACAGATTGAGTACCTGTATGTGAAAAGGATGAGATTGCAGAGGATTGGCAGAGATTCTTATAGAATCTCAAAACTGAGAGGGAAAACCAGGAGAACATTCAGTCAGATAGCGGTGGAAACTATTAGTAGTGTGACTCTTCGCTGGCTGTTGAACGAGAGGACAGAGCGTGTATGGGAATGCCCTGAGTGCAGTGATATCAGTTCTTAGCTCAGCTCAACTCAACAAAATTCCTCAGAAACCACAGTTCCACTGCCATTAGATGTTTTTCAACTGCCTGCTTATTGTCCATGTTTCACATCTATACAAAAGTATCCTATGGAGCACCCATTGACACTGTTTATCTGAAATTGTGTGAGTTATTGAATTAAAATTTGCTAGGCATCTGTAAAGAAGGTAGTACACCATTGCTTTCCATTGCAGTGAATTTTCTCATCGGTGATCGTAGGTATTGTCTCTGTGAGTAGATCCTCTGCCTTCTGTCACTATCTTCAGTCCAAAACCAGCAACTATCTATTGGATATATATTCTGAGGCTCAATCCGCTCGCTATCTGTTTTCATTTCCCTGGTTGAGGAGCACTTAGCCACTAGATTACCACGGCTTCCTTAGAGGAAAGGCACATGTCATTATTAATGTGCTGCAAAACATTGCATAAATTATTTTAACAACCACTAAACCAGTGGTTCTCAACCAGTGGGGAATCCACCCCCCCCCCCCTCCCGGGAATGTTAGGGTTTCCAGGGAGGGGGGGGGGGAAATTAAGATTATTTCAAGATCACATTCATACAAGAACCAGTTACTTGATATTGTTTTTCCCCTCTAAATTTTACGGTTCTGTACTAATGAAATTCGTTTTATAACGTAAGTAGTCCCGCAAATCACGTTTTATGTAGATGTCTAGACTTGTTCTAGTATGTGTTATTAAATTTAGCTTCCATTTTTATGTATACTGTGTAAGGGTGGGGGGCGGGATTTATAGGGAGGAAATTCGAAAGGGGGGAATGATGTTCTGAACATATGGCAAAGGGAGGCATGGGCTAAAAAAAGGTTGAGAACCACTGCACTAAACATTAAACTTATTTTTATATAACACTTAACATTAAACTTATTTTATATAACACTTAACATTAAACTTATTTTATATAACACATAATATTACATTTTTCTTTCAGCCCAAGTTATTGTATTGTTTTAATTTCTGTAGCTAGAATGACAGATCTGCTGTTGTTTCAACTTTTGCAGGTAAAAAATGTGGACCTTCAGACTACAAGATGTGGTCAGTGAGCGAAGATCTGACCAACTGGGACCGGCTGCCTGCTGGGTCATGTCACAACCTATCAGCGTCGCATTGCACATGCCGTCTGCTACAACGGGGATAATTTTGTCAGGCAGTCTCAAATCAGCAACTGCACTTGCCGGAGAGATGATTTTGAGTGGTGAGGCTGTGAAGAGTATTTTAGTATGCATTATCATATATCGGCACTAGGTGTCAATGTCTTGATGCAACAGCTGTTGTCATACTATTCTGGCAGTCTGGAAAACATCACCCCTGTCCTGACGGTCTAGACAGCTTCGTCATTTACAGCCGTTATCTAGACAAACTCATCTTTGTTTTGTATCAATAACTGCATCATTATCTTATCTGTCCACCCTCATAATTGCCCTGTCATTTAGACAGCCATTGTCTAGACAAACTCATCTTTGTTTTGTATCAATAATTGCATCATTATCTTATCTGTCCAACCTCGTAATTGCCCTGTCATTCAGACAGACATATCATTGCCCTGTCTACATAATCTCATTACTGTCTTGTCTAGAAGACAACCTCGCCATTGTTTTGTGGAAACAACTTCAGTATTGTCTAATCTATGCAGCTTCATAATTGTCCTGACTAGACAACCTCATCATTATCTTGGGTTGGTAATTTAATCTTTGTCTGATCTGTACAACCTCATAATTGCAGTGTCTTATAGACATCGTCGTCCTGCCTACACAACCTCAACATTGATCTGTCTAGATAGGCGCATTATTGTTCATTCTACACAACCTCATTATTGTCCAGTCTAGATAACCTCTTTATCGTCATTCAGTCTAGATAACCTCATTATCATCCAGTTTAGATAACCTCATCATTGTCCAGTCTACACAACCTCAACATTATTAGGTCTAGAAAATCTTCTTAGTGTCCACACAACCTCAGCATTGTTAGGTCTACACAATCTCATTATTGTCCAGTCTATATAACCTCATTAATGTCCAGTCTATATAACCTCATTATTGTCCAGTCTATATAACCTCATTATTGTCCAGTCTAGATAATCTCATTATTGTTCAACTTGGATAATCTCATTATTGTCCAGTCTGGATAATCTTATAATTGTCCAGTCTACATAACTTCATTATTGTCCAGTCTAGACAACCTTATTATTGTCCGGTCTAGATAACCTAATTTTTGTCTAGTCTAGATAACCTCATTATTGTCCAATCTACTCAACCTCATTAGTGTCCGGTCCACTCAATCTTATCATTATCCAGTCTACTCAACCTCATTATTGCCCAGTCTAGATAACTTAATTATTGTCCAGTCTAGATAACCTCATTATTCTGCAGCCTACTCAGCCTCATTATCATCCAGTTTAATAACCTAAACGATTGTAATCAAGACAGAGATAATAACTGTGTGTCATTCATTAAAAGATTGTAATCAACAGGGAGATAATCACAGTGTGTAATTCACACTTTGTCTCTTTGTTGATTATAATCTTTTAATGAATTACACACAGTTATTATCTCTGTCTTAATTACAATCTTTCAGTGAATTACTCATTGTCATTATCTCTCTGTTGATTACAATCTTTCAGTGAATTACTCACTGTCATTATCTCTCTGATGATTACAATCTTTCAGTGAATTACTCACTGTCATTATCTATCTGTTGATTACAATCTTTCAGTGAAATACACACTGTCATTATCTCTCTGTTGATTACAATCTTTCAGTGAAATACACACTGTCATTATCTCTCTGTTGATCTTTCAGTGATTTTGGGTTTAAAAACGTCAATGGAATATGTCAACGTGACACAAGTGTGACAGATGCTGCTGTTTATCAGATACCCACGCACTGTCCACCTGGTTCATTCTACTCTTACACTCGCGGGTGAGTAGACTGTTCTGTCGTTGTTTGATTATGCAGTTTGTGGTCACTGGAACTTGTTTGTGACATCAAAGTAAGTGATCCTTTTTGGCATAATGGGTGTATGGCATGGGCCGCATATTTTTCAACCAGTTGCACTCGATGGGTAATGTCATGAATTTTGCGCAGGTAATTTCTTGGTAATCATTTTCGGCTTGGTCGTAATAAGAGCAAAAAGAAGTTAGTTGCATATCCTTTTACAGAACATTGCAGTCAACACAAGCAGTTTTTACTGTTATGATCTCTTGGCAAGTTTTACATTCAGCAGTTTGCCATTGCTTTTTGAATGAACGGCACCCATACTATTTTGTAAAAACCAACACAAAGCGGTCTTCTAGCCAAGTTTCCCAGCAGCTGTGTTTTGAACGCGGGCGTACGGGGTTGTGAACTGTGTCCTTAACCCCTTCGCCAAGGAGACGGCAATATAAACAAAAGTCAATGAAAATATGTCAAAAGGAAGTTTGAGCACATGACCACTGGGCCAACTGGCATATGCATAACTTGTTTTAGACGTGTTTTATTCTTGAAGACCCTCATTATTTTGGTTTTCATTATTGCCTCTGTATTATGTTTCAAAAAGAATGTTGATATTTTAGATGCATATACTTACAGCCTATCATGGTCATTATTAGGGAAAGATGATGATGATGACAGGGTCTGTAGAAGGCACATGATGTGATGATGATTATAAATAGGAAAGGTCAAGCATGAGATATCACCGAGTGAGAGGCATGAACAGTCACACAGTGTTGATGAGTTGACTCATGGTCAGGCATGAGATATCACACAGTGTTGATGAGTTGACTCGTGGTCAGGCATGTGATATAACAGAGTAAGAGGCATGAACTGTCACACAATGTTGATGAGTTGACTCGTGGTCAGGCATGTGATATCACAGAGTGTTGATGAGTTGACTCATGGTCAGGCATGTGATATCACAGAGTGAGAGGCATGAACTGTCACACAATGTTGATGAGTTGACTCATGGTCAGGCATGTGATATCACAGAGTGTTGATGAGTTGACTCATGGTCAGGCATGAGATATCACACAGTGTTGATGAGTTGACTCGTGGTCAGGCATGTGATATCACAGAGTGTTGATGAGTTGACTCATGGTCAGGCATGTGATATCACAGAGTGAGAGGCATGAACTGTCACACAATGTTGATGAGTTGACTCGTGGTCAGGCATGTGATATCACAGAGTGAGAGGTATGAACAGTCACACAGTGTTGATGAGTTGACTCATGGTCAGGCATGAGATATCACACAGTGTTGATGAGTTGACTCATGGTCAGGCATGTGATATCACACAGTGTTGATGAGTTGACTCATGGTCAGGCATGAGATATCACACACTGTTGATGAGTTGACTTGTGGTCAGACATGAGATATCACACAGTGTTGATGAGTTGACTTGTGGTCAGGCATGTGATATCACACAGTGTTGATGAGTTGACTCATGGTCAGGCATGTGATATCACAGAGTGTTGATGAGTTGACTCATGGTCAGGCATGAGATATCACACAGTGTTGATGAGTTGACTCATGGTCAGACTGAGATATCACAGAGTGTTGATGAGTTGACTCATGGTCAGGCATGTGATATCACACAGTGTTGATGAGTTGGCTCGTGGTCAGACATGAGATATCACACAGTGTTGATGAGTTGGCTCGTGGTCAGACATGAGATATCACACAGTGTTGATGAGTTGACTCATGGTCAGGCATGAGATATCACACAGTGTTGATGAGTTGACTCGTGGTCAGGCATGAGATATCACACAGTGTTGATGAGTTGACTCGTGGTCAGGCATGAGATATCACACACTGTTGATGAGTTGACTTGTGGTCAGGCATGAGATATCACACAGTGTTGATGAGTTGACTCATGGTCAGGCATGTGATATCACACACTGTTGATGAGTTGACTTGTGGTCAGGCATGAGATATCACACAGTGCTGATGAGTTGACTTGTGGTCAGGCATGAGATATCACACACTGTTGATGAGTTGACTCGTGGTCAGGCATGAGATATCACACACTGTTGATGAGTTGACTTGTGGTCAGGCATGAGATATCACACAGTGTTGATGAGTTGACTCGTGGTCAGGCATGAGATATCACAGAGTAAGAGGCATGAACAGTCACACAGTGTTGATCATTTGGCTCATGGCATATTGACTCGATGTTGAGTAAGAGGAATGCACGGAATAATCATCACAACTCATGACGTAGTCAGCAACGTATTAGTGAATGTGTACGTGTATATTGTGTGCAGGTGAGTGTAGAACACCAGACTCAGTAACAACAATCACCGGATATTCATACGTTAACATATGATCTGTGTTTAAAGAGACATAGGGTAGGTTTGTCCAGAAATGAGTACATCATTTGAGATGGACGTATCAATCCTGCAAAAAGTAAGACTGAATTGCAAACTTAGACATTGATGGAATAGTCCCACATTTGGTGCGCTGTCATACAGGGACCAACAGTGTGAATGTCACAGCTTCTAGGATTGGGTGTGTGAACAGATGTAAATATATCCAGTGATATATATAATAAATAGTAAATATATTGAGCTATAGCCTACGATAGGTGACGTTGTAATATTCTGTTATGATAATTTGGCCGTGTCCAACGTGTGCCGCATGGTTACACACCCGCTTCACACGCCAGTGGTCCGGGGCTTGTTTCCGGATCCGGTCAAGGATATGCACTACTGACGAGCTCAAACGAGAGCGAAACTCGAGTATAGTGCTTCCATATTGACGTGGATGGGCCTTAGGTTCATACCAGAATACGATCAGCGTTGCCAGTAGTGGGTTGTGCTCAATATGTAAATATATCCAACAGTTGTTTATGCATAATTCGTCTATTTCCAGTCTGCCACTCTGTTAAATCTGCGACAAGAGAACTGATATGTCTCAGCTTCTGCTGGTGTCATATATATGCTGTTTACCTTCAGACACAGAGCCGCACAGTTGTGTGTGTGTGTGCAAACTGTGAAGTCTGCTGTTAGTGTGAACGTTGAGTGTTTGATCTACACACATGCATATATCTCAATAAGGACCAGCAAAAGCATTTATAACAATGCAAGTTTATGACACAGTCATTGGTTATTAAGGCAAAGAAATATGAGGAAAGTTAAATATTTTGGGCCGATAAATTGGCGTGAAAGTCTAGAAAAGATCATCATGGAAGGAAGTTTACAGGGGAGGCAAACAATGTAGACATATTCCAGATGTGATAGATAATGTACACATTATAGCAACAAAGACAGGACATATGACTTATGATAGAGAGACTTTTCAAAAGACTTTTTGTTTGTTTTGTTTTAATTTGTCACAAAGCAGTTTACAGTTATGGGTATGTGATATGATAGGACCATCATACATTGTGATGTTTATAAATTTAAGTGAATATTTTACTTTGTCCAAAATGAGGTCATTAATGCAGGCAATAAACAAGATCTGCAACATTTAGTGGATGTGGTTATTGTACGCAGCTAGTAACTAGGTTTATAATTACATTTTTAGAAAACAGAGATTGTGATCATCTTCAAAAAGGAAGAAATACTGCCATGTAAAATCCTCTTAGAAAGGAGGAAATTCTTAAATGGATGAGTTGGTATAACTGTTTTGACACAGTCATAGCATCAGATAGAAGATGTCTGGTACAGATTAAAACAAGAATCATCATGGCAGAAAACATATTCACCAAAAAAAAAATATGTCAGTTGTAGTGAGTAAAAAGTGCTATATAATCTCAACTGTTGTATGCATGTGAAACATGGACAGTAAAATATGCTGAGTGAGCTGCAGGAGGTAGAAAATGATAGGAAACAGGGCGGCAGAAGACGAAACTTGCCTTCAACATACCCATTAATGAGGTCAGCATGGCCGGATGTATAAGATCACTTGCTCTTAAACTTCCAGAGTGCTGATGCCAAGGTAGCGGGTTCAACCCCCACACCGGTCAGTTGGACTAAAATGTTGACGTCTTGTCCTTGACTTGTGGTGGTAAATTTCAAGGAGTGAGTTCGCCTGATGGCAAGGGAAACCGCTAACAGGGAAAGCTAATCTATACGTAAAAATCAGTCCAATGCACTTAGGAGTAGTAGCACATGTATGGACTACGCTTGAATTCAAAGCAAGTTAACACAAAAAAATAAAAACTTACCCGTTAATGTCTTCAGTTTTTTTTTTTTTTCCATTGTTGCAGATATCGTAAAATAGCAGGGGACACTTGTGTTGGCGGGGCAGATCATAGGTTTGCTCCCTTGCAATACTCATGCCCAATACAAGGTTAGTATTCTGAACGTAAAGATGACGACAGTAAATGTCAGGTATCTATGTCCTGTGCAATTGTGGTATGTTGCCGATATAATGCTGGGCTCATACTTTCTCATCAGTTAGTCCCCTAATGGTAGTACAGTATGTCCCCATAGCTAATAGCAATTGCCACATTAATAATTAATATTAGTGAGTCATGTAGTATTGATTTTTGCACATTTCCCATGCCTTTATAATGCATATTTTGATATTATTGTTGTTGTTGCCCTGTTAGCTTCATAAATGATGTATGGATGAAATAATATATGAAAGAGGGTGATAGAAGGGCAGAATGTTAGACGGGCCTGCGTGCCCAGTTCTTAACCCTTTGAAAATAAAGTTTGTTCGTTCATTTATTTGTTCGTTCATCTGAATGGCACTCAATGGATGATGTTATCAGTAAACTGTCAACAGTCCTACTACCCAAAAGATTTTCTGATACTATTTGGTGTGGCTGGGTCTGCATTTAGGCCTTATGATCATGAAGCAAATCATGCAACAGACAAAAAAATTGAATCCAAGACATCCAAACTGGCAGGCAGGTCCATTAGACACTAGCCTGCTATGACTCGTAGCATGCTGAGTTTATTGCCAGGGATATTTGCATGTCCAGGGATATTAGCATGTCCAGGGATATTTACATGCCCAGGGGTATTTACATGTCCAGGGATATTTACATGTCCAGGGATATTTACATGTCCAGGGATATTTACATGTCCCGGGATAAATGTCATCATTCATAATGAGTGCATCAAAAACATCTTTGGTGTGGTGCAATCTTGTGTTCGCGCGCTGCGAACCCAAGTGTAATCCATGCACGTGCTACTACTTCTAGTGCACTGGACTGATGTTTGCGTGTGGATTAGCTTTCCCTATTACCAGTGTCCCTCGCCACGAGGTGAAACCACGCTTAAGCTCAAAGTGAGCGGGCGCCCTAAAAAAAAAAAAGAAGGGCAACTTGCACATGGTTTCTGTTACATCCTCCATGTTCTGCAGCAAATGCTTTCTGTCCACAGAAAGAACCGAGTTTCTTGTGGTCACACTGTTGTACAGAGTGCAGATGATTGACTGGCCAGTGGAGCGCAGGTCATCCTGCTGGATGATCATGTGTCTGATGTACCGGTCGTTTTTGATTATGGAAGAATGTCTCATCTACGTAGATGTTGTCTGGAGATATGAGGGTAAGGGGCTTTCTCGGATTGTCTAATTGATGTGTGAGAGAGAGAGACTTAATTTCTCAAATTGCCTCATCAATGTGAGAGAGAGGGAAAGAGAGAGAGACTTAATTTCTCAGATTATGTTTCATCAGTCTAGTGTGTATGTGATTGTAATTTGAAGATTTAATTACTTTCTCAGGTTATGTTTCATAACTCTAGTGTATATATGATTGTAATTTGATAATGTAATTACTTTCTCAGGTTATATTTCATCAGTCTAGTGTGTATATGACTGTAATTTGAAGATGTAATTACTTTCTCAGGTTATGTTTCATCAGACTAGAGTGTATGTGATTGTAATTTGAAGATGTAATTACTTTCTCAGGTTATGTTTCATCAGTCTAGTGTATATATGATTATAATTTGATAATGTAATTACTTTCTCAGGTTATATTTCATCAGTCTAGTGTGTATATGATTGTAATTTAAAGATGTAATTACTTTCTCAGGTTATGTTTCATCAGACTAGTGTGTATGTGATTGTAATTTGAAGATTTAATTACTTTCTCAGATTATGTTTCATGACTCTAGTATGTAAGTGATTGTAATTTGAAAATGTAATTACTTTCATGCCGGTCTCCCTGGTCTAGGTGTTACACGACTTTCTCCATGATCCTCCATACTCTCGTGGGTAACATGATGTGCACGAGAATTGGTAGCAGTTCTCTCTACATCGGTAACTTACGGGGTATGTGAGCCGGTCGCTTAGAAAGCAATGGCAAACTACTGAGCGTAATCTTGCCAAGAAATCAACAATCAGCTGAAAGATGCTGATGTTGACAGCGATGTTCTGTAAAGGATATGCGAACCAAAAAAAAAATTACTTTCATAGATTAAATTTCATCAGTCCAGTGTTTATGTGGTTGTAATTTGAAGATATAATAATTACAAGTTATATATCAGCAGTCTAGTATGTATGGGACTGTAATTTGAAGATGTAATTACTTTCTCAAGTTTTGTCTCATTTGTGAGTTTTAAGAATGGATGAATGAACGAATGAACAAACCTGATTCATTGATTGATTGAACCAAAAAGCTCCCCATGTGTTTATGAATTCCTACCTGTGCTTCTTCTGTCAACTCAAGTTTTTGCATTAACCTGCTATATTCCTATTGTTTCATTAACTCCTTTTGTCCTACAGTTTTATTATTTTAACTCTTACAGAACATCATCATCATGTGTCTTGCAAAGAGGTATAGGTGTTTGTCTCTCCTTAACCCTTTGAAAATAATGTTTGGTTCGTTAGTTCGTTCACTCCTGATCTTGATCCCTGTTGTTCTGGATTATTTCTGAATTTGACATTCCATCTTGCCAGCATTTTAGACCAACAATCATCATTTCTCTTGATCTGACTCTGCCTCTATTAGCGTTGTTCTTTTCAGCATTACGATGTTCCCTAAATTTCCTCTGTTCATTATATGAGCTAAGGGCACTGTTTATCTCTTTCCTATAGTTGTATATAATGTTCTGCTATCATTATCATCTTCCACTCCAAACATTCATTGTTAGTTACTCTGGTAAGGCATTCACAGTATTTATCTAGACTTTTCTTAGTTTTGTTCATTCACATTCCAAAAGTCACTGCCACACAGCAGAACGGGTCCAACATAACGTTTCAGTGCTCTCCAACATTCAATGGAAGCAATTTATTACATTTTATAACCTATACAAGATTACACATACTGCTTTCCTTCTGAAAATTAGTTAAAAACCATAGGATTATTTTTTCCTTGTTTGGTTTAAGATCGTTCACTCTTGCAGAAACTTAACTGAGTAAGTGCCAAACAAAAGGTAGGTTTGGACCAAACATGGTACATAATCAAATCAATAGGCATTATAATGTAAATTTCCGTTCGCTGAGCATTGAAATTGTGGAACATACCGTGAAACAAAACAAATAACACGCTATCCCTATTATGGTTATATATCATCCATCTGTCCAACTGGGAGGTCATATTTGGTGATATATTGTACACTGAATCAGTTAAGAACCAATTATTTCTAAGTGTAAATTTGAAGATATATGTGTGCTGCATGTCAAAAGTGGGGCGGCCCTCTTTAAATTGTCCTTATGACATCACCGTGTTTGTCTGCATTGTAATATCACATGCTTCACACTCTTGACATCTTTACCAAAAATATTGACAGGTTACAAGACAATGGCTTGGTTATTGTAATTTCTATCACACTTTTAAGGTTGTCATTTGAAGCTCCCTGAAATAATTCTTATTATTTCACTTCTGCAACAGAGGAAGTGTTTTGTCGCCAACAATCCTAGCAATGTCGTGAATCATGAGATAATTCATCGGAAGAAAAACGGCACTGAGATAACCAGCATGGCCTTTGATTGGACGGGCAGGAATGTATACTACACAGATAGCAGCAACAGCATCCATGTCCTCAATGTAGACTGGAGATACGAACGCACTTTGTACACGGTCAAGAATGGTGTCTACAGTCCACGAGCCATAGCTGTGGACCCCCATCATGGGTAAGTGGGCATGGTAGTTTAACTTTGGTAAAGGTGAAATGTTGTTAGAGCTCCTTTGCTGCATCAAGTTGTTCACTGTTGTTTGTGTAGACCCTTCATGGTAAAGTGGTCGAGTTGCCGGCCTTATGCTCTGAAGGTCGTGGGTTTGTTTTTGGAATGTGTTGTATACGAATGCAATTTTTCCACTCCACTGGGGAGGAGGAATGGGAGTCATCATTATCTTTAGCTATCCTATGCAGCTCCATCCAGATCTTCCTCATATTTTTCATTTCTTTGTCTTCTCCTATTCTCCATGTATTCTGAGGTCTTCATCTATTTCTTTTGCTGTGTCTTCTTCTCTTCTCCGTGTATCCTTAGGTCTTCATCTATTTCTTTTGCTGTGTCTTCTCCTATTCTCCATGTATTCTTAGGTTTTCATCTATTTCTTTTGCTGTGTCTTCTTCTCTTCTCTGTGTATTCTTAGGTCTCATCTATTTCTTTTGCTGTTGTCTTCTTCTCTTCCTCTGTGTATTCTTAGGTTTTCATCTATTTCTTTTGCTGTGTCTTCTTCTCTTCTCTGTGTATTCTTAGGTCTTCATCTATTTCTTTTGCTGTGTCTTCTTCTCTTCTCTGTGTATTCTTAGGTCTTCATCTATTTCTTTTGCTGTGTCTTCTTCTCTTCTCTGTGTATTCTTAGGTCTTCATCTATTTCTTGTGCTGTGTCTTCTTCTCTTCTCTGTGTATTCTTAGGTCTTCACCTATTTCTTTTGCTGTGTCTTCTCCTATTCTCAATGTATTCTGAGGTCTTCATCTATTTCTTTTGCTGTGTCTTCTCTTATTCTCCATGTATTCTTAGGTCTTCATCTATTTCTTTTGCTGTGTCTTCTCCTATTCTCAATGTAATCTTAGGTCTTCATCTATTTCTTTTGCTGTGTCTTCTCCTATTCTCCATGTATTCTTAGGTCTTCATCTATTTCTTTTGCTGTGTCTTCTTCTCTTCTCTGTGTATTCTTAGGTCTTCATCTATTTCTTTTGCTGTGTCTTCTTCTCTTCTCTGTGTATTCTTAGGTCTTCATCTATTTCTTTTGCTGTGTCTTCTTCTCTTCTCTGTGTATTCTTAGGTCTTCACCTATTTCCTTTTTGCTGTGTCTTCTCCTATTCTCAATGTATTCTGAGGTCTTCATCTATTTCTTTTGCTGTGGTCTTCTCTTATTCCTCCATGTATCTTTAGGTCTTCATCTATTTCTTTTGCTGTGTCTTCTCCTATTCTCAATGTAATCTTAGGTCTTCATCTATTTCTTTTGCTGTGTCTTCTCCTATTCTCCATGTATTCTTAGGTCTTCATCTATTTCTTTTGCTGTGTCTTCTTCTCTTCTCCGTGTATTCTTAGGTCTTCATCTATTTCTTTTGCTGTGTCTTCTTCTCTTCTCCGTGTCTAGTTCTCTCCATGAGTTCTACATTGGTGATTCTGCCATACCACTTCAGTCCTATTTTGTGCAGGTCTTAATTAATGAATGTTTGTAGTTTATAAGCAGTTGTTTTAGTTATTCAAGTGTATTGCCGCTTTTTAGTGACAATACTTAACATTACTTTCACTTATCTACTTCTTTTATCCTTAGCACCAGTCATGTCATTAATGTGTGCTTTCTTTTTGCTTTCAACAGATATCTGTTCTTTGTTGGAGGATCCTCTTCTTCAAATAAATTTTTCATATTCCGTGGGGCCATGGATGGATCAAGTGTTTCCGTTGAAGTTGTGATCAGAGACTATGTAACCAATCAAACATCACTGACAATAGACCTGGACACTGAAAGTCTTTACTGGGTCACGCTGAGTACTGGGGCAGGCTTCACATCTGACATTCACGGACAGTCAGTGAATGTGTTGTTCAATCAATCAGCAGAATTGATAGCCATTTATAAGGTGATTATATATGTCATGGCTCAGGGAATGTGTTCAGTGAATCAGCAGAATTGATAGCCATTTATAAGGTGATTATAAGATATGTCTTTCATAGCTCAGGGAATGTATTCACTGAATCAGCAGAATTGATAGCTATTTATAAGGTGATTATATGATATGTCTTTCATAGCTCAGGGAATGTATTCACTGAATCAGCAGAATTGATAGCCATTTATAAGGTGATTATATGATATGTCTGACCTGGCTCGGTGAATGTCTTGTTCAATGAATCAGCAGACTTGATAGCCATTCATAAATTGATTATATGATATGTCTTTCATGGCTCACAGAGTTGTTCAGTGAATCAGCAGACTTGATAGCCAATTATAGGGTGATTATATGGTATGTCTTTCATGGCTCAGTGAATCAGCAGACTTGATAGCCATTCATAAATTGATTATATGATATGTCTTTCATGGTCCTGGTAGTGTCCTATCCTTTCAACACAGTTCAGTTCTTAGCAGTGACAGGTTTGGATTTATTTCCAACTAGAGTGTCTCTGGAACTGACCCAGCATCATAGTATAGGCACTGAGTCATCAGCCCGTGGGTCGTCCTTTGCAGAACTTTGCCTTCTTAATTTAAAAAAAAAAAATGAGCCCCATAGCAGGAACACGCAGTGAGAATGTGAAGCATTAGGATCATCACTTTTGAAAGGCCGGAGTATGCGGAGAAAGAGATGGCCAGACTTTCCCTCCCGTAGTGAATGGTGAGCGCAGATAATCTACTCTCATGCGACCGCACTCGTGCCATTGTCAATGTAAAATAAAAGTCTTAAAAGTCGAGAGGATCAACTTCATTGCACCGGGTTTTATCCCATATGACTCGGTCTCTTGCCGCAGGGTGACCTGCGGAAAGCGTTGCACAAGCTCGAACTCCGTAGCTCCAGCAATGACCCCCCCCCCCCAGGAGTCTCTGAGAAAAATGCACTCGTGAACCGACAGAAGTAGTCTGGAATCAAACCCACAACCTTTGGAGCATGAGGCAGACAGCTTGACCACTTCACCACGGAGACTCCCAACAATTGTCAGTGTAACTTAATAATTGCCTCTTTAGTCTTTCGAAAGGCCTCAATCTTTTGAAATGCCTCTATCATATGCCGGATGATCTACCTATGTTGTTGTCATGTGAAAAATGATCTATTACATCTTGAGTCTATCTTCAACATAGTCTTCCTTTTCTCTGCTTTCCTGGTTTTATGAGGTAAATTATGTTGTTTATTTATTTGCTCCTTGGTGAAGGGGTTACAGATACAGTTTGTGCAAAAAATGCTGGTGTTGACTGCCATGTCCTGTAAAAATATGCAACTAACATAACAGTGTTGTTTATTTAGTTGTATTTCCACAGGATTTCAGTCAATTCTATTTGTTCCAGTTTTAGGTAACTACTCATTCACTATGGCAAAGAGTAGCCTTTTGCAAGATGGAAAACATACTGACCAATAAAAAGATGTCAGTTGCAATGAGAAAAAGAGTGCTGAGGTGGTACATAGAACCTGTACTTTGGTATGGATGTGAAAAGTGGAAAATGAGCAGACAGGCTGGAAAACATCTAATGGCAGTGGAAATGTGGTTTCTGGGGAAAATGCAAAGAATACCATGGACAGGCAGAAAAACTAATGGGCAAGTCCTACAACAGGCAAATGAAAACCCTAAACTGATTACAGAAATTAGATGTAGACAGTTACATTTTTTGGACACGTTATGAGAAGAAATAAAATGGAGAACTTGGTGACAACTGGCTGTATGAGCTAAAGGCTAAAAATGTGTGCTAAAGGCCAAGAATCTCTGCTAAAGGCTAAAAATGTTAGTTAACAGCTAAAAAATTTAGCTCAATGAAACAAAGAAAATTGAAAATGGAAATATTTTGGTTACTTGAAACATCATGAAAGTTTGGAGAGTACAGTAATGGAGGGGTATATGCCCAGGAAGAGAGGAAGAGAAGGCCAAAGAGAAGAAGGATGCAGAATGTTAACAGATGATCTCCAGATGGGTGTATCGGATGCGGGACATCTTGCTTATGACTGAGAATTTTTTCCAGAAAGTTGTTATGGGAGCGAAGTTCTGCAAAGAACATGCTACTGAATTAATGAATAAACAGCTAATAATGAGATCCTAAAAGCCAAGATTGTTTGCTAAAGGCTAAAAATGTTAGCTAACAGCTAAAATATGAGCTGAAGGCTAAGAATGTGTTTACCAGCACATACTAGCTTTTCTGTTTGCCTCTCTGTCTCCTGTTCTGTCTGTTTATTTCTATCTATTTGTCTGTTTCTTCTTCTGCCTATTTCTTTCTATCTGTTTGTCTGTATCCCCATGTACCTATTTATTTTTATCTGTTTTTTTCTTTGCCTGTTTACCCCTGCACCTCTGTATGTCTGTCTGAGTTTTGCCTGTTTATCTCTGTTTATCTGTCTGACTCCAGATGAGTAATGGTTGTACCAGTACTGTTTATTTTTCCCCCCCTCGACCTGTTTATCTTTATATGTCAGACTCTCCCCCTCTACCTGTTTATTTCTAGGCAATGAATGAATCACCCAAATAAACGAGAAGTAGATTGTGAGCTTTACTAAAACACGACTACAAGAGACAAATTGTTCCTGTTTATTTTTATCAATGTATCTGTCTGTCTCTCCCCCTCTACCTGTTTATTTCTATCAATGTATCTGTCTGTCTCTCCCCTCTACTTGTTTTTGTCTATCTATATATCTGTCTGTCTCTCCTCTCTACTTGTTTATTTCTATCTTTATATCTGTCTGTCTCTCCCCCTCTACCTGTTTATTTCTATCTATATATCTGTCTGTCTCTCCTCTCTACTTGTTTATTTCTATATATATTTATCTGTCTGTCTCTCCCCTCTACCTGTTTATTTCTATCTATATATCTGTCTGTCTCTCCTCTCTACTTGTTTATTTCTGTCTTTATATCTGTCTGTCTCTCCTCTCTACTTGTTTATTTATATCTTTATATCTGTCTGTCTGTCCCTCTCTACTTGTTTATTTATATCTATATATCTGTCTGTCTGTCCCCCTCTACCTGTTTATTTCTATCTATATATCTATCTGTCTCTCCTCTCTACTTGTTTATTTCTGTCTTTATATCTGTCTGTCTCTCCTCTCTACTTGTTTATTTATATCTTTATATCTGTCTGTCTGTCCCTCTCTACTTGTTTATTTATATCTATATATCTGTCTGTCTGTCCCCCTCTACCTGTTTATTTCTATCTATCTATTTGTCTGCTTGTCTCCTAGTCAACAATGACTGTACCAGTACTATGTATTTCTATCTATTTATTTGTCTGCTTGTCTCCTAGTCAACAATGACTTTACCAGTACTATGTATTTCTATCTATTTGTCTGCTTGTCTCCTAGTCAACAATGACTGTACCAGTATTATGTATTTGTATCTATTTATCTGTCTGCATGTTTCAGAGTGAATAATGACTCTACTAGTACTATTTATTCTTGTCTGGTTATCTATCTGCCTTTCTCCAAGTCACTAATGACTTTATCAGTGCTATTAATTTTTATCTGGATATCTCGGGTTCAGTCCCTACATTTGGGACTTCAGCACTGACTTTTCATTCAGAAAGCCATGGCAAACTTTTGTTTTTGCATGTCCTTTTTTACAGGTCATCACAGTCAACACCAGCATTTTACTGCTGTTGTTCGCGTATTGGCAAATTTACGTTCAGTAGTTTGCCATTGCTTTCCGAATGACCGGCTCCCATACCAATTTGTTAAAAACTAGCGCAACACGGTCTGCTGCCAAATCATGCACAGCTGTGTTTCGAACGCAGCTAAGTAGGATTACAAACCGTATCCATAACCTCTTCGCCACGGAGACCGGCATTGGCAAACTACTTAATGTAAAATTGCTCGGAAATCTACCTTAGGTTGGGGTTGTCGATCACAACACCCTGGAAAGAACATGCAACATTTTTATTATCTGTCTCTCTATCTCCAAGTAAAAAAATGTCTCAACATGCCATAAAGCTTAAGTGAAATTCATTAATTTGTAAAACAATCTGTGGTATATTTCACAGAATGATGTGTACATAGCCTCAAAGGATGGTGTTGGCATCTTAATGGCCAATAAACACAGCCCTCGCTCATGGCATTACTTTGCATTTTCAGTGGGTGTTCGCAACATGTTGGTTGTGTCCAATACATCACAACATGGTATGTTTGTATGTCTGTTCTGTGTTTGTGTGGGCCATCTGTGTGTGTGTGTGTGTGTGTGTGTGCCAATGGGTGTCTCTCTGTCCGCGTGTCTTTATGTGCATGCATGCATGGAGAGAGAAAGAGGGAAAGACAGACAGATAGACAGAAGTAGAAATGCAGACTTACATAGAGACAGTTTATTTTTACCAGCCAATCTGAGGTTGATTTTGGAATAGCCCTCGTATATATATATATAGCAGGTCAGCATGGATAAGAGCACTCATTCTTAAAACTTCCAGTGTGCTGATGCTGAGGTTGTAGGTTCAACCCCTACAATTGGTCAGTTGGGCTGAAATGTTGACTTCTTGTCCTTGACTTGGGAGAATAAATTACAAGTACATCTAGAGTCAGAGTGGGTTCACCTGATGGCAAGGGACACTGGTAATTGGGAAAACTAATCCCAACGCAAAAATCAGTCCAGTGCACCAGAAGCAGTAGCGCGTGTATGGACTACACTTGAGTTCAAAGCCAGTTAACTGAATCAAAAAATATCTTTCCACAGATCTTGGTTATTGATGCTTTGGATCAACTATCTTGATCATATTTCTCCTGTGACTGTCTCAAAGCATTCAGCATCATTTCTCTAGGTCTGTCTCTGCCTTTTTTTGATCACTGATCTTTCCAGTTGTCATGATATTCTTCAATACCTCTCTTCTCATCACCTGACCAAAGAATGCTGTTTGTGGTGTTATTTTAGTTGTATATATTGTTCTACTTTCATTAGCCTCTTCCAGGCAATTGTTGTTAGTTACTCTGACAGCCCAAGGATCACCACAGCTTCTGATAACTTAACATCCTTGATCATGTTCCATCCATCCATCATGTGCCATGTCGGTAAGCGTGGGCAGTCATGTTCTGCCATCTCACTCGATCACCAGTTTCTGCCTCGACCATGCCACAAGGCCAAGCCATCCAGGTACTTGCTTCTAGGTCTTCCCCTTGGTCTGTTCCCCTCGATCTTGCCAGTTGTCACTGTCATGGGTTAAACATTCTCATAGTTCAGGCTGGATATCGACCCAATGTTTAACTCCAGATCTATTGTGGCTCTAGGGTAAAATGACTCTCTGTGAACATGAGTGGCATGCGCCGACATGACTGCACAATATATAGAACAGCATCACTATGTATTCCAAGAACAACTCAACAAATGTGAGGTAGAGCGAACTGTGGTATAATTACACACAGGTGACATCAGCTAACAGCTATAAGTGTGTATGCGCATCCAGACTTGAGTCTTTCACGCATCACAAGCACTCCTGTCCTTCCATCACGAATCGTCTCCCCAACCCAAGAAGAGTGTTAGGAACCTAGCTGGCTGTCTGCTATAATACTACTGCACACTATGATCATCGCCTACCTTCACTTGTACACTACTGGTACCCAATGTCTATCAGCCAACGTCTATGGCCCGATCATGATTAGACCCGCACGCATCAACATGCGACTCCAACGAATGTCAGCGATCGTGGCGTCAGTAAAGCCCGGACTACCTGCATTCAATGGTGAGACACCAACCAGAGCTATTCCCTGTCGATACCGAAGATTGGTAGCAGCATAACGGCTGGAATTCCGTGACCGGTGGTAAAACACATCCTCTAGCTTCCCAAGCTGGAACACAACTCCCGCTTGAGCCGTTACGGCGTTAGGTGACGTATTTCCATGACGTCTGAATTGCGTTCAATATTGGTGTCACTATGTTCAATATTTGTGACACTCTGTATCTTCTTCTTTGATGCGCTAACTCATCAATTGAATGTTGCATCACTGTCATTTGCCATATGACAGCTTTGCCCCCTCTGCAATGAAAATGTTCGTTAGAACATTTTCCATGTTATCTTGACATGCAAGCAAATGATGTCTGCGACGTAAATTACATTATATTGTGATAGACAACGAATTCACCGTCCTTGGAACTCAGTTTGTCAACGTGAACCAATCTAGATCGTGGGATATTGAACACCGGACTAAAATACAAGTCCCGAACACCGCCACCTCTACATTCTATAAATGATCCTTGAGATGTTATCGCGTTACATGCCCGGCTACTTGAAACTAAATCAGGCTCAAACACCGCCAGTTCATATACTAAGACCTGTTATCGCGTATATATGTTGACACCTTAAAACTACTAACGGTCTCTATAACCCCGAGTGCCGTCAGTTAAATAAAAACACCGTCCAATGTTGCATACCCAACGATCACATGATCCGTAGTCGACAACTGATCGTCCTTGACGTGAATACATATATCCACACAACTCCAAGTCGACCTGGTACACCATCATTTCTTTTCGCTACATCATGTCGATAGGGAAAACTATTCTCTATGTAATGTGTAGTTTCTTCTATGTCTATAAATATATGTATTTGTATTGTTTCATAACTGTATGTGTTATTCCTATGTATGTACGTTTGTATTGATTAATTTACTTTCATACCTTTCTCTTCATTCGTCCATCATGAGAATGATACATATATGATGATTGTTTAACATACTACTGACAACACCTATCAAACATCTGATTAATTGATACTTCAAATGATAAATAATAGTTATATATAAAATTAATAATAATAATAATAAATAAAACAATAATCATTATTATTTGTAATGCCACGAGAACTAATTATATTTAACACCGGAAATGCACAATTATAGTTCTCTGTTACGTATATACAATTCTTGTATATCCATGAACTGATTGTTTTTCCAAGAATTAATTACACAAATTATATCTAATACTTAAAACCTTCTACCAGTACTTTGTCCAAGACTGATGCTTTTTCAAACAATTCATCACCGACATCCACGATTCTAGTCGCTTTTCCTGAAATAACAATAATAACAAGTGACTATCTTACGTCTATACTTTCTTTCAAAACAAAAATTATATTTATAGCTACAGTCAATTTACTGAAATGTTACACTCTATTACCAAATAAATATATATATATATATATATATATATATATATATATATATATATATATATATATATATATATATATATATATATATACACATAACACTTTCATAATTTTTTTTATAGTCTACTGAGTAGATCAGCTAAATTATTTTGTGTTCCAGAAATTGAATTTCCTGAAATGCAATTTCAGTTTTGCTCGGCTTTATCATAGACCAAACATCCGAATGCGAATATCTGTCTAGGACTGTACGATGATGTACTGTTTCGGTTTAATGGATATCGATGTCGTCGATGTAGGATGCTATGTTCGTGATGTCCCTAACTAGTAAGTGTAGACCGATGAAGGAGAGTTCTGAAGACCAACAAAAAGATATAGAAATTCCTATAAACCTAAAGGCAGTATTGTGTATAGAATCGGGGAATTTTACCATGCTCGCTATTACTAAGTCTATTAGGGCATACGTCTTAGATAAAGATAATCGCTCATACACATAAAAAAATATGATTGTTAATATGAACAAGACAATGAACACAGTGGACGACATAACATCTTTTAAAAATAGTCATGATGACAATACAACCACAACATCGTTACATGTTTTACGCAAGGTTAGCAAAATTCATTCAGCAGCAAATATGAACGAAATTCATTGAAACCATGCTTCACTGTATCAATACCGTAGTCGTGTGTCATTAGCCCATACACACGCCAACAATAGAGTTCCACTGTTGCATGATCTCCATGCTGTTATCAGTTTTAAATTACTATTAATAAACACACATTCCTACAACAAAATCCTGTTATGTGTCAATAACCCATACCCACAACAGTAATTAGTTGTCTTTTCTATCATATGTTCGATTCATACAGAAAGATCTCCACCACATACCAACTACCCATGTCATATGCTAGAGGGCTGCCTAATATAATAAGAACATATCATAGGCAGCGACTTCGTCGCCACACGTTGTAATCCATATTTCATCGTGCGAACTTCACATCGCCAGATGTTTACACCAGCTGTTAATTTCCTACTGGACAAATTCTGACCAATTCTTGTGTCAAACCTTCTGAACAATACACAAGTTTATGTATCAAAATTATTTCTGACTCAGGTGATGTTGTACAATCTGCATCTATATAAATCTGGATGAAGTGCTGAGAAGAAGACATGTTGACACCATGTCCAACCTGTATTTAATAATACTTGTACCTAAGAAATGCAACTGAACTGTAGCAAGACTGTATCATGACCTACACATATTAAAGTAGAAAGATAAGAGAAACGAAAGTAGGAAGCAACAGTTAATTTCCTGGCAATGATTTGTCTACTGAGAAATAAATAATGCAGACCCTGCAAAACAAAATGTTTATAGAAAATAAAATATGCAACTCATTAAAGACAAAATAAATAAATAATCAGAAATTTTTTTCTTTTTTCTACAAGATAATTAGGAACTTTCTGAATTCACTAATGATAGAGTAATTTTATACCGCTTGTGCGATTCATATACCTTTCTCCTAGAGTACAAGATAAGGATGTAGCAATTTCCTATACCCTTGTGGAAGAATGTATACAAAAGACAGTAAACAGGTATCATCTACCACAACACAACTATTTGATCTGAGAATGATCTGAGAACTGATCATCGAATGTGATTCCTGCAAGGGGATTTCAGATTCGCTATGCCGTGCCGTCAGGCAGACTGTTCGAATACGCTGTACAGTATCATCATATATCCATATAATATGGTTCAGTTTCCGGCGCAAACCATATTGCAGCATCTTATTCAAACTCACTGTAGCTTTAGCTATACATTTTACTACTTTGTTTGATATGATAGATAGCATACTACCTACTACGAAAACCAACCTGAAGAAAGTATCGACCAAACCAAATGAAGTATCTGTTTTCATAAACATATTCTTCGGATCATAAGACGGAACTGTCACTGATATAATATATGCCTGTGGTTGTCTATCCACTTGTGTGATGCCGTGTTGCAGCGTTATAGCCGCGGCTTGAACTGTATTAATATCTGTAGGTTCTACTACCCATGGATCTGATATGTGTGTGCTCGAAACCAAAGCATCATGAGGTAACTGATTTTCTTCATGTATTTGTGTACTATCAACAGTGTTTGCTACAATATGCTTCCTTTCCCATTCTGCTATGTCCTCAAGCGAAACATCACATAATTCAGGGATGTTTCCAATAAAGACATCCACAAATGGGTCGGGCAGCACAGCCACCTTTATTTTCCCAGAAAAATATGGGCAGTTTATATCAGCCCCGGCAACTGGAAACTTTTCTCTTCTACCTCCAAAAGTTCTACAGGTCACATGCTCTCCAGTTTAGTCTGTTTCTTTAATTAATCGTTTATGTATCCCGACTATACTGGAACCGGAATCACGGACCAAATTGCAGTTCCGTCCATTCACAATGGCCTGATGTACAACTAATGATCCATTGTTAATATGGACTGCATTTGTCTCTTGCACGAGGACCTTGTGACCACAAGTTAAATTACCATCCCTATGAAGGATCTGGCAGGTATTGCAAGTCGGGTCAATGGGAGAATATTCTACCTCTACCGTATTTGCATGATTAGTCTCGTCTGAGTCACTGTCACTACTAGATGTCAGCATCCCTATGTTTGCTTCTTTATACAGTTGTCTTAACGGACAAACTGAAAACATATGTCCAAAACTTTTACATTTAAATCATTGTGTTTGTCTTTGATAGGTGTTAAATCTGTCTCTATTTCTAAGTGCTAATTTCTTTATGTAACTGTCAAATTGCGGGTGTTTGTCACACATCTGATTTGAGCCGTGGGTGAAACCACAGTATTTGCAAGTTGTCCACACACCCTTTTTCTCGTGTTTAACGTAAGGTTGATACTTTGGTTGTTGTTGTTTTTCCCTCCTTTGATATTGTCCACCAGACTGTTGTTGTGCTTTATAACCCTGCATCCTTGATTTATGAGGGAATCTATCACATGCATTTGTCTCTACCAATGTGGAGAAACTATTATTAAATATGTCTTTGTGGGCGTCGAAGAAAGACTCTCCTTTCTCATCCATCTGCTGTATACTCGAACATTTCTGTTCAATAAGAAAAGTAGACATAGACGGAGGAACCGCCGAGATCAGTTTGTCTCTAACAATCAAGTCACGTAGCTTCTTGTAGTCATCATTAACATTAGCTGATCGAGCCCATTTGTCAAATGTCAATTGAGTTAGAGAAGAGAAGTCAAGGAACGTCTGTCCTGCTTTAGGAACAAGATTTTTGAATGATGTACGAAGGCTAAATTCGTCCAAACAGAAATGAGATAGCAGTCTCTTTCGAATGTATGAGTAATCACTACGTAACTCATCTGGAATTAGTTCTACAACCTGTAAAGCTTCACCACTTAAGTGCCTATGTAGCTGTCAGCAACCCACTTGCTACAGGCATACACGGATTCTCTTCTTTTGCACTAAACGAAGTGACAACTCGTCTCGTTTGCGAAAGGATACATGTTTATTCGGAGCAGATTATACTAAGGCTCCCCGAGCGGAATACCACAACGGTATTAAACATCTTATAATGTGATGATGATAAGATGGGATGAGAGGATGATATAACTATTATAATCACTGAAGCTAAGCTAGACTATTATACTACTATACTGTCCTTTATAACTACAACGTCTTCCTAGCGGAATACACGTCTGATTCCGACGCCGTCTTGGTCCTGTCTGAGCTCGCTGAGCGTGGCGTGTTCAGCCACTAGCAATTCAGCTCAGCGTGCGATGCTTGGTTTACGTGCTGGGCCCTGGGCTGTGTTGAGCACAGTTACCTGGTCCTCACCTCGTGAGCTAGGTTTCCCCGGTTCTTGGGTAACACCAGCTCAATTGCACTGGTTGCCCTTCTTGTTGACACAGGTGTGTCCCGTTATAGCTATTTATAGCGTTGGTGTCTCTCCTGTCTGGTCTCCTGTCCTATTACGTCACCTGTCCCCTAATAAGCTCTGTTTTAGCTCTCTCAGAGCTTAGAGCTTCCTCTCAAGTCTTTGACAGTATGAGTCTGTTCAATAAGAAAGGTAGACATAGACGGAGGAACCGCCGAGAACAGTTTGTCTCTAACAATCAAGTCACGTAACTTCTTGTAGTCATCATTAACATTAGCTGATCGCGCCCATTTGTCAAATGTCAATTGAGTTAGAGAAGAGAAGTCAAGGAACATCTTTCCTGCTTTAGGAACAAGATTTTTGAATGATGTACGAAGGCCAAATTCGTCCAAACAGAAATGAGATAGCAATCTCTTTCGAGTGTATGAGTAATCACTACGTAACTCATCTAGGATTAGTTCTACAACCTGTAAAGGTTCACCACTTAAGTGCCTATGTAGCAAAACTGCCCATTCGGTCTCTGCAATTCCATAGTGTCTCATGATGTGTTCAAAATTAGTTAGCCATGCAGAAACGGAATCAGAGTTCGAATAGGTCTTCACCACTCCATTATACTTCTTAATGGCATCTGTGGAATGTGCCTCCACTTTGTTTTTAGCGATCTGTTCATCCTTGACCTTCTTGTACTGTTTCATTTTAAAGTTATTTTCCAACTCCTTTTCCTTCAGAAGTTTCTCTGTATTTAACTTCTCAAAATTAAAAGCCATCTCTTTTTCTCTTAGTTGTGCCTCTCTATCTAGCTTTTCCTTATCTGCAGCAATTTGTAATGCAATTCTGTCATTCTCTGCAGCCAACCTTTCTTTATCTGCCGCAATTTGCGCTGCAATTCTATCATTTTCTGCAGCCAACCTTTCTTTATCTGCTGCAATTTGAGCTGCAATTCTATCATTTTTCGTAGCCATCTTTTCCCTCTCAAATAATCTTTGTTTCTCCTGTTCATCTAGACGATCCTTTTCCAACTGTCTTACAGCCGCTCTCTCATCCCTTTCGTGGGCCTGACAATTCGCAAATTGTTTCTCCGACCATGATATAAGATCTGCTCCTGTCAAACCTGCATCTTTCCCAATTGCAACAAAATCCTGTAAAGATGACATGTTGTTATGTTCTCACAATATTCAACAATAATCACAAGAGATAAATGAAGAAACCAGTTTACCACAAAAGAGACAGAGCTTATAAGTATCACAATCGACCGATAAAGTATAATAAAGTAGAAAGAAATACTTGATAAATTCTCATTAGATAAATTAATAATGAAAAATAACAAATAATTTTATAGTAGACAAGACCTATAACTCAGCAGTTAAAGTATAGACAGAGTTAAAGTTCTTTAGACTCAAGAATTTAGCAAAGAAATCCTATTATTATGTAAACAAATCAATAATGCACCGCGAATAAGAATTCACAGCACAAAATAGCACAAAATTGTGTATCGCGCATATGATGTCATCAAAGTTGCGATAATAAAGAAAAAAATAAATGCGTGCAAAATTACAGTATTTTGACTATAACTAATTAATTGAAAAATCACAAACACTTATAATACTCAGCTCAAGAATCAGCAAACATTTTCCAATAGTTTGATAGTAGACCAATCCAATCGATTTGATAAATGATTATGTTCGTAATAATGGTGTAGAAATAGTATTCAATAGTTGTCCAATCCAATCGATTTGACAAATAATTCTGTTCGATGTTACTCAGCGAATACCAATCTGATGAGTTAATGTGTAGAATGGTTTCTTTACAAGTACACTCCTGAAATCCAAGGTCTGCGCACTTTCATAAATGATAATATTGCGTCGATTTCGTTGTACTGAGGCGTTAATCCATCTAGTTTCCATTGTGGTTTAAAATGTTGAACTGTCGTAGGTTAAACAAACCTTTCCTAGATATTTGAAATTACGAGAATAACACTCTAGGCATGATGTTTTTGTATCAAACCATTGAGATAGCACCTTGGGTCTCATAATTTATATTAAACCAGCATAGGTCAAATAACAAACACAATACAAAATCTGTCCGTATTCCATAGTTGTTAGGTTCATGTGTATGATAGACATGACCAATGAAGACACTTTTTTTTGGAGTGTCTAGTTGGTCGAGCGTCGAAGTACACTTGTTCCTGCAGCGAGGCACCGCCATGATTTGGAGGAGACAGGTTCGTTCCCGGTCGTTAACTATAGCTTTCAAATTTTATGTTGTCTTGTGCGTCTTCTAGTCTCTACTTCCTTCTTCTCCTTCTGTGAGTACCAAATAATACTATGTGTTTTTGTTTATATAATTGTCTTGGTGGCCCTAACGGTTCCCCCCATTGATTAGTTGTGTTTACGTGTACAGCATTAGAACCGACCAATCATTTCTCTTCTTTAAATGTTTGTTCATATATACTCAACAACAGCATTACGGTTCGATGTGTTTGTGTGTTTGTTATTTGACCTATGCTGGTTTAATATAAATTATGAGACCTATGGTGCTATCTCAATGGTTTGATACAAAATCTGTCCGTATTCCATAGTTGTTAGGTTCATGTGTATGATAGACATGACCAATGAAGACACATTTTTTGGAGTGTTTAGTTGGTCGTGCGTCAAAGTACACTTGTTCCTGCAGCGAGGCGCCGTGTCATTTGGAGGCGACAGGTTCGATCCTGGTCGGTAACTATAGCTTTCAAATTTTATGTTGTCTAGTGCTCTGTGGCTAAGGGCTTGCGAATGAGGTTTGTGAGCCCATATACCCGGGTTCGAAACACAGCGGTGCTGGTTTTTTCGAAAAAGGTAAAGTAGCCGGTCGTTCAAAAAGCAATGGCAAACTACTGAATGTAAAATGTGCCCAGGAATCACGAACAGCGAAAATGCTGGGGTTGACTGCTACATCCTGTGAAGGACATGCAACTTAATTTTAAAGAGTGCGTCTTCTAGTCTCTACTTCCTTCTTCTCCTTCTGTGAGCGCCAAATAATACTATGTGTGTTTGTTTATGTAATTGTCTGCTGAATTAGCACCCTTTATCACGACAGCTATTGTTAAATTATCATCTATAATCATGACATCTTCTGTTAAATTACCATCCTTGATCACCACAGCATCTGTGAAATTATCATCTTTGATCATCACAGCTTCTGTTAAATTACCATCCTTGATTACCTCAGCTTCTGGTAAATTACCATCCTTGATCAGAACAACTTCTGGTAAACTATCACCCGTTATCACGCCAGCTCTTGTTAAATTATCAACTTTAATCATGACCTCTGCTGTTAAATTACCATTCTTGATCACTACAGCCACAAGTGCCTGCAGTGCATACCACAGCCTATGTTCCCAGCTGTGCCTTCCGCATCCAGATCCCTCGAGCCACAATCGGACATGCTTGTGTGGGGAGGGCTTCTCTCGAACGGTGCAGCAATCTCGAGATGAAATCTGCAAATGTGAAAATGGAGAGACGATGCACAATCAAACATGTACCAAGGGAAATAGTAAGTAAAAATTACTGTTAGCTATTATTAAGGTAAAAGTAGGTTTCAGCAAGTCTCCAAATACTGCAGTGCTGCCCTCGTGGTGGCACCTGAAAAGTGGCAGGTGGAAAGCGATGTCAAGGCAGGCATGGATTATGGGATATGTTAAAAAATCCAATTCTTTGAGGCAGTTGTATAAGTGTACATGCATGTGCATCTCTTACTCTCTTGGGTGTGCATCTCTGTCTATGTATAAAAACTATTTTCAGAAATTGTCACACATTCCATTATAACCTGTAACTTTTGCACGCCAAGACACTGAAAGCTTTCTTATATGCAGAATTGTACCTGTTATTACTTTCTTCTGTCCCTTACTGTCTGCCTGTCCTGCCTGCCTGCCTGCCTGCCTGCTTGTCCCTCTTTCTTTATGTCTCTGTCTCTGTCTGTCTGTCTCTTTCTGTCTGTCTGTCTGTCTGTCTCTCTCTCTCTCTCTCTCTCTCTCTCTCTCTCTCTCTCTCTCTCTCTCTCTCTCTCTCTCTCTCTCTCTCTCTCTCTCTCTCTCTCTCTCTCTTTTACTCCCTTTGTTTCCTTTCTATTCCACTCACTTGTTTCCCATTGCTCTTTCATTCTGAGCAGGGAACTGTGATCTGCCCATGTACAGGAAAACTGCAATATTCATGCCTTTCAACCAACACATTCACAATCAGGGCAGCATGTTTAGAATATAGTCTCCTTTTGTCTTAGATTTCTACTCTCTCAAATGGGCTGCAGTGATGCAACCTGTTTCCAGGATCACTATATGAAGCAGTGTCTATGTCACCTCTAGTGCGCTGGCCCTGAAGCTAGCAGTCAAGCTATAAGTTACTGAATGCATTCTTCTCTTGTGGTTTCCCCTTCACAGTGGGCTGCAGTCTACTGGCCCTGAAGCAAGCAGTCAAGATATAAGTTACTGACTGCATTCTTCTCTTGTGGTTTCCCCTTCACTGTGGGCTGCAGTCTACTGGCCCTGAAGCAAGCAGTCAAGATATAAGTTACTGACTGCATTCTTCTCTTGTGGTTTCCCCTTCACTGTGGGCTGCAGTCTACTGGCCCTGAAGCAAGCAGTCAAGATATAAGTTACTGACTGCATTCTTCTCTTGTGGTTTCCCCTTCACAGTGGGCTGCAGTCTACTGGCCCTGAAGCAAGCAGTCAAGATATAAGTTACTGACTGCATTCTTCTCTTGTGGTTTCCTCTTCACAGTGGGCTGCAGTCTACTGGCCCTGAAGCAAGCAGTCAAGATATAAGTTACTGACTGCATTCTTCTCTTGTGGTTTCCCCTTCACAGTGGGCTGCAGTCTACTGGCCCTGAAGCAAGCAGTCAAGCTATAAGTTACTGACTGCATTCTTCTCTTGTGGTTTCCCCTTCACAGTGGGCTGCAGTCTACTGACAATGAAACATCTAACACCTGTAGAGGAAACATGACCCACCCAGGCCCAATCCCAGCCTGCCTTTACGTGCTGTGCTGAATCTTGACCTGGTTACATCCTGTCATGTCTCACCGCAGATCTGAAGTTCCAGTACTGGTCATGCGCGCCCCACAGGTTTCTGAGTTAGGAAAGGACATGGAGAGCAGTGCCGCACAATCGCCACACAGATGGTACTTTGATACATGGTTGGGGAAAAAGTCTCTAAACCAAATTTACTCCAATAGATAAAAGCTGTTTACAGAGCTCAGGCAACCTGATCACCAATGCATCAAACTTAAGACTTAAAACTCGCAGTATTCCAGAGGATTCAGGCAAGCAACTAACATCATCCATCAAATATTTTTCTGTGTCCCTGGCCCCATCTCTTACATGCACACATTAGGAGACTATGAGGTGCTCTACAAAGAGTGAATTACTGAGATCTTCTATTGCCCTTTGTCGTCCATTGAGGCACAGCCCTTAACCAAGTTGTCCTATCTTTTGCTAACTCCTGCAGTTCCCTCCATGTCATCCCAATGTTATTCAGCTCTGTAATTCTCTCCTCCGTGTGTTTTTATGTCACCCACAATTCCCACTTGTGGCTTCAGATAAAAGAGTGTCTGGTTATATTGTCCTCAGGTTTTCTCAGTGTGTGACCTATCCAGGTCTGGCTTCTTTTCCTTCACCTCTTGGTTCACAGGATTTGTTTAGTTCTCTCCTTGAGCTTCACATTGGTGATTCTGTCATAACATTTTATTCCCACTGTTCTACACAGACACCAATTATTGTATGTTTAGTTGTTAGTAATTGACATGCTTGCAGTAAATGATGGACTGTGATGTATATTTAATGCATGATTTTAACAGCCTCATGTGCCATGGATAAACACTTGTAGCAATGGCAGTAAATGATGGATTTTGATGTATATTTGTTGTATAATTTCAGCAACCTCATGTGCCATGGATAAACACACTTGCAGCAATGGCAGTAAATGATGTATATTTGATGTATATTTGTTTATAATTTCAGCAACCTCATGTGCCATGGATAAACACACTTGCAGCAATGGCAGTAAATGATGTATATTTGTTGTATAATTTCAGCAACCTCACGTGCCATGGATAAACACACTTGTAGCAATGGCAGTAAATGATGGATTTTGATGTATATTTGTTGTATAATTTCAGCAACCTCATGTGCCATGGATAAACACACTTGCAGCAATGGCAACTGTGTTCTGTTGACCTGGTTGTGTGACGGAGAAGATGATTGTGGGGATGGCACTGATGAGATTGACTGCCGTTAGTGATTTCTTCATTTCTATGTCTATGTTTGATATTTCTCTGTCTGTGTTTGATACTACTATGTCTGTGTTTGATATTTCTCGTTTCTTATTTTCATTTGTTTATTCTTTTTAATAAATGCATGCATATGACAAGAGCTAAATATTGAAAAAGGTTGGCTACTAAATATGATCAAACAGAGAACATTAAAATATTGTGCTCACTTGAAATGTCATGAGAGTTTGGAGAGAATAATAATGGAGGGTATATGCCCTGGAAGAGAAGAAGAGGAAGGCCAAAGAGAAGATGGGTGCAGGATGTGGCAGATGATCTCCAGATGGGTGTATCGGACGCAGGACAATATGCTTAAGACCGAGAAGTTTTCCGGAAGGTTATGGGAGCAAAGGCTACTGAATGAATTAATGTTCTTTTTAATAGCATGGACGGCCAAAATGAGCAATCTAAAGGTTTTGAAAGAGGGACCACAAGAAGACAGTTAATATAATGTGGGCACGTCATGAGGAGAGATAAATATGGAATATTTTGTAACAACTGATAAGATTAATGGAAAAAGAGATGGAGACAAGCAGTGAGAGAAGATTCTGGATATTCTTGGATCATGGAAAAATATCGGCACATCAATTCCTTGAGACTCCTAGTGGAGTGTAAAGTATGAATAAAATTAGTGGAACTGCTGTTAAGCCGTGGAAATGTAAACAGTATGAGATAATACAAAGTAATGCAGCTTTACAGAACACAATTACAGAAAACATAGGACGTTGCAGCGACTAGCCTTCATCAGCAAACAAATACACAAAACACAACATATACAGGGAAGACACTCAAGTGACTACATTAAAGCATAAGAACGGAATGAGAAGAATGGAAAGAGGAAAAAATTAGAACAATGAGGAAAAAAAATGTACTGCTTATCTGAGAATCCCAGGCTATGATAATGTAGTGGAGTATGGACCCACAACCATATTTACCAAACCCTTTTGTAGGCCAGTCCATGGGTGGTTGGATGTTGGCTGATTTTTGACAGCCAGTCTCAGACCATGTAACTAGATTACCAACTAATAGTGTACCACAACAAGCAATGATGTACAGACCAAATGGAAGCAGAAGAAGAGGCTGACCACGTAAACGATGGACATAGGGAAAAGCAGAGTCCATGGGAATCTCGATACATGAATCCCATAAACGGGCACACTCCCGCTGTTTATACTTCACCTCGACACCGCAAGGTACAAGAGGAACAAGATGCGATTATGAGTCTCAGACCAGCCCTCTTTAGACGCGACATGCTCATGAGGTCTATGGCCTTCCAATTCTTTACTTCCCCTGTTAGGTGCCAATAAAACACAGGCTTTAGAAGATACAACTGCACCATAAATCCAGCTTTCTGAATGCCCTTAAACTCTTGAAATTAATGTGGGGTTTTTCCCTTACCTTCTACAGCTGTTATAGAGGATGTGAAATGTTAATAGTTCACATAAGTAATGTTATAGGATTATGAGGTGGGTGACCACTTATACAACATTTAAACAACACGGGATGGCTAGAAAGTCTACATGGCAAAATGGTCAAGCTTCAAAGGTCCTGGATTCATTTTCAGACTCCATCATTCAGTTCACAGGTGCAATTGTTTGTAGACCCTGCAGATCATTGCTGGAGCTATGGAGTTTGTGCTGTGTGCGATGCTAAGAGCAGTCCACTGTGCGGAAAGAGACCCAGCCATATGGGATAAAACTCGGTGCAATGAAATCAATCCTCTTGTCTTTTAAAGTAACTGTTAGTTTCATTAATACTTGGTGACTGATAGGTGACTTGTCACCTTTTAACACTTGGTGACTTATAGGTGACTTGTCACCTTTTAACACTTGGTGACTGATAGGTGACTTGTCATCTTATATAGTGCCTGGTGATCAATAGCTAGTTTTTAGATTATACAGTCTTAATAAGTAGTTGCTAATGCTTAGTTTATGCAATATCTACTGATTAATTGTTAACTGTTTAGACAAGTCCTGGTGACAAATTGTTAAAAGTTGTTATATATATATATATATTTAATATATATAAATTATGATATAAATTACAAAACAATACCATTATCTTGTTTGTTTGTTTGTTTGTTTGTTTTTTTGCCCTCGCTCACTTTGAACTCAAGCGTAATCCATACACTCTATTTATAGTAGTCATTGACTGAATTTTGTGTGTGGGTTAGCTTTCCATATTAACAGTGTCCCTCGCCATCAAGCGAACCCACTCCGGCTTTGTTGTTGTTAAGGATGTCAAGAGTGTTAAGCATATGACATCACAATGCAGATGAACAAGGTTGTGTCATAAAGACAGTTTAAATATGGCCGCCCCACATTTTACAAGCACCAAAGAGGAGCAGCATTCTGTTATCCATTTTATGTAGGTCCAGTATAGTGATGCGTGCCTGTCAGTCCAGCAAGTCTATGAGTGGAGTAGGAAGTTTCACAAAATGGTGTGACTTCTGTGACAGACGCTTCATGACTAAGTCAGGCACACCGAATAGTGACTCCAGAGAATTATTTTCTACAGGAACTCAAGCACTTTATTGGCAGTTAAGGACTTGCATTGAACGCAGTAATGACTACATCGAAAAATGATACATTTGTTCTTTACTTTTTCAAAATATATTCAAATACATACACACAGACATTTAAGGTTTTCAGTTGAAGTCCCGTCCTATATTATATATATATATATATTATATTAACAGTTACTTTATATAATACCTGGTAAAAATTGATTGTGCTAACTGTTAACATTCAATACTTTATGACTAATCTTGATTATTGTACTTTTATAAAGTGAGCCAGACAATAACACATGTATGTTTAATTATTCAACAGCATATACTACTTGTGCTTCATCCTCATTTACCTGCCGTACTGGAAAGTGCATTCCAATTCAGTGGGTCTGTGACCAAATGGACGATTGCAAAGATGGTTTCCAGTCTGATGAACTACATTGTAGTAAGTACCTTAATTTGCAAGTAATACTTTAGTCTCCTATGTGTTAGTGAGGTCCGTCAGGATTGCAAAGATGGTTTCCAGTCTGATGAACTATTTTATAGTAAGTATTTTTATTGGCGAGCAATGCTTTGATCGCCTATGTGTTAGTGAGGACCGTCAGGATTGCAAAGACAGTTTCCAGTCTGATGAACTACATTGTAATAAGTGCTTTTATTTGAAAGCAATGTTTTGATCGCCTATGTGTTAGTGAGATCCTTGCAAAGATGGTTTCCAGTCTGATGAACTACATTGTAGTAAGTGCCTTTATTTGTAAGCAATGCATTGATTGCCTATGTGTTAATGAAGTCTGCCAGGATTGCAAAGAATAGTAACACTGTAACTTACCATGCATGTCATAAAAGGCAACTAAAGGGGGTTGGTTGGTTTGAGATTGGCTACCTCATCCCCTAGAAAATCCAACCAATCAGAAACAAGTCTTCAAGGGGCTTGGCATGAGTTGGTTGAGGGCCTGGACTCCATTAAAAGAGGAGAGACAGAAGAAGAAGAATTCTGCGGCATTTGTACTTCTGTTTATATCTTTCAGACATTTATTTGATCCTTTAGATATGAAATCGATCCTTTAGATATTTATGTCATAAAAGGCAACTAAAGGGGGTTGGTTGGTTTGAGATTGGCTACCTCATCCCCTAGAAAATCCAACCAATCAGAAACAAGTCTTCAAGGGGCTTGGCATGAGTTGGTTGAGGGCCTGGACTCCATTAAAAGAGGAGAGACAGAAGAAGAAGAATTCTGCGGCATTTGTACTTCTGTTTATATCTTTCAGACATTTATTTGATCCTTTAGATATGAAATCTATCCTTTAGATATTTATTTTACCCTTTGGATGTTAAATCTATATTTTAGAGATTTATTTAATCCTTTAGATATGAAATCTAACCGTTAGACATTTATTTGGCACTTTAGATATAAATCTATTGTTTAGACATTCATTTGACCCTTTTGATATGAAATCTAACCTTTAGACATTTATTTGGCACTTTAGATATAAATCTATTGTTTAGACATTCATTTGACCCTTTTGATATGAAATCTATCCTTTAAATATTTATTTGTCCTTTTAGAGGTGAAATCTATCTTTCTGATATTTATTTGACGCTTTAGATATTATATGTGTCCTTTAGACATATATTTGATCCAATAGATGTGAAATCTATTATTTAGATATTTATTTGACCATTTAGATGTGAAATCTATCCTTTAGACATTTATTTGACCATTTAGATACAAGATTTATCTTTTAGACTTATTTTTACCCTCTAGATTTTAAATCTTTCCTTAAGACATTTATTTGACACTTTAGATATTAAATCTATTGCTTTAGATATTTATTTGTCCCTTTATATATGAAATCTATCCTTTAGACATGTATTTGACTCATTAGATATGAAATCTATCCTCTAGACATTTATTTGACCCAATAGATATGAAATCTATCCTTTAGACATTTATATGATACTTTAGATATTAAATCTATCATTTAGATATTTATTTGACCATTTAGATATGAAATCTGTCTTTAGATATTTTTTCAGTTCATTGTTTATGAGAAAAAAAACATCCAGCCTCATTCAACCTGCTTTTGCAGCATCAGTTATAATTGAGGTCCAATTGCTTGTTGTGAATTTTGATATTCTCTCCTTTCTCTGCTTGTTTGGGTTAGTCCTAAACAGGACTAGCTATATTTTCCCCTTTTTGCTCTTCAAGTTCAGTTTGGTCTTATGGGACTCACGCTAACTGGAATTTTCATTATTGCTTTGAGTTGGTCCAGATGAGAACCGATCTTGAGGAGAACCTGCCAGATAGACATTCACCTGACCCATTAGACATTTATGATGCTGATCCTCAGATATTCACTGTTGTTGTTTTGATGCTTTGAACAGCCAACCAGACCTGTAGTCACGACCAGTTTAGATGTGACAATGGCTACTGTGTCAACAAACTGTGGGTCTGTGACACGGATGATGACTGCCATGACAACTCTGATGAGAGAAATTGCTTCGGTCATAATGATAGTAAGTGGTTTTTCTTTTGGGTGGCCATGGTGGTTAGTTAGTCTTTCCTCTTGAGCCTAAGGCGGCGCATAGGGCAGAAGTCATGGCTCTCCATGTCCGGCGGTTCGCTGCTACCTGTTGTAGATCCTGGATGTTCACTTGGCCATTGAATGAGCCTTCTCTGATGATGGTTCTACGCAGGGTCTCTCTTGGTCATCTCCGTTTTCTTTTCCTTACTGGTGGTAGTGCTTATTTAAATCACCAAATATCAAGTGTATTGTCGACTCACTGTTGTGTTATCAGGGTGCAGAAGGAAAGCATAGAATAGCAACACTAACCTGCCATGCATGTCATAAGAGATCACTAAGGAGGCTTGAGGCTGGCAACATCCTGTAGACAAAATCCAGCTGATCACGAACAGCGGAGGTCAGCATGGCTGAATGGATAAGATTACTTCCGGTGTGCTGATACCGAGGTAGCGGGTTCAACCCCTGTACCGGTCATCTGGACTAAAATGTTGACTTCTCGACCTTGACTTTGGGACATAAATTACAAATACCTCTGAAGTAGGAGTGGGTTCACCTGATGGCGAGGGGTACTGGTAATAGGGAAAGCTAATTCACAAGCAAAAATCAGTCCAGTGCACTCCCCAGTAGTGGCAACTACTAGTGGTAGTAGCATGTGTATGGATTACACTTAATTTTAAAGTGAATGAATGCCCAAAAAATGTAAAAATCATGAAGCAGTCTATAAAGATTATTATTTTTGCTGTTTGTGATTTATTGGCAAGTTTGCGTTCAGTGGTTTAGTGGTTTGTCATTGCTTTCTGAGCAACTGGCACTTGTACTATCTTATGACAACAATTGCATGGCGGTCGGCATCCAAATGGATCGTAGCTGTGTTTCAAGTGTTGGATGCATAGTTGCGCACTGCATCTGTGACACCTTTGCGCTCACCTGTGCGTCCCCCCATCCCCCCAGTGGGTATCCCCCCACCGGGAGGCTAAGCCAATCACTGAGCTTCTGGCGTTATTGACCTTTAGTCCAGTGACCGCCTGAACCATACATCCGGTTAATTCCATCCACTGATAGTGGCTCAAGATGGATTCGTCAAACAAGGATATAGATAAGTAACTTTAATATTTTCATGTATTGTTTTTAGAGTAGTAGTGTGTTGGTTTGTGTTTGTTTGTTCTGTGAAGACGAAGGCTTTAACCACTACCAAGGTTGCCACTTTTCTTTGACAGAAAACATCTACTGTTTGTTATTTGCTGATTCATTCATTGCCTTTAAGGGACGTGGCAGGAGTTTTTTTAATTGCCTAAGCTCCATTGACTACTGAGCGTAATCTTGCCAAGAAATTAACATACAGCTGAAAGATGCTGATGTTGACAGCGATGTCCTGTAAAGGATATGCAAAACATTTTAAGCTCCATTGGAAGATGGAAGGAGAAAGTCTTGCCAAGTGGCATGGTCGGCCAGATTTCTCCAGTTCCAAATCTCTCTCAGAATGTTTCAGTTCATGTGTTAATATCTTTCCATGCTAAGATGCAAGGCTGTCAAGAATCTCCTCTCCTTGCTTCCTTTATCTCTTTTTCCATTAATCTTACTGGTTGTTATGAGATGTTTAGTTTTATTTTTCTGTTCTCATGTTGTGGCTAGAAAATGTTTACTTCCATCTTATGATGTTTCTTATACATTTTCTTTGTGATTTAGCCTCTTTTAAACCAATTAGGCTACTCATTTTGTGTGTCAATGATATTTTTAACATTCTATTAAACCGTATTTATGTGCCTGCTAAGGATTTGTTTATTAATTGTCCAGGATTCCCATTCATACACATGTTAGAATATGTTAGGAATATTTTAAATTAGACTGACTGACAACTGAAAAGATTTGTGGAAAGAGAGATATAGGAAGACAGCAAGAGAAAATTCCTAACAGTCTTGTGTCATGGCACAGAAGGGGGTCAACACATGAATTGATACATGCTGTTGGAGATTACAAGTTAGTTAGTTAGTTAGTTAGTTAGTTATCAGTTGGGGTATCTTCGTTGCACTCCGGACATGTCCATAGGTGCTCAGATCCTCCCCCCAGCATATGCATCAGCGTCCGGTGGCTAATAGTGCCAGTTCTGTGTTGGTTGACGAGGCGCTTTGTTTTCCCGATGTACCTCTCGCGTCTGGCTGTGCCGATTCTTACTCCCAGGTCTTTCATCCTGGACCTGGAAAGCGATGTGGAATCACTGGCGTCAAAATCCTCTGTTCTCGCCATATCTTTAAGGGCGTTAATAACATCGGCACGATCCATGGGCTGGCCATCTACAGGGGGTGCCGAGCCAGCCAATTTATCAGCTCGTTCATTTCCCTCAACTCCCGCATGTCCCGGGACGAAGATGAAGGTGACTTTGCGGACAACAGACTTCCGCAGCGACTCAGTCCACTGTCTACGTACAGATCCAGCTTCGACCTTCTGAATCATGCTCATTGAATCACTTAGTACACACACGTTGGTATAATGCTGTGATTCCAGCCATATGAAAGCCTGTGTAACTGCCATCACCTCCATCGTCATGCTGCTCGTGGTCATAGAGTGGGCACCACTGGATTCTTGAACGGTTCGGCCCGCTGAACGGGCTGTAAATGCCCACGCACTTCTCTGCTGCTTTACAACAGATCCATCTGTATAGATGAGCACTTCGGGGCTATCTGAGTGATCATAGATGAGCGCGTTAACCTCTGCATTGACAGCGGCAGGGTTCTGCTCTCTGCACCGTCTGTCGAGTGTGATAATGCAGGAGAAGGTACACTTAAAAGCTGGAGGTACCGGCACCCATTCCTTGCCGAGGTTGATACTGGTAAGACTGCAGATCTGTCCGACGACATCTTCCGCCCGACCCATCCATGATATGCCCCTCTTTAGCCTGTCACCCTTTTCTCTGAATACAGCGTCATGCAGAGGGTGCTGCTCATCTGCACTTATTTTTAAGTATGCACGAGCTCTCCAGATCTTGATCCTGTGTTCCATTGTCGGGAAGTCAAGGAGGTATCTCATTGCTACACAGCTGGTGTCTCTCGTGCAGCCCAAAATGATGCGCATGGCTTCGTTTTGTACCTTTCCAAGTCTTCCAATCTGTGTAGGGCTGACAGTGAGGATGACCAGGGCATACTCGATGCGTGAAAGCACAAGTCCTTGGAACAGAAGTAATAGCAGTCTTTGCTCGATATTGGCAGTCGCCATGACTCTCATTGCTGCCAAACCTTTTCGAGCCTTTGTTATGACATAATCGACATGATCTCTGAAGGACAGGCTACGATCAAGCCTCACGCCAAGATATGTCATTGACTGGGTTCTACTCAGAATGCTCCCATCCATTCTTACTGCCGGCAGGTCTGTTTTCACAATATGGTTGTTTAGTGAGAACCATGTAACCGTTGCCTTTGCAGGGTTGACAAGGGCATCGGCATCAGCACACCATGAGGAAATTCGATCTAGTTCGCCCTGCATATAGTTGGCAACCACCTGTCTATCTTGACCCTGTCGATACACGGAGATTACAAGATATGGAGAAGCATTATTGCTCATGCTATTCGGCATACAAATTGATGACGAAAAGTGGCTGGTACTGCCCCGGCCACCATGAGAGTGGTGTAAAGATTCAAGGCACAGGATTACAGTAAATTTAATGCTAGGGAAGAAGTTTATATTTGCGTGTGTGGATATATGGGCGTGCTGGGGATCTCATCTCATCTCATCATATTCCTCTTGTACCTTGTGGTGTCGAGGTGAAGTATAAACATCGTGAGAGTGCCCGATTATGGGCCTCATATATCGATATTCCCATGGACTCTGCTATTCCCTCCATCCAACGTTTATGTGGTCGGCCTCTTCCTCTGTTTCATCTGGTCTGTACAGCGTGCTGGGGATGTGTTTTCAAAATAAAGGAGCAACAACCCAACATAGTTTGATAATCACTGTTGGAAATCAACGTACTAACCCTTACACAACAAAAGTTGAGTCTGCTAGGCACAAATCATAACCAGCTAGAATGAGGTCAACCAAATGTGAGAGTTGAGCTATGAACCAATATCAGTGCACTTAGGACATTCCCATATGCGCTCCGTCCCCTCTTTCAACAGCCAGCAAAGAGTCACACTACTAAACGTTCCTACCGCTATCTGATTGAAAGTTCTCCTGCTCTTCACTCTCAGCTTTGAGATTCTTCCAGAACCCCTGCCAATCCCCTGCAATCTCATTCTTTCTACATATGGGATCTCAATCTGTTCCCTCACCTTCTCCACCTGGTCCCACATGCACACGACCACCTCTCCCTTGTCCACAAACTTCACTTTGGCCGAGAGGCATATTAACATGCAACCAGGTTGCGACTCAGCACAGCACACAAATTGATACACGCTGTTTGAGATGGCTAGATGTGTTGTCAAAATAGTGTGTTAAGTGTCATGTTCAATGCCATTCTGCAAGGCACTTAATGATGCTCATTATCATCATATGAGACCACTATGGCAGTATTTACTATGGCTTACCTTTATCTATGTTGTTTTTGGCTAATGACAAAATGTGTCATCAGATGTCATGAACAAGTGTCATCTCTCTATGCAGCATGCCCGCCTTGGTCTTTCACCTGTGACAGCAATAAGATGTGTATAGATCTGGAGTTCAAGTGCAATGGCCACAATGATTGTGGTGATAACAGCGATGAGAGAAACTGCCACAATCGTACTTGTTCTGGTGAGACTAAAATATTCCCTTTATCTTTTGTTACTGTTTTTATCTTTTACATTTATTTAACTTGTGTTGAAAAATGTAGTGGTCACAGTGGTGACATGGGTGGTGGTGGTTTTGGCGGTCGTGATGGTTACATTCGTGGTGGTGGTGGTGGAGATATTGGTGAGTGTGGTGGTGATCTTAATTATGATGTATAATAATAGTTACTTAATATGTTCATATTGGCGATTTCACTGTTGCCATGATGATGGTGATAAAGTCATCTTGTTTATAGTTATTGACTTTTAAAATGTTCATATCAGTGATTTCCTTGTGACCGTGATGATGCTGGTGATAATGAAGATGGAAATTTTTTTTTAAATTTAAAGTAAAGGACCCTTTTCTCTATTGCTTCGGGGGATTTTTTTTTTTTTTTCTGACTTGATTGAGGCATATTGAGCACATGGTGCTAGTCTCGTAGTTTTATAGACCAATCAGCACTTGAATGGTGATACTGCAAGATTTTTTTTTTTTTCAACAGCCGTCTTTACTTTCCCTGAACATTTTCTGGCACCCATTTTAGGCTGGCACCTAAGGACATGGTCCTATTCCAGTCTTGATGTGGGCTTGATGATTAGGGCAAAATGTTGATGGAATTGCTAATTAACGGTAAATGACATCTACAATGTTACAGATTGGCAGTTTGATTGTGGCAAAGGAGAGGAGTGTATCTATGCAGCTTGGCGTTGCGATGGAGAAGATGATTGTAAGAATGGCACAGATGAGATAGGCTGTGAATTTAGTAAGTTGCACTCATTGGAACTTTTGTTGTATTATGAACTGATGTAACTAGTTTTTAAAAATTATTATTATTATTATTATTATTCATTTTGTATGTAATTGTATGGTTTTATGGAAGGAAAGGGTACAAACAATGCAATATATATATTACGAACACTAATAGAAAGGTCAATAGAGAAACAGAGAGACATATATTTATGCTTCATAGATTATACTAAGGCATTGGATAAAGTAAAACATGATGAGCTGATTAAAATGTTGGAAGATATCAACATTAATGGGAAAGTTTTAAGAATAATAAAGAATATATACTAGAACCAAGTAGCATCAATTAAAATAGAAATAAAGAGGGCAGTTACGAACAGATAAAGCTAGGAGTACAACAGGGGTGTGTGTTGTCACCCGATCTCTTCTCCCTATATAGCGAAGTAATAGTGAGAGAGATCAAAGAGAAGCCAGGAATACTAATCGGAGGATATAATATAAACAATATACGCTATGCAGATGACTACAGTATTGGTGGCGGATAATGCAACAGACCTACAACAATTGTTGGACATTGTAGTAATAGAGAGTGCACAGAAAGGACTCTCCTTGAATATCAAGAAAACAGTAACAATGGTGATATCAAAGAAAATTGGGACACCAAAATGTGACATAGAAATAGAAGGGGAAATTCTCAACCAAGTGGATAATTTTAAATACCTAGGGGCACTTATAACATCAGATGGAAGATGTACAACAGAGATTAAGAGCAGAATAGGGCAGGCAAAAGCCGCATTTCAGAAAATGAAGAGTATCTTATGCAATAAGTCGCTATCAATGAATGTAAGAAAGAGAGTACTAAAATGCTATATAGAACCAGTTTTGCTGTATGGCAGCGAATCTTGGAATGTAAATGAACAAATTAGGAAGAACTTAGAAGCAACAGAGATGTGGTTTTAAGACGAATGTTGCGAATTCCTTGGACTGCCAGAGTAACTAACAACGATTGCCTGAAAGAGGCTAATGAAACTAGAACACTATATACAACAATAAGAAAGAGGCAAACAGCTTTCTTTGGTCATGTGATGAGAAGAGAGGCATTGGAGAACATCGTGACAACTGGAAAGATCGAGGGGAAGAGAGGCAGAGGCAGACCAAGAGAAATGATGCTGGACGGATTGAGACGGTGGCATGGAGGAATATCATCAGCAGAGTTGATCCAGAACACCAAAGACCGAGATCTGTGGAGAGCCATGAACGCCTACGCCAGCCTGGCACGGCACTTGATGATGATGATGTAATTGTGTTCATAATTTCTTCTTCTTCTTCTTCTTCTTCTTCTTCTTCTTCTTCTTCTTCTTCTTCTTCTTCTTCTTCTTCTTCTTCTTCTTCTTCATCTTTCGGCGCCTCCTCTTTTTCTGCTTCTTCTTCTTCTCCATCTCTGCCATCACCATCATCCACTTTCTTCTTATTTTTTCTTCTTGTCTTTGTCTTCCTTCTTTTCATCTTCCTCATTCTTCCTTCTTCCTTCTTTATTTTTCCTTTTTCTTCTTCTTTTTCTTGTTTGTCTGAATTCACCAAAATCTTTGTGTTAAAGTTGTCAAATTGTTTGTGTTGTAAATATGTTTGTCAAAATTTTTGTGTTAAGTTGTCAAAATGTTTGTGTTAAGTGGTGCCCTGCTTCACTCCCATCTCCTTCACTTTGTGTTAAGTTGTCAAAATGTTTGTGTTAAGTGGTGCCCTGCTTCACTCTGTCTCCTTCACTCTGAATAAGGAAGCTGATTCACGTGTCTTCTCTTCCAAGTCCTCTCTTCGTCTCGTTAGGCATTAGTGATGTCTAACCCACCCATAGTCAACACACACACAAGAAGTCCTATTGGTCCTAACACATGATCCTTAGACTGATCAAGCTTCATCAGATGCATTTCAGACATTTCTCTGGGAAAGGAAGGTAGTGATTGTCAGACCGGCTGAAAGGTACAACATCTACCTCTGACTTGAGTTGACTGTGTAGGCATCCTGCTGTGGATTTTGGTAACATAAGGAACCAAGAATGTTCTCATCCTCCGTGATTCTTCTTCCTCTGCTGCTGCCGTTTATCTCCCAATGAAGCATAGGCCATCAACCAACTCACGCCAGCCTGTGTACGAGTGGGCTTCAAATGAAAACCTTAAAAGTGTGATAGTAATTACAATAACCATGCCATTGTCTTGTGACCTGTCAATATTCTTGTTAAGGATGTCAAGTGTGTTTAGCATGTGACATCACAATGCATATGAACACAGTGACATCATAAGGATAGTTTAAATATGGCCACCCCACTTTTGACATGCCCCAAAGAAGAGTGACGTTCTGTTACCCATTTTTTGATCAGTGAAGGTGTGAAACCTATAGAAATTCATCGGGGAATGAAGGTCCATTATAGCGATGCATGCCTGTCAGTCCAGCAGATGTATGAGAGGCATAGGAAGTTTCAAAACAGTATGACTTCTGTGACAGACTGTTCAAACCAATTCAGGCGCACTAAGTAGTGACCCCAGAGGGGTTACACATGCAACCAAGAGAATTATTTTCTACAGGAATCCAAGCACTTTATCAGCACTGGAGGACTTGCATCGAATGCAGCTGGTGACTACAGCGGCAAATGGTGCAATTGTTCTTTACTTTTTCAGAATATATTCAACAAAAACACATTTAAGGTTTTCATTTGAATCCCCATCATAGATTGTTCAGTTTTTGGTTGGATTTTGCAACTTAAGTTTTCTATGGGATAAAATAGTCTCACACCAACTCGCCTTTGTCACCTAATGACCTGCAAGGTAGTTTACAGCACTGCTATTCTTTGCTTTCCTTATATTCTTGGGTAACACATGGACAAGAGCATTTATTTCTTAAATATTTTATATTGTATGTGGTAATTAATTCTTCATTTGAGGAATTGTTTGCTTATGGTTTCAAACCATCCAGGAGTTGTTTCTTGCCATTATTAATGAATTTCCATCAATAAATATGTTGAATTGTTCTCATAATGTTTTGGTGACTAATCCTGAATTTTAATTCTCTTGTTATTCAGATACCACCACTGCACCTTGGAGGATGACCACAAGCCATCCTTTCTGTCCAATCTTTTCATACAGATGCACAAATGGTTACTGTGTGGGGTGGGCAGATGTCTGCAATGGAATCAATGATTGCGGGGATTCATCAGATGAAATTGATTGTATGTGTTATTTAATCACATTTCTTTTATGTCTGTGTACGTTCATGCATGTGTGCTAATATATATAGATAGACAAAAGTGGGTTTTCAACATTTTGGGGTTCATGGTGCTTCTAGCGAACCACACTGTTTCAGTGGTTTCCCAGTGAGATAACTGGTAGAAACACTGGTGATGCTTCATTATTTAGTCTGACTTGTTTAACTGGTAGAAACACTGGTGATGCTTCATTATTTAGTCTGACTTGTTTAACTGGTAGAAACGCTGGTGATACTTCATTATTTAGTCTGACTTGTTTAACTGGTAGAAACGCTGGTGATACTTCATTATTTAGTCTGACTTGTTTACCTGATAGAAACACAGGTGATGCGTCATCTTTTAGTCTGACTTGTTTAACTGGTAGAAACACTGGTGATGCTTCATTATTTAGTCTGACTTGTTTTTAGCATGAGAGTTATGGAAAGGCCTTTTTAAAATGTAGTATTTTAATGTAATTTTTAAAAGCTGCATTTGGGCAATCTGTGTGAAAGAAATTACTCTGCACTTACAGGAACAAAATATATACAAAGTACCAGTGTAAAAGCTTTATTGTTAAAAAAAAGGTGCAGATAATGTAATTTTTAGTTCACGGCTAAATATGAAAATTAAAATTAAAAAAACTGTCTCCTCAAGGCACTGCCGCACACAGTTTGAAAACTGCTGATGGGTATGTTTGTCTTTCTGGTATTGTTGGGTGTGTAGCAATAACTCTGTGGTTATTATTTTTCTTTCTTCCTTTCTTTCTTTCTTTCTTTCTTTCTTTCTTTCTTTCTTTCTTTCTTTCTTTCTTTCTTTCTTTCTTTCTTTCTTTCTTTCTTTCTTTCTTTAACTGGAGCTACTGTACAGGTCATGCAGGGGTACACTGTAACAAAAAAGCTGCTGTTCTGGCTTCTAAAGCACCAGCCCTAAGGGGAAACAAGGATGGACAAAGGATAAATAATCCACATCATATACAAGTTGCTACAGCTGGACACGGTGGTCGATGAATCAACGGGGCGAAGACTATTGGCATTTGATGCCGGTCATCACAGACAAGGACAGTGTAGATGTATTCACAGTCAGTGGGCCATAAGAACAAACAGCATTTCCTACACTTTCACGTCTGCTGAGGGAGACATCTGCTGCCTAAGTTGCTATGGTTCATTTCATCTTATCCGGTATCTTCCATGTCAGGTGACGACCAAAGTTGACACCTAGGTAGTTTGGACGTTCATATTGATGCAGTATTTTTCCATTCAACATTAGCTTAGAGTGCTGTGTTTTATTTGAGAGTAAGCATGTTGTTTTTCCCTCACTGATCTTCACTAGCCATGTTTTTTGTCACTGCTCTAACACTGATATAGCTTGCTGCATCCTTTTGTTAGCTTTACTAATATATTCTTCAATAGAATTCGTAGGGCTAGGTCACCTGCAAAGAGAGGGAGTGAGGGGTTCTATACTCTCCATCCATCATGTGCCATACTGGTAAGCGTTGGCGGTCATGTTCTGCCATCTCACTCGATCACCAGAGTCGTGGATCAGCTCCTTGTTTCTGTCTCGACCATGCCACAAGGCAAAGCCATCCAGGTACTTGCTTCTAGGTCTTCCCCTTGGTCTGTTCCCCTCGATCTTATCAGTTGTCACCAAGTTCTCCAAATCATTTCTTCTCATAACATGCCCAAAAAATTGTGACTGTCTACGTCTAATGTCTCTAATCAGTTTACGATCTTCATTTGTTTCTTGAAGGACTTGTTCATTGGTCTTTCTGGCTGTCCATGGTATTCTTTGCATTTTCCTCAGAAACCATATTTCTACAGCCATCAGACGTGTTTCAGCCTGACTGCTCATTGTCCAAGCTTCACATCCATATAAAAGTACAGGTTCTATGTAGCATCTCAACACTCTTTTTCTCGTTTCAATTGACATCTTTTTATTGGTCTATACTCTGACTTAGGTATTATCTGTCATGTCATTTATGTATGATTTTTTTTAAAAACAACAGATAATAAATATCCTTTATAGGTCGCTGCATTCAACCCGAACATTTTTTGACTGTTTTCTTGGCAGTTTTACATTCTGTAGTTTGCCATTTTTTTCTGAACTATATATGCTACAGTGTGAATAAAACTTGTGGGATTCTGAGATAAGTTCACACATTTTTTATCATCTCTCTCCCCCCCCCCCCCCCCCCCCCCCATTCTTCTGATTCTGTTATAATGTCTTCATGTAGTCAATGTAGTTTCTTCACTGTGATTTGTATGTTGTTGTGTTTTCTTGTGTTTGTTTGCTGATGAGGGTTGGTCACAGCAACTTCCTTTGTTTTTTGTAATTGTGTTTGTAAAGCTGCCCTATACTGCATGCTTTGTTATCTTGTTTATATATGCTAGCAAGCTACCAAATGTAACTACTGAAGAGTGATTCTTTGTAGGCAGCTGGTATATTCATTCAGTACATGTCCTTTGCAGAACCTCGCTGCCATAACAACCTTCCAGAAAATCTCTCGATCATAAGCAGTCTGATACACCCATCTGGAGTTCATCCGCCACATCCTGGATAAACCACGTCCGATACACCCATCTGAAGATCATCTGCCACATCTTGCTCCCATCTTCTTTTTAGCCTTCCTCTTCCTCTCTTCCCAGACATATACCCCTCCTTTATTGTGGTATATGTATGTGTTTATTTGTTGTTCATCAATTAAGCAAACAACGAGGTGCGGCTGGCCGAGTGGCTTGAATGTCATATTATACTTCAGGTGACCCAGATGTGAATCCTTAGTAAGGTATGGATTTTTTCTGTTTGGGGGCAAAAAGAAAACCCTAACCTGCAAAGTTCATGGTGACTGCACTAACCTGGAAGCCTTAATTCCTCAGGCTCAAGACCCTTCATCCCCCTTCCTATACTGCAGGGTACTATAGGCATAGATGACCAACAGTTTTTTTTTACAGTTAACCTGTCAAATGTCATTTAAAAAAACTGTCATTTAGTGCAGTTAATTAAACAAGAAAAAGTATTGCATATACTATCTTGCAGGTGGATCTCATTTCTCTACTACTACAACATCACGGCCACCAATGAACACAACCGGCACTTCACGCTGGTGTAACTACAGCCAGTTCTACTGTCCATGGGATCAACTCTGTCTGCCAGGAACTGTGCGATGTGATGGACATGAGGACTGCCTTGGTGGAACAGATGAAGACAACTGTGGTATGTGACTTAGAGGAACTTATTTAAAAATACTTCCTCTTCTGCCTTCTTTCCGGTATGTTCTCTCTATGATTCCTGCTGCCTTGCCCAGATACCAGTGATGCAGTCAGTTTTCAGGACTATCACTAGAAGGTGGAGTAGGGTCTTGGTCAGCTAGGGTTTGCTGATTCTGGCTTGCTATGAGTCATGGACCTTATTCATCTCTCTTGTTGTAGTCTATGCCTCATTCAACAATACATTTATACAGTTTGTTTGGTGGTCCTAACTCACATCAAAAGGCAGACACACAGAAGGATGGTAACACATCTAGCTTCTGTAAAGAGACAGAAATATTGTAACACATCTATCCTCCATAAAGAGACAGACATAGAGAAGGGTAGTGACACACCTATCCTCCATCAAGAGACAGACATAGAGAAGGGTAGTGACACACCTATCCTCCATAAAGAGACAGACATAGAGAAGGGTAGTGACACACCTATCCTCCATCAAGAGACAGACATAGAGAAGGGTAGTGACACACCTATCCTCCATCAAGAGACAGACATAGAGAAGGGTAGTGACACACCTATCCTCCATCAAGAGACAGACATAGAGAAGGGTAGTGACACACCTATCCTCCATAAAGAGACAGACATAGAGAAGGGTAGTGACACACCTATCCTCCATCAAGAGACAGACATAGAGAAGGGTAGTGACACACCTATCCTCCATAAAGAGACAGACATAGAGAAGGGTAGTGACACACCTATCCTCCATCAAGAGACAGACATAGAGAAGGGTAGTGACACACCTATCCTCCATAAAGAGACAGACATACATATGGATGGTAGCACATCTAGCTTCTATAAAGAGACAGACATACATATGGATGGTAGCACATCTAGCTTCTATAAAGAGACAGACATACAGAAAGATTTTACTACATCTATCCTTCATCAAGAAACAGTCATAAAAGATGGTAATACATCTAGCTTAACACATACAATTGCCATCAAGAGATACATTCAGAAGTGTGGTAGTACACCTTGCTTCCATCAAGAGATGACCATAGAAGAAACAAATGAGAACTTAAATTTATTACAAAAATTAGACATAGACATTGCAGTTTTTTTAGCATGAACTTTGTGACATATGGCAAAATTGATGGAAAAAGAGCATGGGCTTGACCACATAGCCTCATTGCGACAAGAATACAGGTCTGATCCAAGACTCTGGGGGTCGTGTCAGATGGCAAACCATGACCGCCTACACATATTGACAGAGCACGTGATGATGATGATATGTCTGTCTGTTTGAAATCCTATGTTCACCTTTGTTATGTTTGGTCAGTATATATATGCCTAATGTTTGTTTGAAACTGTGTGTTGTTCACCTTTGTTATGTTTGGTCAGTATATATATGCCTAATGTTTGTTTGAAACTGTCTTGTTCACTTTTGTTATGTTTGGTTAGTTTATGTATATGTCTAATGTGTGTTTCAAACTGTGTGTAAACCTTTGTTTGTTTGTTTTGTTTTTTTTAATTATTCGTTGGATCAACATCACGGCACACGGTTTAACCCACAAGTGCTCTGTTTTTCCTCCTAACTCAAACCGGAGTCTGGAGAAACTCAGCTCAATGCATGAACTCCGTTGCACCGGCGAGGATCCTGAAATACTTTGGGTAGATTTTTAACTCAAAATTTTGCTCGGGCAGCGCCGTTAGGCTACTCTTTTTCGATTTCCAACTGCCAAGGGATTTTTTACGTGCGCAACAATACACACGGGCGTCCGATCTCACTACCCAGAGACCAGGGGAAATTTTATTACTGGAAGTCCAGGTGGATTTTTTAAATAAATCCCGGTCCTCACCGGGACCTGAACCTGGAACCTCCAGCACTCGAGGCGGACACCATACCTCGAGACCACTCAGCCCCCAAAACCTTTGTTATGTTTGGCCAGTATATATGTCTAATGTCTGTTTCAAATTGTGTGTAAACCTTTGTTATGTTCAGTCGATATATGTCTAATGTGTGTTTCAAATTGTGTGTAAACCTTTGTTATGTTTGGCCAGTATATATGTCTAATGTTTGTTTGAAACCCTGTGTCTTTCACCTTTGTTATGTTTGACCAGTATATATGTCTAATGTGTATATGAAGTGTATATGAAACAGTGTGTAAACCTTTTGTTATGTTTGGCCAGTATATATGTCTAATGTTTGTTTGAAACCCTGTGTCTTTCACCTTTGTTATGTTTGGCCAGTACATATGTCTAATGTGTGTTTCAAACCATGCAAACCTTTGTTATGTTTGACCAGTATATATGTCTAATGTGTATGTGAAGTGTATATGAAACAGTGTGTAAGCTTTTGTTATGTTTGACCAGTATATGTGTCTAATGTGTATATGAAGTGTATATGAAACAGTGTGTAAGCTTTTGTTATGTTTGGCCAGTATATATGTCTAATGTGTGTTTCAAACTCTGTGTTCACCTGTGTTATGTTTGGCCAGTATATATGTCTAATGTGTATATGAAGTGTATATGAAACAGTGTGTAAACCTTTGTTATGTTTGGCCAGTATATATGTCTAATGTGTGTTTCAAACCATGCAAACCTTTGTTATGTTTGGCCAGTATATATGTCTAATGTGTGTTTCAAACCAAGCAAACCTTTGTTATGTTTGGCCAGTATATATGTCTAATGTGTGTTTCAAACCATGCAAACCTTTGTTATGTTTGGCCAGTATATATGTCTAATGTGTGTTTCAAACCATGCAAACCTTTGTTATGTTTGGTCAGTATACATGTCTGATGTTTGTTGACAAATTTGGACATTTTCCAGCTTCCTGCAGCAGGGACCAATACCAGTGTTCACATGGCAAGTGTATCTGGAAAGCTTGGGTGTGCGACGGCCAGGCCGACTGTCCGCTAGGCGATGATGAGACTCTGTGTGACAATCATAGTAAGTTGCCATCATTGCTTGTATTGGTTTCCAAATGTTGCAGCTTTTGTCTAGGATTCCTTTTATAGAGAAAATGTCATGGGGATATGATCATATGTACACTCATTATCCATAGAGAAAGACATGTCAACATGATAGAGATGCTTGCAGATCTACAAATTGATGGGAAAGACCTGAGACTTGTAAAAAACATATATTGGAAACAACAAGCTGCCATCAGAATTGATAATGAAGTAGGTCAATATCAGCCTATTAAGAGAGGTGTGCGACAGGGGTGTGTAATGATTCCAGATCTGTTATCCCTGTGTAGTGAAAATATTTTCAGAAATGTACAAGATATGAAAGGAACCATCATTGGAGGAAGAAACATCAATAACATTAGATATGCAGATGATACAGTATTGGTTGCAGACAATGAGCTGGATCTGCAATATTTAATAGATGTAGTTGCTGCACACAGTGAATAAGTAGTGTTAGAATTAAATTGTAAAAAGACACAGATTATGGTCGTCACTAGGAAGAACGAAATACCACAATGTAATATATCGGTAAATGGGAATATTCTTTAGCAAGTGAATCGGTACAATTATCTCGGAACAGTCATAACATCTGATGGGAGATGCCTTGAAGAGATTAGAACAAGAATCGCCATGGACGAAAGGTAGCCTTTAGCAAGATGAAAAACATACTGACCAATAAAAGCATATCAATTGATACGAGAAAAAGAGTGTTGAGGGGATACATAGAACCTGTTCTTTTGTATGGATGTGAAGAGTGGACAATAAGCAGTCAAGCTGAAAAACATCTGATGGCTGTGGTTTCTGAGGAGAATGCAAAGAATACCATGGACAGACAGAAAAACCAACGACCAAGTCCTACAAGAAACAAATGAAAATTGTAAACTGATTAGAGAAATTAGACGTAGACAGTCAAAATTCTTTGGACATGTTATGAGAAGAAATAAATTGGAGAACTTGGTGACAACTGGCAAGATCAAGGGAAGAAAGAGAAGTAAATACCTGGATGGCTTGACCACATGGCATGGTTGAAGCAAGAACACTTGAGCTGATCCACGATTCTGGTGATTGATTGAAATGACGAATTATGACCGCCTATGCTTACCGGCATGGCACATGATGGATGGATGGACACTCATTACATTAAACTTAGTTGGATGTCCTTTACAGGACGTTGAAATCAACCTCAGCATTTATTGGCTGTTTGTGATTTAGCAGGCAATGTTAGTTTAGTATTTTGTCATTATGTATTCCACTTTTTCTCTTCTCTTGACATGGACTTCCGGTCCAATATGACATACACGCAGTTGAGCTGTTAGGACCTCTAGAGTGTTTTTGCTTCTGTCTACGGCTTGCTTTTTCCTCATGTTGGACTGGTAGTGCATGGTTCCTTCGACCAGCTACTGAGTTAAGTGCTAGAGGTGACACTATGGGCTGCGGATTTTGTGTGGAATGCTTTTACATCTGTCTGCGATTGTTTGTATTGTGAACTGCATGTTCATAAATGGCGGTGGCCAGTTGCTGAACTTGCTAGTTTTGCATTATGAAGTAATGTTTGTGAAGCTGCTGCTTTTATAGTGACAGCCACTTCCATCGACGATGAATCTAATTTTTGTGGTGGTCTGTTGTGTTTGCATTCTGGCAGCGCCTTATGTGCCTGTGCGGGCTGTTGGTTTGTCGAGACTCCTGTCTGTTCCACTTTTCAAATGGGGCAGTGAGGAGCATTTTGTGTGATATTCACTTGCACAGGAATGGAGCATTATGGGGTGACATTTGCCATGAAGTTGGAACCGCGACTGGCTGACCGTCTGACTGGTCTTTTCCTGACATGTTCAAATTATACAGATGGTCTACTTCTGACACTAGTAACCTCTTTCTGAATTGGCTTCATTTAAGGTGTTTTCATTACTATTGTTATCTGTTCATGATTCTGCATTCTTCAATAGAACCACATCTCTGCAGTCTCTTAGTAATGTCTCATCAATGTTCCGATTGAGCATAGCCTACGATGGGTGACGTTGTAATATTCTATTATGATAATTTGGCTGTGTGTCCAACGTGTGCCGCATGGTTACACACCCGCTTCACACGCCAGTGATCCGGGGCTTGTTTCCGGTTCCGTTCAGGGATATGCACTACTGACGAGCTCAAACGAGGGCGAAACTCGAGTATAGTGCTTCCATATTGACGTGGATAGGCCTTAGGTTCATACCAGAATACGATCAGCGTTGCCAGTGGTGGGTTGTGCTCAATATTTAATGTTCCGATTGTCCATGGTGCATATTTTTCTTCTGCTGTGTTTTGGGTGTTGCAACTAAAGTCTTCTATGGAATGAGATAACCAGTCTCAGGCCAACCCTCATTAGTCGCATCTGATGACATGCATGGTAGGTTGCAGTGTTGCTGTTCTTTGCTTCATTTATGGAACCCGCTAACACAGGCAGTGACCGACAAGAATGTGGTTAGCTGGTTGTGGAGGCTACTGAGGTTTAGTTCCTAACTCCGATGCATTGGCAATCAGGTTGTCCAAGCCCTGAACAGGACTGGTGTCTGTCAAAGTAAGGTTAATGTAGAGATTTTTCTACTAACCTGGTACTGAAGTGCAGTCTCCTTGGTGACCCTGTTACATAACTCCCCCCCCCCCCCCCCCCCCCCCCCCCCCTTTTACAAGCTCAGCTACCAGTGGGGTGTGCAAAGCCGGTACTGGAGCTTCACATCTGCGGAGTGGCATGTTAGAAGGATAACCAGGTGATGATTCATCACAGCACATAGAGACTGGCTGGGATTAGGCTGAGGGTCATCATGTTTCCTCCGTGGATTTTAGATGTTTCATTGTCAGCCGACTTTAGCCCAATGCCCAGAGAGAAGAGACCTGGGTATATTGCCCACATTGTCAGTTCTGGTTATAATTTGTTTAAAAGTGAAGAACCCTTTCCACACCTTGAGGCATATTGGGATCATGGTGCTAACCCCACATTTGTATAGACCAATCGGCACTCGACAGGTGATGTGTCACTATCACACTAGGTCATTTTCAGTGCCAGAATCTTTTTTACTTGGAATGAAACTAAGTAAAGTGTTGGTCCTTAAAGGTCTCCCATGTGCCCCATCAAGGTCAACACTCTAGGTGACAGTCTGTTTGTTATGATAGCATCAGTCCTTTTCATCATAGAAATAATGTGATATTTCATGTTTTTTCCCATTTATCACTTTTAGCCACAACATGCAAGCCTTCAGATTTCCGTTGTGCAGAAGATGGTGGATGTATCTCTGGGTCCAAAGTCTGTGACAAAGTGCGAGACTGCAATGATGGTTCTGATGAACACCAGTGTGATTCCCACATGAGTAAGTAGGGTCGGAAGTGCTCAAGAAAATTAGTGAACAAATGAACAAATAAACTTTATTTTTACAGGATAAAGAATTTGATATGCAACCCCGTCTAACATTCTGCCCTTCTTTTCTTGTCTCTCCCTTTTGTACATTATTTCATTCATAAATCACTAATTAAATTAATCTTGAGTAAGAACAGTAATAAATGCAATGTAAATGCATGGGAATGTGCACAAATCATTACTACGTGACTAAGACCATAATTATGATGGTAATTGTAATTAAGACTGGGAGGGGGGGGGGGGGGGGGGGGGGGGGGAAAATATATGTATATTAATGTAATGCATGTGGATGTGCAAAAACCATTACTAAATGGCTAAATAATACCAGTTGTTACTATGGTAATTGTAATAAGACTAGGGAGAAAATAGTGAGACAAGTATGTAAAAGTAAAGGAACCTTTTACACACCTTAAGGGTGCATTAGGCATCCAGTGCTAGACGCATGTTTGTATAGACCAACTGGGACTCGGTGGGTGATGTGGTCACTTCACTAAGTGAAGTGTCATGCCAGCCGCCTTTAGCGAAGTGACTTGAGAAATTCATGAGTTTAGTTTTTGTGCTACCTTCTTGATTTTCCAACCATTGAAGACAGAATACAAATTTGCAGAGCACGTGCCTACCTCAGAGTTAACGCAAATGCACAAAATCCACTGCATGGTGAAATTATGAATGTGAAGGGCAGCAGGTTAAAAAGAGGAAGGTCGTGGATGGGTCAAGCCGAAGACATTATTCAACAGGTGTGTTCACTTGAGGACTTAGAACCTGGCAAGGAGTGGGTACAAGTGCCAACAGATTTCTGTACGTGTTTTTCTGTTTGCATACAACTAGACAGAAAATGCAGACAAGAAAATCTGGCTGCTGTGGAGTACAAGCGTTGATTTTCAAGAATTCGTTAAGATGGTGATGCTGTCATTTACACTGATGCGTCGGTTCGTCCGGCATGTGAGAAGCCTTTACGGCTCAGGCCAGAGGGAGAATTGTGAAGGAGGACTCTGGTGCTTTTGTTGAGACCACAAGTAGCCTGACTATGGAAGTCATGGCAGTAAGTAAAGCAATAACATGGCTTGAGACACAGACATTCTCTAGGGCATGTCTCCTTAGCAACTCAATGAGCATGCTCAAGAAGATAGAGATGGGGTGGATCCGAAGAGAGTGGTTACTGTCTCTGGAGCGGTCTCGACTGGCAAAGATTAGTTTTCATCTTCGTGCCAGGGCATGCGGGAGCACAAGGAAATGAGTGGGCTGACAAGCTCGCAGGTGAGGCTACTGTGGAGGGCGGATGCGCCATGGTCCAGGTTGTCATTCTGAATGCTCTACGAGAAGTAAGACTTTTGTGAGAACCAAGTGATGACTGTGAATCTACAACCATGAACAGACTGCGAGAACAGCAAATTAAAAGAGGTGTGGCCAAACAAGAACACTACGCAGGAAGCCAAAGAAGATTGATAAACCAACACAGAACTGGTGTTGTTAGCTGCGAAATTTGCTGAGGAGGGGATCCGAGCACTTATGGACTAAATGGTTCGATGTGCATTGAGGATGATCTGTCGACTAACTAACTAATGAGTAACTAACTATGAGTTTAGTTTTAGTTTAGTCGACGGATCAACATCACGGCACACGGTTGTAACCCATAAGTGCTCCGTTTCGACTCCTAACTCAAGCCTGAGTCTGGAGAATCTCAGCTCAGTGCACAAACTCCGTAGCATCGACAAGGATCCTGAAATACATTGGGTAGATTTTTAACTCAAAATTTTGCCTGGGCAGCGTTGTTAGGCTACTCTTTTTCGATTTCCAACTGCCAAGGGATTTTTACATGCGCAGCAATACACACGGGCGTCCAATCTCACTACCCAGAGACCAGGGGAAATTTTGTTACCAGAAGTCCACTTGAAATAATCCCGGCTTGAACCCGGGACCTCCAGCACTCAAGGTGGACACCATACCTCGAGACCACTCAGCGCCTCATGAGAAATTCATGAGATTACTTCAGATAGTGAATAGTTGAGGAGCGGCTGGCTTTAGTGAAGTGACTTGAGAAATTAATGAGATTACTTCAGATAGTGAATAGCTGAGGAGCGGCTGGCTGAGTGGCTAGAATGGCAGGTTCTTCTTCGGGAAACCCGGGTTTGAATCCTCAGGTAAGGTGTGGATTTTTTACTGGGGAGCCATTTTTTAGGGGACCCTAACCTGCACAGTTCGCAGCAACTGCACTCGCCAGGCGGCCTTAATTCCTCAGGCTTAAACCCCCGTCCAACACTGCTAACTACTATAGGCAGTAGATGGCAGTTGGCAGTGAATAGTTGGGGCATAGTTTATCAATGTTTTATGGGTTTACTAGGACCTGGAGTTTACTGTGAGTTGGTTAATGGAACTTTGAGTTTAGTGAAAGGTGCTGCCAGCGACTTTGCCAATGTGCTGTTAGGGTATGCTGTCGCTACACTGGCAAACTAAGCTTGGAACACGTACCAGAATACTGAATCACTACGACTTTCCATGAGTGAAAACATGCCGAATACATAGCTTTATTTCTTCACAAGCAGTTCATACAGTTATACACTTGCCTAATTAACCTACTTACACTCGCAAGACGGGGTCACCACCGACCCGTTCAGCCACACCACTCGCCTCCCTCCGTGAAAACGTGTCTTCAATGGTATGGCGGGTGGACTACACATCTCGCCTTCTGTGCAACTGGTCTCAGCAACTATGTCGTTCGTTCTCCCTGTTGTCACGCGCTGGTTGCTTGACATAGTCGAATTTATGTCCACATCTTCATATTAGAACAATGGTTTATTACGTTCTATGAAATGTACATGGCTGTGTTTCCCGGCAGACTCAATTCTCTGATTTCTGATCTGTCTGCGATGGCGTCCGAACTCCCACTGATCTTCTTTGTTCGTGCGCCCTGCTCGACCCTCCTGATCACGTGGCCTCCTCCTCGCAAATCTATTGGCCACTATCTTTAGCCCGTTACCGGTGTCTTTTTCCTTATAGCTCTCCGTGATTATTTATCACTCTTAATGTCTCATCTATCTATGTTGCTAATACTCAGGTCTTATGTAACCCGACTCATGGCAGACTTATATAGTTGATGCATTAAGTTTGTTAAGAAGAAGAATATTTTACATATCAATCAATCAATCATGTGCCATGCCGGAAAGCGTGGGCGGTCATGATTCGCCATTTCACTCGATCACCAGAGTCGTGGATCAGCTCAGTGTTCCTGTCTCGTCCATGCCATGTGGCCAAGCCATCCAGGTATTTTCCTCTCGGTCTTCCTCTTGGTCTGTTCCCTTCGATCTTGCCAGCTGTCACTAAGTTCTCCAGTCCATTTCTTCTCATAACATGTCCAAAAAATTTTGACTGTCTACGTCTAATTTCTCTAATCAATCTACGATTTTCATTTGTCTCTTGTAGTACTTGGTCATTGGTTTTTCCATCTGTCCATGGTATTCTTTGCATTTTCCTCAGAAACCACATTTCTGCAGCCATCAGATGTTTTTCAGCTTGACTGCACATTGTCCAAGTTTCACATCCATACAAAAGAACAGGCTCTATGTATCCCCTCAACACACGAAGAATTATATTTTTATACCTGTACTTGTGTGTGCATGAAGTTTTTTTTAAGAAGAAGAATGTTTTAAATATGGACAAAGAATTATGTTGTTATACCTGTACCTGTTTGTCTTTCAACAGATGTCTATGATTGCAAGGTGGGCCAGTTCAACTGTAATGATAGCAGCAGTACTTGCTTGGCTCCAGTTCAAGTTTGTAACCGTAATCAAGAGTGTGCCAATGGACGGGATGAGCAGAACTGTGATGGTGAGTTTCTACTGTGTTTCAATCCAATCCAATATTTACGAGAGAGAAAAAAAAATTTGGCCACATTCAGCCTGCACCGTTGGTTATAATTGAGGTCCATTTTTTGGGAGCTTTGATATTCTTACCTTTCTTTGTTCTCTTTCGCGTTAGTCCTAAACGGGGCTGGTTATATTTTCTCAGTTGGGCCTTATGGGGCTCACACTGACTGGCATTTTAATTATTGCGTTGAATTGGTCCTGATGAGGACCAGTCCTTAGGAGAACCTGCCAAATTCAGTGGCCTCCCAGATGTTCATTGCTTAGTCTAAAAGAACTGGTCTTGAACTCCTTTAGTCCTCTAAGGACTGATCTTTAACTCATTTAGTCCTAACATGGACTGGTGTTGAACTAATTTTAGTGTGACTGGTATAGTCCTCACAAGGACAGGTGTTAAACTCATTTAGTCCTCACAAGGACTGGTATAGTCCTCACAAGGACTGGTGTTAAACTCATTTAGTCCTCATAAAGACTGGTATAGTCCTCACAAGGACTGGTGTTAAACTCATTTAGTCCTCATAAAGACGTATAGTCCTCACAAGGACTGGTGTTAAACTCATTTAGTCCTCATAAAGACTGGTATAGTCCTCACAAGGACTGGTGTTAAACTCATTTAGTCCTCATAAATACTGGTATAGTCCTCACAAAAACTGACGTTGAACTCATTTTAGTATGACTGGTATAGTCCTCACAAGGACAGGTGGTAAACTCATTTAGTCCTCATAAAGACTGGTATAGTCCTCACAAGGACTGGTGTTAAACTCATTTAGTCCTCATAAATACTGGTATAGTCCTCACAAAAATTGACGTTGAACTCATTTTAGTATGACTGGTATAGTCCTCACAAGGACAGGTGTAAACTCATTTAGTCCTCATAAAGACTGGTATAGTCCTCACAAGGACTGGTGTTAAACTCATTTAGTCCTCATAAATACTGGTATAGTCCTCACAAGGACTGGTGAACTCATTTTAGTATGACTGGTATAATCCTCACAAAAACTGACGTTGAACTCATTTTAGTATGACTGGTATAGTCCTCACAAGGACTGGTGCTGAACTCATTTTAGTATGACTGGTATAGTCCTCACAAAAACTGACATTGAACTCATTTTAGTATGACTGGTATACTCCTCACAAGGACTGGTGCTGAACTCATTTTAGTGTGACTGGTATAGTCCTCGCTAGGACTAGTGTTGAACTCATTTTAGTGTGACTGGTATAGTCCTCACAAAAACTGACGTTGAACTCATTTTAGTATGACTGGTATAGTCCTCACAAGGACTGGTGCTGAACTCATTTTAGTGTGATTGGTATAGTCCTCACAATGACTGGTGTTGAACTCATTTTAGTGTGACTGGTATAGTCCTCACAAAAACTGACGTTGAACTCATTTTAGTATGACTGGTATAGTCCTCAAAAGGACTGGTGTTAAACTCATTTAGTCCTCATAAAGACTGGTATAGTCCTCACAAGGACTGGTGTTGAACTCATTTTAGTGTGACTGGTATAGTCCTCACAAGGACCGATGTTGAACTCATTTTAGTGTGACTGGTATAGTCCTCACAAGGACTGATGTTGAACTCATTTTAGCGTGACTGGTATAGTCCTCAAAAGGACTGGTGTTGAACTCATTTAGTCCTCATAAAGACTGGTATAGTCCTCACAAGGACCGATGTTGAACTCATTTAGTGTGACTGGTATAGTCCTCACAAGGACCGATGTTGAACTCATTTTAGTGTGACTGGTATAGTCCTCACAAGGACTGATGTTGAACTCATTTTAGCGTGACTGGTATAGTCCTCAAAAGGACTGGTGTTGAACTCATTTAGTCCTCATAAAGACTGGTATAGTCCTCACAAGGACCGATGTTGAACTCATTTAGTGTGACTGGTATAGTCCTCACAAGGACCGATGTTGAACTCATTTTAGTGTGACTGGTATAGTCCTCACAAGGACCGATGTTGAACTTATTTTAGTGTGACTGGTATAGTCCTCACAAGGACCGATGTTGAACTCATTTTAGTGTGACTGGTATAGTCCTCATAAGGACCGATGTTGAACTCATTTTTAGCGTGACTGGTATAGTCCTCACAAGGACCGATATTGATCTCATTTTAGTGTGACTGGTATAGTCCTCACAAGGACCAATGTTGAACTCATTTTAGTGTGACTGGTATAGTCCTCACAAGGACTGATGTTGAACTCATTTTAGCGTGACTGGTATAGTCCTCACAAGGACCGATGTTGAACTCATTTTAGTGTGACTGGTATAGTCCTCACAAGGACCGATGTTGAACTCATTTTAGTGTGACTGGTATAGTCCTCACAAGGACTGATGTTGAACTCATTTTAGTGTGACTGGTATAGACCTCACGAGGACCAGTGTTGAACTCATTTTAGTGTGACTGGTATAGTCCTCACTGTCGCTTGTCGTCCCTGGGGGAAAGTGGAATCAACAAGCACACCTTTAAGATCCTTCTTATACTTTGGAACTATTGTCAGACCTTTGTCTACACTCCCCCGTTCTGTCTTCTACTCTCTCTCTCTCTCTCTCTCTCTCTCTCTCTCTCTCTCTCTCTCTCTCTCTCTCTCTTCTCTCTCTCTCTCTCTCTCTCTCTCTTCTCTCTCTCTCTCTCTCTCTCTCTCTCTCTCTCTCTCTCTCTCTCTCTCTCATACCTTCATAACATACCCCGACAACAGTTTCCTCCAACAATTAATAAATTATTTAATGCTGAAAACTATGTCAGGTGTAGGTATTGAATGTGTATATGTAATCTGTGTTGTAATCTATGGTGAGGGCGAGATAGGACTCTGAATGTCTATGCTCCGTATCACATCTCTCATCTGCATACGGCCAGTCAACGATACATCACACATATATGGACAGTTCTAATCCGGGTTTGCTCCTTTCCGACTGAGTCTAGACGTATCTTGAAGTTGTTCCCCGTCTGGTCACAGTGAAATAATGATATTCCGGTAAGTCTATGACTTCGACAGATTCCGCTTCAGGAAGTTAATAAATCCAACACTGAAACCACATCACCACTGTCTAACACGGTGTCTATATCTACTATAAATGTTCTGAATTATCTATTGTTTCTTTTCTATTAGTCTACAGTGCAGAAGTATGCAGTTTTATTTCGCTCTGCCTTCAGCAGTTTAATCGTCCTTTTCCATTTACTTTCGTTACGTGGATATTCTTTTATTTATACAGAGTTCATATATGGGAGATTGGGTATCTCGTCTCACGATTAGAACATGTCTATGTTCTTAGTTGTTCTAGTGCGGTACTGTATCTCCGCACAAGTGAAGTACATTTCTTATCTTCTCTGATGTATATCATGAGTCTTCTCGTAGGAACATGTGGGTGATATATAACCAGGTGATATTAGTCTGCTTCAGACTAATTCTTATGTGAGAGTATGTCTCCGGCCGTACATCAGACGCTACCGAACGATACTCTGACATAAGACAGATGAGTCTATTAAATTCTAGACGATTAGTTAAAAGAAGGAAATGGTAACAGCAAAGCACAGACACCTAGTTCACTATGCTAGATTACTAATCTAAAGCTTGATTACCTTATACTATCTATGTTAGTCCATGAATCGAAATACACAAGCACATAAGCACCACAGTCCCATCGCCTCTAAACAATTTGGGACCTAATATTTCTCTTCTTATTAAGGACGCATAGAACCGTTCCTTCCAGATGGAATCGCTGGTCTCACACTTAAACAGAAAAACCCAGTTTTCTAACTATTTATACCTGGGCTCCAATTCTCCGTTCTTGTTTGATGTTCATACATCAACAATCGAATTTGCCGTTTTCTTCACATCAAAAGTCTGTGAAGTCATGTATTCGCTCCTGTCGGCTCCGTCCCGTTTTTCTCCGCTAATCCCCGTTTTCCTCAACCATAGTACATCAAACATTTTCAACCCTTTGATCAATGACTTCGTGTTTTCCACAACCCGATGTCTCCGTGTTGTTTTGTCCTGTGAAATTGGCAGTCAATGACCCCTGATAACAACTGTATCTGACTTCTGTACCATTCGGTCAATGACCGTCACTTTGTCCTCACTCAAGACTGAAATGCTTGATTGTTTTTCTGACTAAAGTCAATAACTTCCCATCCTCATACATTGCAAATAAATTTTATATTTTAGTTTATCAGGGAATCACTAAACTCGCAGTATCCCGTGACACTCACAAGAACCGATGTTGAACTCATTTTAGCGTGACTGGTATAGTCCTCACAAGGACCGATGTTGAACTCATTTTAGTGTGACTGGTATAGTCCTCATAAGGACTGGTGTTGAACTCATTTTAGCGTGACTGGTATAGTCCTCACAAGGACCGATGTTGAACTCATTTTTAGCGTGACTGGTATAGTCCTCACAAGGACCGATGGTGAACTCATTTTAGTGTGACTGGTATAGTCCTCACAGGACCGATGGTGAACTCATTTTAGTGTGACTGGTATAGTCCTCACAAGGACCGATGTGAACTCATTTTTTGTGTGACTGGTATAGTCCTGACAAGGACCGATGTTGAACTCATTTTAGTGTGACTGGTATAGTCCTCACAAGGACCGATGTTGAACTCATTTTAGTGTGATTGGTATAGTTCTCATAAGGACTGGTGTTGAACTCATTTAGTCCTCAAAAGGACTGGTATAGTCCTCTCAAGTCTACTGTATTATGTTGATTGCATATTATATATGTAAGAATACATATGTGTGTGCGTGGACATGTCAAAATGTGTTTGTGAGGGAAGGAGAGGTTTGTGGCTACATAATGGATGGTGCATAGTCTGGTCAATGTAGCTTCTTCTTGTGTGGACATATGCCCTCAACCAGCTCGTGCCAAGCCATCTTAATTTGTATTATCTCCTGCAGCTTTCTCCATATCCTCCCCATATTATTCATGATCAATATAGCTACCCAGAAGATCAGATCAGTTGTCGTTTTTAAAAACAAAACCCTAAGTGGGTTATCACTGGAGCCATAGAGTTTGCGCTTTGCTCTCAGCGGGCATCTTGTCTTTTGGCAGAGACTGAGTAAAATTTGGGGAAACCTGGTGCAATGAAGTCAGTCCTCTTGGTTTTGATCACGTAATCTTTAGTGCAAAGGTTAGCAGTAGTGATCTCCAGCATTCTGTCAAATGATGATTATTATCTGTGATGAGTATTAATATTCCAAGATGAGGCAGAATCATTTTCCAACTCAGTGCCTCATTTATATATATTTAGTTCTGTTGCTTGCAGATCCCCATTGCCGTCTAAAGGAGTAGATTTTGCAGACATACTGTGTAATGATCAAAATTGATGAAGAAGATGGAGAAGAAGAAAATGACGAATCTCATCATTTGCACATCCAGTCTCCTGCCATAGATGACACAATGAGAATCTCATAATTGCACATACAGTCTCCTGCCATAGATCACACGATGAGAATCTCATCATTTGCATGTCCAGTCTCCTCCCATAGATCACACGATGAGAATCTCATCATTTGCACGTCCTGTCTCTTGCCATAGATCACACAATGAGAATCTCATCATTTGCATGTCCAACCTCCTGCCATAGATCACAGAATGAGAATCTCATCATTTGCTCATCCAGTCTCCTCCCATAGATCACACAAGGAGAATCAAAGAGGCGGTATTCCATCCTTCTTATTATGTAAAACTCCAAACAGTCAACACTGATACAAATCTGGTCTGTTTGAGCCAGAGGTGGACACAATATCCTCTGGTCTACTCCGCCAACCAGAGACAAAGGAGGAGAAAGTCTTTGAGCATGAACTGAACATGTTATATTGAACGCTTCATTGACCATTCTCCCAACACTGACTTTTGTTCTGGTTTCAGCTTGCTTGGAGCTAAGTCCACCATATTCATTGTATGCAACTTTCAGCGTATTTGCCACGAGTGTCGAATGGAAGATCAACTTTGACTTCACAAATCTGTCTTATGCGTAAGTATTCTAGATTCTTACATGTATGTATTTAATGTTCACAACCAAGTTTTACAATAACAGACATTATAATCTATCACAGAATTGTTGTTGCTTTTCAAATCTCAGTATAGAGCTGGGAGTTTTTCCAAGATAATATAACACCTCCCTTTTGTCTCTCACCGGCTCCGTGGTGAAGAGGTTACAGATGCTGTTTGTAATCCCGCATACCCGTGTTCGAAACACAGCTGCAGGCGATTTGGCAGCAGACCACCTTGCGTTGGTTTTTTATTAAATGGAATGGGTGCTGGTTGTTCAGAAAGCGATGGCAAATTACTGAAAGTAAACTTGCCCAGCAATCACGAACAGCCAAAAAATGCTGAGGCTGACTGCTACTTCCTGTTTTTTGTTGTCTCTTGGGTAGTGAAATCGGGTACCTAACCTTCTCAGATAGGGGCTAAAAATAGGAAGTCCATGTACAAGTTGTCCACATTAAAAATTCTTCGGCAGTTGGAAAGTGCAAAGGGTGAAACTTAAGGCCGCTGCCCGGGCAAGCTCATGTCAGTTTTACCAATCTGCTTTGATGGAGATTCAGGACACTTCATCACCAGACTGATGGGCAAGCGTGCTAGCTACTGGCACCTCCATAGTTCCTTGAATGATCAGTGATGAGTTAAACTGGAATCACCAAACTGTTTATGCCATGTCGACTAAATAACTGGGCATACAGAATCAGGGTGAATCATATCTGACCCATGGTTGCAGACTTATAATGCTCCCTGCCACATTGCCATATCCATGTCCCCATTTAAAAAAAAATGATAAATGGTATTCATCCCGCATGTTCAACCCCGACACGGGTCAGTTAAGTTAGTTGCATATCCCATGCAGGGCATCACAGTCAAGGCCAGCATTTTTTGCTGTTGTGATCTCTTGGCAAGTTTACATTCAGCAGTTTGCCATTGCTTTCTGAACAACCGGCACCCCCATACCATTTCGTAAAAAAACCAACGCAAAGCGGTGTGCTGCCAAATCGCACGCTGCTGTGTTGTGAATGCGGGTATGTGGGATTACGAACTGTGTCCGTAATGTGTTAGTTGGACTAAAATGTTGACTTCTCGTCCTTGACTTGGGGACGTAAATTACGAGTACCTCAAAAGTCAGAGTGGGTTTGCCTGATAGTAGGGACACTGGTAATAGGGAAAGCTAGCCCACATGCAAAAATCAGTCCAGTGTGGACTACACTCCAGTTCACAGTGAGCGAACAGTGGGGAAAAGAAAATCCACCATACTTCCTTGAGTGTCACAATGTTATATTCATGATGGTATTTTGTCAACCATAAATGGTATCCATCCCCCATGCTTGTCTGAGTGTCACGTTGTTATATTCATGATGGTATGTTTTACCATAAATGGTATCTATCCCCCCATGCTTGTCTGAGTGTCACGTTGTTATATTCATGATGGTATGTTTTACCATAAATGGTATCTATCCCCCCATGCTTGTCTGAGTGTCACGTTGTTATATTCATGATGGTATGTTTTACCATAAATGGTATCCATCCCCCATGCTTGTCTGAGTGTCACGTTGTTATATTCATGATGGTATGTTTTACCATAAATGGTATCTATCCCCCCATGCTTGTCTGAGTGTCACATTGTTATATTCATGATGGTATGTTTTACCATAAATGGTATCTATCCCCCCATGCTTGTCTGATGGTCATGATGGTATTTTTTTTAAACCATAAATGGTATCCATCCCTCATGCCTGTCTAGTGTCACATTGTTATATTCATGATGGTATTTTGTTTTAATACCATACATGTATTTGTCCCCTATAATTGTCTAGTTGTCAGATTACCATGACCACATATGTTTTACCATACATGGTATTCATCTCCATTATTTGCTGGACCTGTGTCAGTGTGATCTCTACCGATCTCAGAGATCAAATTCCACCTAAAGGATCATCACGCTGGAACCGGACCACGCTGAAGTGGTTGTGACAGACCAGCTGAAGGCATTGTCAGTTAAAACTTCTGACACTTTTACCAGAAGTGGAGGACACATCTGCAGCTGTGTGTATACTTCCCACACATACATACTTACACACATGCATCCATGCACACACACGCATGCACACACACAAATCTCCAACCAATTATGTTTGTTTTATTTGCAGACAAATGATGCCAGGTCTCAGCTTGGCTAATCTGACCTGGACAAATCAGCTCATTCCTGCAGGAGAACGCAAGTCATTCACAACAAAGGATCTGCAGCCTCATACTGCCTATCACTTTGCCTTCTTAAAAGTGATCCGTGGTGTTACGTGCGTTGTGAAGACTTATGAAATTGTTACTGGAGATGGAAGTAAGTTTCTTTGCTGGCTGTTCAAGATTCCTGAATTATGCATCATTGTAATGTGTTTGATGAAATGCTTTACAGATGACTCTGTGGATGTTTTTGTGTACATCATCATCATCATCATCATCTCTCTCTCTCTCTCTCTCTCTCTCTCTCTCTCTCTCTCTCTCTCTCTCTCTCTCTCTCTCTCTCTCTCTCTCTCTCTCTCTCTCTCTCTCTCACTCTCTCTTGTAAATGATGTAAGTATGTATGCAGGTATGTGTTTATGCACGTGCTGTGTATGTGTCTGGCTGCCTGCCTGTCTCATAACATGGTAATATGCTTTGTTTATACTCCCAACATTAAAATGTCAATGTTTTTTCCCTATGTGAATGTAACATGCAAAATAGTTAATTGATGTATGAAAGATGAGTGATTGGGAGGGCCAAATGTAAGACAGGCCTGCATGCTCAATTTGTAACCCTTTGAAAATAAAGTTTGTTCATTCTCTCTCTCTCTCTCTCTCTCTCTCTCTCTCTCTCTCTCTCTCTCTCTCTCTCTCTCTCTCTATCTCTCTCTCTCTCTCTCTCTCAATGTGGGGATGTGTGTGTGTGGTGGGGGTATGTGTTGTGGGTGTGGGAAGATGTATGTGGGTTGGGAGATAGGTGTGTAGGTGGGGGGGGGGGGGGGGGGGGGGGGTGTGTATGTGGGGATGTGTGTGTGGTGGGTGTATGGGTGGGGGATATTTGTATGTGAGTGGGGGATGCATAGTGCAGGTGTGGGTGGGTGGGATATGTGTGTGTGTGGGGGGATGCGAAGGGTGGGTGGGAAAATGCGGGTGGGTCCAGATGTGTGTGGGGATGTGTGTGTGTGGATCAGGGACATGTGGGTGGGGGAATGTGTGTGTGGGTATGTGTTTGGTGTTGTTGGGTGTGGATGTGCGTATAGGTGGGTGATGTGTGTGTGAGTGGGGAATGTGTGTGTGAGTGTGGATGTGTGTGTGGGTGGGTCAGAGATGTGTGTGTGGATGGGATGTTGTGTGGGTGAAAGGGGGATGTGTTGGTGGGTGGGGATGTGTGTGTGGTGGATGTGTGTATGGATGGGGAGATGTGTATGTGGGTGGGGGGATGTGTGGTTAAGGGGTGTGTGGTTTTGGCAAGGGTGGAGGATGTGTGTGTGTAGGTTGGGGGATGAGTGCGGGATGTGTGAGTGGGTGGGGGAGATTGTGTGGCTGATGGAATGTGTGTAAGTGGGGATATATGGGCGGGTGTGGGAAGTGTGTGTGTGTAGGTGCGGATGTGTGGGTTGATCAGGAGATGTGTGTGTGGGTGGGGGATGTGTGTTTGGCTGGGTGGTGAAGGATATGTGGGTGGGTGTGTGTGGGTATGGGATGGGTTGGAATATGTGTGTAGGTGGGGAGATGTCTGTAGGTCGGGGGATGTGTGTGGGTGGGGTCATGTATGTGTGACCTAGGGGGTGTGTGTGGGTGAGTAGGGGATGTGTGGATAGGTAGGGGATGTGTGTCATAGCATGGTAAAATGCATTGTTTATGTTTACAACATTCATTTGACAATGTTTTTTTTTTCTATGTGAATGTATCATGCACTATTGATGAATGAAAGATGAGTGATTGGAAGGGCTGAATGTAAGACGGGCCTACGTGCCCAATTTGTTACCCTTTGAAAATAAAGTTTGTTTGTTCACTTGTTCTCTCTCTCTCTCTCTCTCTCTCTCTCTCTCTCTCTCTCTCTCTCTCTCTCTCTCTCTCTCTCTCTCTCTCTCTCTCTCTCTCTCTCTCTCTCTCTCTCTCTCTCAAGCACAAACAACAAAAACACATTCTCTCTCTTTCCCTCCCTCCCTCCCTCCCTCTCTCTCTCTGTCTCTCTCTGTCTCTCTCTGTCTCTCTCTCTCTCTCTCTCTCTCTCTCTCTCTCTCTCTCTCTCTCTCTCTCTCTCTCTCTATCTCTATCTCTATCTCACTGTCTAAGACACATGCCACAGAAACAACAAAAACACATATGAAGTAGTTTTTTTTTAAATTTTGGTTTTGTTTTTCCTCGCATATACTTTACAGGACATTGCAGTCAACACCAGCATTTTCAGCTGCTGTTGATGTCCTGGCAAGTTTAATGTTCAGTAGTTTGCCATTGCTTTCTGAATGACCGGCTCACATACATCCTTAAGTAACCAACGTGACGCAATCTGCTGCCGAATCTCGCGCACCTGTGTTGTACGAGAGTATACAGGATTACGAACAACGTCCTTAACCCCTACGCCAGGGAGTAGTAGTTGGCAGATATATGTCATGGTGGAAGATGTCAAGAATCTCATGTCTTGCCTTCCTTTGTATCTTTTTCCATTAATTTCTCCAGCTGTTACTGTATGTTCCAGCCGCTGTCTTCCTTTAATAAGGAGTCTCCAGAAATGAGCCCTCAGAGAGGCAGGATGAGTAAAGGATTCAAGGGATTGGTATGAGATTGCAACTTTGACCAGACTGCAAGAACATCAAGTCCAAAAGGGTGAAGCTAGGCAGGAGAGCTATGCAGAGAGCCAAAGACGAATAGTCAACCAGAACAGAACTAGTGTCATCATTAGCTACTCGCTGAGGGAGATACAGAGAAGGGGATCTGAGCACATATGAACTAATAGTTCAGTGTGCGATGAGGATGATCTGTTGACTAACTAATTATCCAAAAAAGAAAAGAAAACAGAAAACAGTTCAACTTGCAACAAAACAAAACAAAATGGCAGGAGAATGTGAACAATAAAACAGTGAAGTCTCATACTTTGAGAGAGAAGTAAAGAGATCTATCCAGGCTATCAGAAAGGTACAGAATCTACCCAGTGATGACCACCATGCTCATGACCGGCCATGACATCTTTGACCAACCATGACACCCTTGACCAACCATGACATAATTGACAAGCTATGACACCCTTGACCGGCCACGACACCCTTGACTGGCTATGAACATCATTAACCAGACAAGACACCCTTATTCTCCCACTGAATCAACATTGTAGCTGAACTTCCTCTGCAGGATTGAGTACGTACAACAAACTTAGAATGATTATTTGGCCCACTGAATCAACATTGTAGCTGAACTTCCTCTGCAGGATTGAGTTACGTACAACAAACTTAGAATGATTATTTGGCCCACTGAATCAACATTGTAGCTGAACTTCCTCTGCAGGATTGAGTTACGTATAACAAACTTAGAATGATTATTTGGCCCACTGAATCAACATTGTAGCTGAACTTCCTCTGCAGGATTGAGTTACGTACAACAAACTTAGAATGATTATTTGGCCCACTGAATCAACATTGTAGCTGAACTTCCTCTGCAGGATTGAGTTACTTACAACAACTTAGAATGATTATTTGGCCCACTGAATCACATTGTAGCTGAACTTCCTCTGCAGGATTGAGTTACTTACAACAAACTTAGAATGATTATTTGGCCCACTAAATCAACATTGTAGCTGAACTTCCTCTGCAGGATTGAGTTACGTACAACAAGCTTAGAATGATTATTTGGCCCACTGAATCAACATTGAAGTCCAAGTTCTGTGAACTGCAGTGGAACTTTTAAAATACAAACCTGTTCATCATGAGTACTTGCCTGATGATGTAATCATCATAAGAACTCACCTGAATGTGTAATTATCATGGGAACTTCCTTAGGGTGTCATCATTATGAGACCTCACCTGATGGTGTAATTATCATGAGAACTCACCTGACAGTGCAGTCATCACTATCATGTTATGTTGCTTTGGAGTTCACCAGTACACTTCCTCAATGACTTTTGGTTTTGTGTATGTGTTATTTATGTTCTATCGTTTAGTGACAACAGAAGTGAAAATGAGAGGGCATACTCATTTTTACATGTAGCAAGCTTGCGCAAGAAGAGGAGTGCCTTCAGAAAAGCTGTAATGGAGGCAATGTTTTGAACAGAGAATGTCACATGATGGTGTTGTTTTAGTACTATAGTTGAAATTTGAGTCTGTCCAGCTGTTAAAAATCGTGGTTTTAACATATATTTTAACCATTATGTATTTGTTAACCTCCTCCTTTGTGTTATTTGCTGTTTTCTTGCAGTTCCCTCAGCCCCCAGAAATCTCAGTGCAGAAGTCAAGATTGAGAACTATCCTGTCACTTATGCGGTTGATTTGAGATGGTTAAGACCACTGCAAACAAATGGAGACATACAGTATTATACAGTGAGTATTAAAGGGAAGTGTCCTCCTTGGTAGATCAGTAGTACACCTTCCTAGAGTTGTAGAGGTCTGAGATTTGAATCCTGGTGAACATATATTGGAAATGGGTGTAGTAGCTTTTCCCCATTCATTTGAAAGTACTGGACTTTTGCAGAGAAGGTTACGTTTGTTTCATCATAGTGAGTATCCAGTGATGCCGAGGTAGCGGGTTCAACCCCTACACTGATCAGTTGGACTAAAATTGTGACTTCTTGTCCTTGATCTGCGTACGTAAATTTCAAGTACCTCTGAAGTCGGAATGGGTTCACCTGATGGCGAGGGACACTGTTAATAGTGAAAGCTAATCCATGCATAAGAATCAGTCCAGTGCTGCTAGAAGTAGTAGGAGATGTATGGACAATGCTTGAGTTCAAAGTGAGTGAACACACAACATCATGGGGTGAGAACACACAACATCATGGGGTGAGAACACACAACATCATGGGGTGAGAACACACAACATCATGGGGTGGGAACACGCAACATCATGGGGTGAGAACACACAACATCATGGGGTGAGAACACACAACATCATGGGGTGAGAACACACAACATCATGGGGTGAGAACACACAACATCATGGGGTGAGAACACACAACATCATGGGGTGAGAACACACAACATCATGGGGTGAGAACACACAACATCATGGGGTGAGAACACACAACATCATGGGGTGAGAACACACAACATCATGGGGTGAGAACACACAACATCATGGGGTGAGAACACACAACATCATGGGGTGAGACCACACAACATCATGGGGTGAGACCACACAACATCATGGGCTGAGACCACACAACATCATGGGGTGAGAACACACAACATCATGGGGTGAGAACACACAACATCATGGGTGAGAACACACAACATCATGGGGTGAGAACACACAACATCATGGGGTGAGAACACACAACGTCAATGGGGTGAGAACACACAACGTCATGGGGTGGAACACACAACATCATGGGGTGAGAACACACAACATCATGGGGTGAGAACACACAACATCATGGGGTGAGAACACACAACATCATGGGCTGAGAACACACAACATCATGGGGTGAGAACACACAACATCATGGGGTGAGAACACACAACATCATGGGATGAGAACACACAACATCATGGGGTGAGAACACACAACATCATGGGGTGAGAACACACAACATCATGGGGTGAGAACACACAACATCATGGGGTGAGAACACACAACATCATGGGCTGAGACCACACAACATCATGGGCTGAGACCACACAACATCATGGGCTGAGACCACACAACATCATGGGGTGAGAACACACAACATCATGGGGTGAGAACACACAACATCATGGGGTGAGAACACACAACATCATGGGGTGAGAACACACAACATCAATGGGGTGAGAACACACAACATCAAGGGGCTGAGAACACACAACATCAATGGGTGAGAACACACAACATCATGGGTGAGAACACACAACATCATGGGGTGAGAACACACAACATCATGGATTGAGACACACAACATCATGGGGTGAGAACACACAACATCATGGGGTGAGAACATACAACATCATGGGGTGAGAACACACAACATCATGGGTGAGAACACACAACATCATGGGGCTGAGAACACACAACATCATGGGGGAGAACACACAACATCATGGGGTGAGACACACAACATCATGGGGTGAGAACACACAACATCATGGGGTGAGAACACACAACATCAATGGGGTGAGAACACACAACATCATAGGGGTGAGAACACACAACATCATGGGGTGAGAACACACAACATCATGGTGAGAACACACAAAATCATGGGGTGAGAACACACAACATCATGGGTGAGAACACACAACATCAATGGGGTGAGAACACACAACATCATGGGGTGAGAACACACAACATCATGGGGTGAGAACACGCAACATCATGGGGTGAGAACACACAACATCATGGGTGAGAACACGCAACATCATGGGGTGAGAAACACGCAACATCATGGGGTGAGAACACACAACATCATGGGGTGAGAACACGCAACATCATGGGGTGAGAGCACACATCATCATGGTGAGAACACACAACATCATGGGGTGAGAACACACAACATCATGGGTGAGAACACACAACATCATGGGGTGAGAACACAAACATCATGGGGTGAGAACACACAACATCATGGGTGAGAACACACAACATCATGGGGTGAGAACACACACCATCATGGGGTGAGAACACACAACATCATGGGGTGAGAACACACAATATCATGGTGAGAACACACAACATCATGGGGTGAGAACACACAACATCATGGGGTGAGAACACGCAACATCATGGGGTGAGAACACACAACATCATGGTGGGGTGAGAACACACAACATCATGGTGAGAACACACAACATCATGGTGAGAAACACGCAACATCATGGGGTGAGAACACACAACATCATGGTGAGAACACGCAACATCATGGGTGAGAACACACACATCATGGTGAGAACACACAACATCATGGGGTGAGAACACACAACATCATGGGGTGAGAACCAGCAACATCATGGGGTGAGAACACACAACATCATGGGGTGAGAACACACAACATCATGGGGTGAGAACACGCAACATCATGGGTGAGAACACACAACATCATGGGGTGAGAACACAAAACATCATGGGTGAGAACACACAACATCATGGTGAGAAACCCAAACAACATCATGGGTGAGAACAACAACATCATGGGGTGAGAACACACAACATCATGGGGTGAAGAACAACAACATCATGGGGTGAGAACACACAACATCATGGGTGAGAACACACAACATCAGGGTGTGAGAACACACAACATCATGGTGAGAACACCAACATCATGGGGTGAGAACACATCAACATCATGGGGTGAGAACACACAACATCATGGGTTTGTGAGAACACACAACATCATGGGGTGAGAACACACAACATCATGGGGTGAGAACACACAACATCATGGGGTGAGAACACACAACATCATGGGGTGAGAAAACACAACATCATGGGGTGAGAACACACAACATCATGGGGTGAGAACACACAACATCATGGTGAGAACACGCAACATCATGGGGTGAGAACACGCAACATCATGGGGTGAGAACACGCAACATCATGGGGTGAGAACACGCAACATCATGGGGTGAGAACATGCAACATCATGGGGTGAGAACACGCAACATCATGGGGTGAGAACACACAACATCATGGGGTGAGAACACACAACATCATGGGGTGAGAACACAACATCATGGGGTGAGAACACACAACATCATGGGGTGAGAACACACAACATCATGGTGAGAACACACAACATCATGGTGAGAACACACAACATCCTGGTGAGAACACGCAACATCATGGTGAGAACACACAACATCATGGGGTGAGAACACACAACATCATGGGGTGAGAACACACACCATCATGGGGTGAGAACACCACAACATCATGGGGCTGAGCAACAGGCCACATCATGGGTGAGAACCACACTCATGGGGTGAGAACACACAACATCATGGGGCTGAGACACACACAACATCAGGGGTGAGGACAACACAACATCATGGGTGAGAACAACCAACTATCATGGGTGAGACCACACAACATCATGGGGTGAGAACACACAACATACAGGGGTGAGAACACTACACATCATGGGGTGAGAACACACACAACAGTCATGGGGTGAGAACACACAACATCATGGGGTGAGAAACAGCACGACTCATGGGTGAGAACACATCAATCATCATGGGTGAGGAACACCACATAATGGTGAGACACACATCATGGGGTGAGAACCCTATACAACATCATGGGGTGAGAACACACAACATCGATGGGGTGGAGGAGACAACACACATCATGGGGTGAGAACAGCACAACATCCATTTGTGGGACACTACAACATCATGGTGAAGAACACCACAACATCATGGGGTGAGTGAACACGCAACATCATGGGGTTGAGAACACAGGCAAACATCATGGGGTGGAGAACACGGCAACATCATGGTGGTATGAGAACACACAACATCATGGGGTGAGAACACACAACATCATGGGGTGAGAACACACAACATCATGGGTGAGAACACACAACATCATGGGGTGAGAACACACAACATCATGGGGTGAGAACACACAACATCATGGGGTGAGAACACACAACATCATGGTGAGAACACACAACATCATGGGTGAGAACACACAACATCATGGGGTGAGAACACACAACATCATGGGTGAGAACACACAACATCATGGTGAGAACACACAACATCATGGGGTGAGAACACACGACATCATGGGGTGAGAACACACGACATCATGGGGTGAGAACACGCAACATCATGGGGTGAGAACACACAACATCATGGGGTGAGAACACACAACATCATGGGGTGAGAACACACAACATCATGGGGTGAGAACACACAACATCATGGGGTGAGAACACACAACATCATGGTGAGAACACACAACATCATGGTGAGAACACACAACATCATGGTGAGAACACGCAACATCATGGTGAGAACACACAACATCATGGGGTGAGAACACGCAACATCATGGGGTGAGAACACACACCATCATGGGTGAGAACACACAACATCATGGGGTGAGAACACAACATCATGGGGTGAGAACACACAACATCATGGGGTGAGAACACACAACATCATGGGGTGAGAACACACAACATCAGGGGGTGAGAACACACAACATCATGGGGTGAGAACACACAACATCATGGGGTGAGAACACACAACATCATGGGTGAGAACACGCAACATCATGGGGTGAGAACACACAACATCATGGGGTGAGAACACACAACATCATGGGGTGAGAACACACAACATCATGGGGTGAGAACACACAACATCATGGGGTGAGAAAACACAACATCATGGGGTGAGAACACACAACATCATGGGGTGAGAACACACAACATCATGGTGAGAACACGCAACATCATGGTGAGAACACACAACATCATGGGGTGAGAACACACAACATCATGGGGTGAGAACACAACAACATCATGGGTGAGAACACACAACATCATGGGTGAGAACACCACATCATGGGTGAGAAACACACAACTCATGGGTGAGAACACCAACATCATGGGGTGAGAAACACACACATCATGGGGTGAGACACGCAACATCATGGGGTGAGAACACGCAAACATCATGGGGTGAGAACACGCAACATCATGGGTGAGAACACACAACATCATGGGTGAGAACACACAACATCATGGGTGAGAACACACAACATCATGGGTGAGAACACACAACATCATGGTGAGAACACACAACATCATGGTGAGAACACACAACATCATGGGTGAGAACACGCAACATCATGGGTGAGAAACACACAACATCATGGGGTGAGAACACACAACATCATGGGGTGAGAACACACACATCATGGGGTGAGAACACACAACATCATGGGGTGAGAAACAAACAACATCATGGGGTGAGAACACACAACATCATGGGGTGAGAACACGCAACATCATGGGGTGAGAACACGCAACATCATGGGGTGAGAACACGCAACATCATGGGGTGAGAACACGCAACATCATGGGGTGAGAACACGCAACATCATGGGGTGAGAACACGCAACATCATGGGGTGAGAACACACAACATCATGGGGTGAGAACACACAACATCATGGGGTGAGAACACACAACATCATGGGGTGAGAACACACAACATCATGGTGAGAACACACAACATCATGGTGAGAACACACAACATCATGGTGAGAACACGCAACATCATGGTGAGAACACACAACATCATGGGGTGAGAACACGCAACATCATGGGGTGAGAACACACACCATCATGGGGTGAGAACACACAACATCATGGGGTGAGAACACACAACATCATGGGTGAGAACACACAACATCATGGGGGGAGAACACACAACATCATGGGGTGAGAACAAACAACATCATGGGGTGAGAACACACAACATCATGGTGAGAACACACAACATCATGGGGTGAGAAACACACAACATCATGGGGTGCGCAATCAACACAACATCATGGGGTGAGAAACACTACAACATCATGGGGTGAGAACACACAACTCATGGGGTGAGAACACACAACATCACTGGGTGCGAACACACAAACATCATGGCGTGAGAACACACAACATCATGGGGTGAGAACACACAACATCATGGGGTGAGAACACACAACATCATGGGGTGAGAACACACAACATCATGGGTGAGAACACACAACATCATGGGGTGAGAACACACAACATCATGGGGTGAGAACACACAACATCATGGGGTGAGAACACACAACATCATGGGTGAGAACCACAACATCATGGGGTGAGAACACACAACATCATGGGGTGAGAACACACAACATCATGGGGTGAGAACACACACAACATCATGGGGTGAGAACACACAACATCATGGGGTGAGAAACACAACATCATGGGGTGAGAACACACAACATCAGTGGGGTGAGAACACACAACATCAAGGGGTGAGAACACACAACATCATGGTGAGAACACAACATCATGGGGTGAGAACACACAACATCATGGGGTGAGAACACACAAGAACACACAACATCATGGTGAGAACACACAACATCATGGAGTGAGAACACACAACATCATGGGGTGAGAACACACAACATCATGGTGAGAACACACAACATAATGTGAACAACACAAATAAACATGTTGAGGATTTATACAGTTAAATGGCTTCTGATTGGGCATACCTCATTCCGGTGAAACTGGGAAATTAGATTGGAATATTCTATCATCATCATCATCATCATCATCAAGTGTGTTGCCGGCTGGCATAGGCGATCATGCTTCTCCACAAATATCGATCTTTGATGGCATTAATAAATTCACGTGTTGACTCCCTTTCCATGTCATGACACAAGACTGTCAAGAATTTTCTCACACTGTTTTTCTATCTCTCAGAGACAGATATTCTGTCAGATATTCAGATATTCTGCTGAGGCCAAAGACACTGTTCAGCTTGTCACCTCAAAATGACTGAACACCTCTCTGAATAAACATGTGTGCTTTGGCTCGCATTGATTAAATGGCTCTTTATTCCTTTGTTTTTACTTTACTGTTCCATAAAAATGTGGTATGTCAAAGTTAGTTTTTTTTTTAGTTTGTTCCGCAGCAATTTCCTGCTATATGGCTAGTTGGTTGGTTGGTTGGTTGGACGGTCGGTCGGTCGGTCGACAGATCATCCTCATTGCACATCGAACCATTCAGTTCATAAGTATTTGGATCCCCTCCACAGTAAATCCTGCAGCGGCTAACAACACCAGTTCTGTGTTGGTTTATTAATTAATCTTCTTTGGCTTCCTGAGTACTGTTCTTGTTTGGCCACACCTCTTTTAACTTGCTGTTCTAGCAGCCTGACCATGGTTGTAGATTCACAGTCATCACTTGGTTTTCGTAAACGACTTACTTCTCGTAGAGCATTCAGAATGTCAGCCTGCTTATTTCCTTGTACACCCGCATGCCCTGTCACAAAAAGGAAACTAATCTTTGCCAGCCGAGACCGCTCTAGAGACAGCAACCTCTCTCTTCGGACCCACCCCATCTCTGTCTTCTTGAGCATGCTAATTGAGTCACTATAGGTCTGTGATGTGAAAGGGTCATCACATTTTTTACGCCTTATTGCAGAGACAGCAACCACTCTCTTCGGACCCACCCCATCTCTGTCTTCTTGAGCATGCTCATTGAGTCACTATAGGTCTGTGATGTGAAAGGGTCATCACATTTTTTTACGCCTGATTGCAGAGTTAGTTGGACAATCATTGCCTCACTTAGTGAGACAGTAAACGCAAGTGTCGAATCTCACCAGACCGCACTATTGACATTATGCAGCTCAGCACCCTATAAACTACCTAGCGAACCCATTCTATCTTTTAGGCTTGGTAAAATGTATAATGTTCGCTGACGGATTTAAACCCCAACCACCCAATTTGGCTAACCAATTCAATTACCATTTGTAGGAGAAAAAGGACATGGGCTGGGTGCCAAGCCAATACTGGAGTCCAATTAAACATAAAACATGACTAGAGGCTCGACAAAAGGAAAAGACATACAGATACAGGCGAACATTTCAACCAAAGTCGTTATCACAAAAACAAGAAAATTGAAACAACAACCAGGCTGAAAAGAATATTTCACTGTGGATCTGAAGAAGGTTGAGTTGAGTTTACCATTGCTTTCTGAATTACCCGACGCTTATACCATTGTTAAAGATTAAAAAGGTGGTCTGCTTCCAAATTGCCAGCAGCTGATTTTGATTGTCAGATTGTGAATCGCGTTGGTTATCACTTCGCCGACCATTGAATATTTTTTTTCTGGTGCTTGCTCGCTTTGAACTCTAACGTAGTCCATACACACTACTTCCAGTAGTAGTTGGACTGAATTTTATAGAGACAACAAATGTTATGTTATCACGATCGACATCCCCGTGCATTGGATATTCCTACTTGTGCTCAGTCCTTCGATGTAGCTGTCATCTCAAAGTATCACTACTCACTGTTCCCATGAGGATTTGTAGTATTATCTCCTCTCTCATTCCCGAAGACGGCATCGATGTGTTGGACCAGGTTTCACTCCCAAGTCATGTAATCGAACAAGCATCAGTCTCGTCAGCATCAGCCAGCTGGTAGACAACAAATAAAATGGTCCGGCCATCTTATGAGAATGAAACCGAATTAGTTAACGCTTTATGCCAACAAACATAAACTCATGGTAATAAAGCTTGAGAAAGACCAGGCATTTGATGGATAGATTCTATGAAGGGTTGAGTTGCATCAAGACCCAACATCACAGCACTTGGGACATTCCCCTAACATGCTTCATCCTCATCTTCAACAGCCAGCGAAGAGTCCCGAAAACTGATGGTACCAGTAGCAGTCTGATTATGTGTCTGTCTGACCTTTCCTTCTAAAGAAGGTAATCCAGTCAATACAAAACCCCATTTTATTACCACGTATTTATAAAAATTCAACATTGTATTTGGATGCTGTTGCAGATTTACTACCAGAAAAAAGATGCTAGTGGAAAATCACTACCAGGTGTCACCTCACAAAAAAGACGTATTGAGGTTTTTGCGGGAGCAAATAAACAGCTCTACAGAGACAAAGTGGCTGATGTTGAACCAGAAACCACTTACGACTTCTGGGTATGTGGTGTTTTATTTGCATGTGTGAGTTAAATGATACTTTTCTTGCAGCTTAAAAAAATGAGTTAAAAGCCAAGAATCGACGTCATTGCACTGGATTTATATGGTGTTATTTGCAAGTATGAATTAAATAACACTTTTTTTCAGATGCAGTTGAACCAGTATCTACTTTTGACTTCTGGATATGTGGTGTTACTTGCATGTGTATATTAAATGACACTTTCCTTGCAAGTTGGAAGAATGAGTTAAAGCCAAGAATCGACTTTATTGCACTATGTTTTATCCCTTCTAGCTCAGTCTCTCTCCTTAGAGTGGCTAACTGTTTGCCAGAAGCATCACACAGAGTACAAATTCCGTAGTTACGGTGATGATCCAAAGAGGTCTCCAAAAAACTGCATTCGAGAACCAAATGACAGAATTTGAAAATGAACCCACAACTTTTTGAGCATGAGGCAGACGACTTAACCACTTCACCACTGGGATACCCCTCTTGCTGGTCAAGTAGAAGACATGACATTAAAAATGAAGCAACTTAAACCGTATGTTACACTTCTTAAATTTAGTTGCACGTCTTTCGCAGGACGTAGTAGTCAACCCCAGCATTTTGGCTGTTCAGGATTCCTGGGCAAGTTTCATGTTCAGTAGTTTGCCATTGCTTTTTGAATGACCGGCACCTATACCTTTTTCGAAAAAACCAGCACCACTGTGTTTCGAACCCGTGTATACTGGATTAGGAATCGCGTCTGTAACTCCTTCGCCACGGAGACCGGTTATGTTACACTACTGATCTAATAATTATGTTCCATTCTTGTCTGTCTAGCATACAGTGCATCAGCAAGTACAAAACTGTTAACTCTCTCTTACTGCTTTCCTGATCTGCATCTTTCATCCCTACTTCACTAGTGAAAATATGTCAGTTCTGTACTCAATCATTCTTCCACAAATTAGTAGGTGTTCTCAGTTCTTTCAGTTGTGTAGTTGATCAGTTTTTCATTTATCATTATATAATGTCTTTTTAGATTTTCAGTTGTGTTGCTGGAATGATCTTTCTTCTATATATTGTTATGTGTAGGCATAATTATTGTCACTTTTGCCAGTTGTGTAGCCATATATGTGTTCTGTCAGTTATATAGCCATATAAATGTTCTGTCAGTTATATAGCCATATACATGTTCTGTCAGTTATATAGCCATATACATGTTCTGTATATAGCCATATATGTGTTCTGTCAGTTGTTTAGCCATATACGTGTTCTGTCAATTGTTTAGCCATATATGTGTTCTGTCAGTTGTTTAGCTATATATGTTCTGTCAGCTATGTTTGTGTTCTGTGAGTTGTTTAGCCATAAACATGTTCTGTCAGTTGTTTAGCCATATATATGTTCTGTCAGTTGTTTAGCTATATATGTTCTGTCACGTCCCTGTAACTCTGTTCAGCTATCATTTTCTTGATGGTCATCAACTTGGAAATCATCACATTGTGTCTCGCATCTCTGATTATTTTGAGGGGAATCTGTTTCTATTGATTCATCATCATGTGCCATGCCAATAAGCGTGGGCGGTCATGTTTCACCATCTCACGCGATCACCAGAGTTGTGGATCAACTCAGTGTTCTTGTCTTGACCATATGATGTAGCCATGTCATCCAGGTATTTACTTCTCTGCTTTTCCCTTGTTCTTTTTCCTTTAATCTTGCCAGTTGTCACTAAGTTCTCCATTTTTTCTCATAATGTGTCCAAAAAATTGTAACTGTCTACATCTCATTTCTCTAATCAGTTTATGGGTTTCATTTGTTTGTTGTAGGACTTGGTCATTTGATTTTCTGTTTGTCCATAGTATTCTCTGCATTTTCCTCAGAAACCACATTTCCACAGCTATTAGATGTTGTTCAGCTTGTCTGCTCATTGTCCACGCTTCATATCCATACAAAAGTACAGGTTCGATGCAGCAATTCAACACTCTTTTTCTTGTTGCAATTGACATCTTTTTATTGGTCATTATGTTTTCCATCTTACAAAAGGCTATCTTCACCATGGTGATTTTTGTTCTAATCTCTTTAAGGCATCTCCCATCAGATGTTAAGACTGTTCCGAGGTAATTGTACCATTCACTTGTTTCCATTGAATAAACCATCTAATTCTTATTTTATTGTTTTCGCATATTCTAAAGTGTTATTATGACTTTCTGTTGTGTTACTTTTCTCACTCCATCTTGTAACACTAACCACTTCTCCATCACACCAAATTTCACATCTTTTGTTTTCACTCATTGTTTAGAGTCCGTGTTTGATATTGATAAAGTTGGTGTGAAACTGATCATTTATGTTTGCATTGGAGTGAATTGTTTTCATAGTGGACTCCCTCAGTATGCTTCAGAAAGTGGACACTAGTCTGTTCCATTGTGGAGTGGCTCATGCTGCCTCACAAATCACAGGACATGAGGATGTATAGATTTTCTGTCCCACAATGTTTGACAAATGGCAGGACATGAGGATATATAGATTTTCTGTCCAACAATGTTTGACAAATGGCAGGACATGAGGATATATAGATTTTCTGTCCCACAATGTTTGACAAATCGCAGGGCATGAGGATATATAGATTTTTTGTCCCACAATGATTGACAAATCGCAGGGCATGGGGATATATAGATTTTCTGTCCAGAGCATGCAGGCACCTAGATTGACTCCTGCTGCTGCCTTGCTGGATGGAGAACTACGAGAGGGCTTCAAATCACAACCTTATAAGTGTGACAGAAGTTACAATAACCATGCCATTGTCTTGTAACCTGTCAATATTGTTGTTAAGGTTGTCAAGAGTGTTAAGTATGATGCATGCCTGTCAGTCCAGGAAGTGTATGAATGGAGTAGGAAGTTTCAAAATGGTGTGACTTCTATGACAGACTGTTCACAACCGGTCAGGCACACCAAGTATCCAAGCACTTTATCAGCGCTCGGGGACTTGCTTTGAACGCAGTGGTGACTACATTGAAAAATGATATATTGTTTCTCTACTTTTTCAGAATATATTCACCCAAAAAAAAAACATTTAAGGTTTTAATTTGAAGTCACCTCATACTTTACAGTAAGGGTAGTTTTGTCAAGACTCTCTGGGACCAAGTGGAAAGCGCACCTTCTTCAGCAATCAGCATTTGCTATGCATCTCTTCTGGCGTGGGTTGTGAGCAGGACAGTTCGCTTGAAGCTTTCATTGATTCTTCCCTTCTCTGTGATCATGGTTCTTCTCCTCTCTGTGGTCATGGTTCTTCTCCTCTCTGTGGTCATGGTTCTTCCTTTCTCTGTGGTCATTGTTCTTCTCCTCTCTGTGGTCATGGTTCTTCCTTTCTCTGTGGTCATTGTTGTTCTCCTCTCTGTGGTCATGGTTCTTCCTTTCTCTGTGGTCATGGTTCTTCCTTTCTCTGTGGTCAAGGCTATTCCCTTCTCTGTGGTCATGGTTCTCCCCTTCTCTGTGGTCATGGTTCTTCCTTTCTCTGTGGTCATGGTTCTTCCTTTCTCTATGGCCATGGTTCTTCCCTTCTCTGTGGTCATGGTTCTTCCCTTCTCTGTGGTCATGGTTCTCCTCTTCTCTGTGGTCATGGTTCTTCCTTTCTCTATGGCCATGGTTCTTCCCTTCTCTGTGGTCAAGGCTATTCCCTTCTCTGTGGTCATGGTTCTCCCCTTCTCTGTGGTCATGGTTCTTCCTTTCTCTGTGGTCATGGTCTTCCCCTCTCTGTGGTCATGGTTCTTCTCCTCTCTGTGGTCATGGTTCTCCCCTTCTCTGTGGTCATGGCTCTTCCCTTCTCTGTGGTCATTGTTCTTCCCTTCTCTGTGGTCATGGTTCTTCTCCTCTCTGTGGTCATTGTTCTTCCCTTCTCTGTGGTCATGGTCTTCCCTTCTCTGTGGTCATGGTTCTTCCCTTCTCTGTGGTTATGGCTCTTCCCTTCTCTGTGGTTATTGTTCTTCCCTTCTCTTTGGTCATGGTTCTTCCCTTCTCTGTGGTCATTGTTCTTCCCTTCTCTGTGGTCATGGTCTTCCCTTCTCTGTGGTCATGGTTCTTCTCCTCTCTGTGGTCATGGTTCTCCCCTTCTCTGTGGTCATGGTTCTTCTCCTCTCTGTGGTCATGGCTCTTCTCCTCTCTGTGGTCATGGCTCTTCCCTTCTCTGTGGTCATTGTTCTTCCCTTCTCTGTGGTCATGGCTCTTCCCTTCTCTGTGGTCATGGTTCTTCCTTTCTCTGTGGTCATTGTTCTTCTCCTCTCTGTGGTCATGGTTCTTCCTTTCTCTGTGGTCATGGTTCTTCCCTTCTCTGTGGTCATGGTTCTTCTCTCTGTGGTCATGGTTCTCCCCTACTCTGTGGTCATGGTTCTCCCCTTCTCTGTGGTCATTATTCTTCTCCTCTCTGTGGTCATGGTTCTTCCCTTCTCAGTGGTCATGGTTCTTCCCTTCTCTATGGCCATGGTTCTTCCCTTCTCTGTGGTCATGGTCTTCCCTTCTCTGTGGTCATGGTTCTTCTCCTCTCTGTGGTCATGGTTCTCCCCTTCTCTGTGGTCATGGTTCTTCTCCTCTCTGTGGTCATGGCTCTTCCCTTCTCTGTGGTCATTGTTCTTCCCTTCTCTGTGGTCATGGCTCTTCCCTTCTCTGTGGTCATGGTTCTTCCTTTCTCTGTGGTCATTGTTCTTCTCCTCTCTGTGGTCATGGTTCTTCCTTTCTCTGTGGTCATGGTTCTCCCCTTCTCTGTGGTCATGGTTCTTCTCTCTCTGGTCATGGTTCTCCCCTACTCTGTGGTCATGGTTCTCCCCTTCTCTGTGGTCATGGTTCTCCCCTTCTCTGTGGTCATTATTCTTCTCCTCTCTGTGGTCATGGTTCTTCCCTTCTCAGTGGTCATGGTTCTTCCCTTCTCTATGGCCATGGTTCTTCCCTTCTCTGTGGTCAAGGCTATTCCCTTCTCTGTGGTCATGGTTCTCCCCTTCTCTGTGGTCATGGTCTTCCCTTCTCCGTGGTCGTGGCTCTTCCCTTCTCTGTGGTCATGGTTCTTCCCTTCTCTGTGGTCATGGTTCTTCCCTTCTCTGTGGTCATGGTTCTTCCCTTCTCTGTGGTCATGGCTCTTCCCTTCTCTGTGGTCATGGCTCTTCCCTTCTCTGTGGTCATGGCTCTTCCCTTCTCTGTGGTCATGGTTCTTCCCTTCTCTGTGGTCATGGTTCTTCCCTTCTCTGTGGTCATGGTTCTTCCCTTCTCTGTGGTCATGGCTCTTCCCTTCTCTGTGGTCATGGCTCTTCCCTTCTCTGTGGTCATGGCTCTTCCCTTCTCTGTGGTCATGGCTCTTCCTTTTTCTGTGGTCATGGCTCTTCCCTTCTCTGTGGTCATGGCTCTTCCCTTCTCTGTGCGACTTTACTCACTACAGAAACGGGCCATGAGTCTAATTTATAGCTAACATTTATCTGAAAATCCTAGCCTGTATAAACGCCTTCAGTTACTACCATTCCGCAAACGCCTGCTTTTCAATAAAGCTAAACTAATTCACAAAATCCTGCATCGGAATGCCCCAAATTACCTTTGGCCTTTGTTTAAATATAATGCTAGACACAGTAAACGTTTAAATATACTACACATTCCGAAGCTTAGGATTGACTTATACAAAACAAGCTTAACATACTCTGCATCTCAGCTGTGGAACAATCTTCCACAAGAAATCAAAGACATCACCAATCCCTATTCATATAATCGCAAATTATTCGAACACTATCTCAATACGGATTACCTTCCCCCTTAATAATTGAGATAATAATAATAATAATAGCAAAGCCCTAGTATAAAAGCCAATCACCTTTTTGTAGGCCAGTATATTCCACATGGCTAATAACAAGTGTCAGACCATTATCTAATATTACTGTGTTGTGTAGTTTTGATGTTTGTATTTTGCCCATGCCTTTATAATGCATATCTTTTATATTGTTACTGTTCTTTGTTAGCCTTGAATGATGTGTGAATGAAATAATGTATGAAAGAGAGTGATAGAAGGGCAGAATGTTAGACGGGCCTGCGTGCCCAATTCTTAACCCTTTGAAAATAAAGTTTGTTCGTTTGTTCGTTCGTTCGTTCTGTGGCCATGGCTCTTCCTTTTTCTGTGGTCATGGCTCTTCCCTTCTCTGTGGTCATGGCTCTTCCCTTCTCTGTGGCCATGGCTCTTCCTTTTTCTGTGGTCATGGCTCTTCCCTTCTCTGTGGTCATGGCTCTTCCCTTCTCTGTGGTCATGGTTCTTCCCTTCTCTGTGGTCATGGTTCTTCCCTTCTCTGTAGTCATGGTTCTTCCCTTCTCTGTGGTCATAGTACTCCATCTTAATAGATCATCAGTCTTGGCTCAGGTCACTGTTCTTGTCCTGATTAAGTGATGTATCCAAGACATCCAGGTATTTATTTCTTCATCTTTCCTTGGCTTTTTTCCGCCATTAAATTTGACAGTTGTCATGCACTAAGCTTCCAAGTTTCTTTCTCCTCATAACATGTCCACACAAATCTTGACTGTCTGTATTTAATTTCTCTGAGCAGTTTACAGTTTTAATTTCTTTCTTGAAGGACTATCTCATTGGTTTTTCTGTCTGATCATGGTGTTTTTTGCATTGTGCTCAGAAACTATATTTCAGCTAATTGTTCATATTTCACATATATACATCAGTATAGGTTCTATATAGCACTCTTAACACCTCTTTTCTCACTGCAGTTGACAACGCTAGGGGAAATGGGGACACACAAACCCTTCTACCAATGCAAGATGCGAACACCAAAGAGGAGGTAACTTACATTATTTTATACTTCCTTCTAAAGGTAACGGCAACAACCTCTGCTGGGGAGAGCGCAGCTTCTGAGAAGTTCACGGTTAAAGTGATTCGTGCAGTAGATACTGACCTCGATATCAAAATCAGTGACCTGGCAGATACCAATTTCACTTTGAAATGGAAAAAATCTGCTAGTGCGGTTGGCTACCAGATCACTGTTCGGTTTCTAGAGGATGCCGATTTTCCTGCAGCCACAGTCAGTAATATGATTCTCCATGTCAACAGCTCCCAGACAAGTGTCACTGGTAAGTTGGTGACATAAATAAAGTAGTTAAAATAAAGTAATTATGTGATTCTGTTTACACTCTTTGAGGTTCAAGGATCATATGGAACTTAGTTAGTTAGTTAGTTAGTCCTTCCTCTTGAGCCTAAGGCCGCACATAGGGCAGAAGTCATGGCTCTCCATGTCCGGCGGTTCGCTGCCACCTGTTGTAGATCATGGATGTTCACTTGGCCGTTGAATGAGCCTTCTCTGATGATGGTTCTACGCAGGGTCTCTCTTGGTCTTCCCCGTTTTCTTTTCCCTACTGGTGACCATAAGAGGGCTTGGTTGGGGAGTCTTGTCTTGTCCATTCTGAGTACATAGCCGATGTAGTTCCAACGGCGTTTTCTTATAAAATTGGATACAGTGTCTTGCTTTGTCTCTCTTCTTATTTGCTTTTTGGTTTTGAAATCTGTCCAGTGGAGGTTTAGAATTCTTCTAAGACATTTGTTCTCAAAAATTGTCAAATTTTTTATCTAAAGCTACCGTTGATTTCCAACTCTCACATCCATACGTTAGCACTGGAATCACACAAGAGTTGAAGATTTTAAGTTTCGTATGTTTGCTGAGTGACTTTGACTTCCAGATGTTTGACAGCTTATTGAAGGCACCAGATGCCAGTGTGATTCTAGATAATATTTCTGGTGTTGAGTCCCCTGGAACTGGCCCGTATTTTTATAGACCAATCAGAACTCGAGGGGTGATGTGGTCAGTATTACACTGGCTGCTGGTGGTCAGCATGGCTGAATGGATAATAGCGCATGTTTTTAAACATCCTGTGTGTTGATGTCAAGGTAAGGAGTCCACCCCCTAGACCAGATAGTTGGACTAAAATGTTGACTTCTCGTCCTTGACTTGGGGATGTAAATTACAAGTACCTCTGAAGTCGGAGTGGGTTTGCCTGATGGTAAGGGGCACTGGTAATGGGGAAAGCTCATCCACACACAAAATTCAGTCCAGTGCTACTACAGGTAGTGTGTATGGACTACGCTTGAGTTCAAAGCCCGCGAGCGCAACCAAAAAACAAAAACACTGGCTGCCTTTACATCCCTGGACATTTTCTGGTACCCACTTTAGGCTGGGTTAACCTGGGAGCCAGGTCAATTTGTTAAATTCACCTTGATGCGAATGTGATCCTTTGACCTCCGGCCAGCAAGTCAGCGTGCTAGTTACTACTGCAGTTGCCAAATGTAGTTAGTCACTATATATTTATTATGTAGACAACAACAAGCAGCCAGAGATGAAATTCAATGGACTCCTCCGACAATGCATGATCTGGACAATGTTGATGACATTTCCCTCCTCTCTCACACAGGAAATCACATGCAGGATAAACTATCAACACTAGATGGCAGGTCACAACAACTGGGTTTTAAAATTCGTAGAGAAGAGAGACAGATAATAAGAATAAATCAAGCAGATAATAACCTGATCTTCCTTGGGGAAACCTCACTTCAAGAAACAGAATTATACACATACTTAAGTAGCAGTGTAGATAAAAGGGATGGAACAGATAAATATATCAGAATAAGAATACAGAATGCTAGAGGAGATTTTATAAAACTATGACATTCTTGGAAGGCAGCAGAAATTAAACTTAGCACAAAACTGAGAATATTCAGTTGTAACATTAAATCAGCACTGAGAATATTCAGTTGTAACATTAAATCAGCACTGAGAATATTCAGTTGTAACATTAAATCAGCACTGAGAATATTCAGTTGTAACATTAAATCAGCACTGAGAATATTCAGTTGTAACATTAAATCAGCACTGAGAATATTCAGTTGTAACATTAAATCAGCACTGAGAATATTCAGTTGTAACATTAAATCAGCACTGAGAATATTCAGTTGTAACATTAAATCAGCACTGAGAATATTCAGTTGTAACATTAAATCAGCACTGAGAATATTCAGTTGTAACATTAAATCAGCACTGAGAATATTCAGTTGTAACATTAAATCAGCACTGAGAATATTCAGTTGTAACATTAAATCAGCACTGAGAATATTCAGTTGTAACATTAAATCAGCACTGAGAATATTCAGTTGTAACATTAAATCAGCACTGAGAATATTCAGTTGTAACATTAAATCAGCACTGAGAATATTCAGTTGTAACATTAAATCAGCACTGAGAATATTCAGTTGTAACATTAAATCAGCACTGAGAATATTCAGTTGTAACATTAAATCAGCACTGAGAATATTCAGTTGTAACATTAAATCAGCACTGAGAATATTCAGTTGTAACATTAAATCAGCACTGAGAATATTCAGTTGTAACATTAAATCAGCACTGAGAATATTCAGTTGTAACATTAAATCAGCACTGAGAATATTCAGTTGTAACATTAAATCAGCACTGAGAATATTCAGTTGTAACATTAAATCAGCACTGAGAATATTCAGTTGTAACATTAAATCAGCACTGAGAATATTCAGTTGTAACATTAAATCAGCACTGAGAATATTCAGTTGTAACATTAATCAGCACTGAGAATATTCAGTTGTAACATTAAATCAGCACTGAGAATATTCAGTTGTAACATTAAATCAGCACTGAGAATATTCAGTTGTAACATTAAATCAGCAGTGAGAATATTCAGTTGTAACATTAAATAGCACTGAGAATATTCAGTTGTAACATTAAATCAGCACTGAGAATATTCAGTTGTAACATTAAATCAGCACTGAGAATATTCAGTTGTAACATTAAATCAGCACTGAGAATATTCAGTTGTAACATTAAATCAGCACTGAGAATATTCAGTTGTAACATTAAATCAGCACTGAGAATATTCAGTTGTAACATTAAATCAGCACTGAGAATATTCAGTTGTAACATTAAATCAGCACTGCTGTATGGTACAGAAAATGGTAAGCTATTGAAGAGAATTAAACAAATATCAATGAGAGAACATCCAAGGATAGTATAATTGCTGGATAGGATATATATTGAGAACATCCAAGGATAGTATAATTGCTGGATAGGATATATATTGAGAACATCCAAGGATAGTATAATAGCTGGGTAGGATATATATTGAGAACATCCAAGGATAGTATAATAGCTGGATAGGATATATATTGAGAACATCCAAGGATAGTATAATAGCTGGATAGGATATACACTGAGAACACTCAAGGATAGTATAATTGCTGGATAGGATATACACTGAGAACACTCAAGGATAATATAATAGCTGGATAGGATATACACTGAGAACACTCAAGGATAATATAATAGCTGGATAGGATATACACTGAGAACACTCAAGGATAATATAATAGCTGGATAGGATATACACTGAGAACACCCAAGGATAATATAATAGCTGGATAGGAGAGAACATCCAAGGATAGTATAATAGCTGGATAGGATATTCACTGAGAACACCCAAGGATAGTATAATGGCTGGATAGGATATACATTGAGAACACTCAAGGATAATATAATAGCTGGATAGGATATACACTGAGAACACTCAAGGATAATATAATAGCTGGATAGGATATACACTGAGAACACTCAAGGATAATATAATAGCTGGATAGGATATACACTGAGAACACCCAAGGATAATATAATAGCTGGATAGGAGGGAACATCCAAGGATAGTATAATAGCTGGATAGGATATTCACTGAGAACACCCAAGGATAGTATAATGGCTGGATAGGATATACATTGAGAACACTCAAGGATAATATAATAGCTGGATAGGATATACACTGAGAACACCCAAGGATAATATAATAGCTGGATAGGAGAGAACATCCAAGGATAGTATAATGGCTGGATAGGATATTCACTGAGAACATCCAAGGATAATATAATAGCTGGATAGGATGTACACTGAGAACACCCAAGGATAATATAATAGCTGGATAGGATATACACTGAGAACACCCAAGGATAATATAATAGCTGGATAGGAGAGAACATCCAAGGATAGTATAATGGCTGGATAGGATATTCACTGAGAACACCCAAGGATAGTATAATGGCTGGATAGGATATTCACTGAGAACACCCAAGGATAGTATAATGGCTGGATAGGACATACACTGAGAACACCCAAGGATAGTATAATGGCTGGATAGGATATACACTGAGAACACCCAAGGATAATATAATAGCTGGATAGGAGAGAACATCCAAGGATAGTATAATGGCTGGATAGGATATTCACTGAGAACACCCAAGGATAGTATAATGGCTGGATAGGACATACACTGAGAACACCCAAGGGTAGTATAATAGAAAAGCCCTAGTCGGAACTCACAGGGCTGAAGAAATAAGGAAGACCTAATACTCATGGAGAAGAGAAGTAGACACAGAATGAACAACGTGGGAAGGACATGGACAAGGCCGCATGGAATAGCTAAAGATATAAGAGCCTAGAGTGAGTTCATTGACGGCATATACCCTGATGGGGAATACAGGGAACAAGGAGATGGAAGAAGAAGACTATATACGCCTACTTCCCATTTCCCGCCTTTCATTTTTGTTTGGTCCAAACCTACTTTTTGTTTGGCACTGAATTTGTAAAAAATGTGGGACTAGCATAATTTACCTCCTGGCATGGAAGAGGGTCTTTTACTTACTTTTTTGTAAAAGTAAAGGTGGCTTTTACCCGCCTTAGGGTGCATTAGATGTATGGGGCTGGATCCATATTGGTATAGACAATTGGGCACTCGGTGAGTGATGTGGTCAGTGTCACACTGGCCACCTTACTTCCCAAGACATTTGAAGGTACAGGGTGACCAAATAAATAGAACCCATAAAAATTTTATTAAATCCTACAAAGGTCAAGCAAATTTCTTGAAATTTGGTGAACGTAAACTTCAGTCTTTGTACAATCATTTCCAAAAGTTTCGGTTACCTCGGTCGCTTTGCATAAAAGTTATCTTCTTTCCAAAATATGCTCCAAATGGCCTCCGTAGCGTTGGATGCACACATGCTGCCCTGAAATCGCTGTCTCAGCCAGGATAGAGAGTCATTTGATGCCTATTGTGTGGCCCCGTCTTGCTGGAACCACTGTTTGATCTCGATCCAATCGTCTGCATTGTCCCAGTGATGCCCGAAACTGTCTCAATTATTTAAAGATTTGTTGGTTTCGTTTTTTTTTGGGGGGGTCACCCTTACCTTGTGTCAGCTGTGTTGGCCTGGGAGTTCAGGCCACTGTTACAGTTGACCTACTTTTACTTTATATAATTGTGTTCCTGTTTTGTTTTTAATTCTGTGAATTCTGATGATGATGATTATTATTATTGTTGTGTTGCAGTGACTGGTTTGTGTCCAAGCACCGTCGTGTTTGCGAGTTTGCAGATTGTCTATGCAGACAAAAGTTTGAGCCCAAAGATTCTCCCGAACAATGGCACGGATAATGGAGAGATTCATTTGTCAGGTTGAACATTTGTTTTGACTGGATGCTATGTTTGATTTTATATTCAAATATTTGTAGTATTTGGTTTGGTTTGATCTTGGCTAAAGATCAGTTTCATCCTTAAACTTCCGGTGTGCTGATGCCGAGCTAGCGAGTTCAACCCCTACAATGGTCAGCTGGACTAAGATGTTGACTTCTCATCATTTGATTTGTGGACGTAAATTCCAAGTGCCTCTGAAGTTGGAGTGAGTTGCCTGATGGCGAGGAACACTAGCATGTGATGGACTATGCTTGAGTTCAAAATAAGTGAGGCGAAAAAAAAATTTCACATGGGAATTCCATAAATGCCCCAGTCTCCTGCCGTAGATCTTACAAGGAGAATCTCAGCACAGTACACATAGCGTTTAGCATCACAGCAAGGATTCGGATGTGTGAATATCAGAATCACATTTGCTATAAATACTGTTTTTGTGGTTAGTTTTCTAATTGTGAAGTATTGCCTTAGCAATGGCCTGTTCAACTTGTTGTTTTCTTCTTCCTCTTCTTCTTCTTCTTCTTCTTCTTCTTCTTCTTCTTCTTCTTCTTCTTCTTCTTCTGAGTTCGTCCAGAATTTTGATTTAGACACAATTGTGTTGTTTACAGCAGAGCTGCAATATTTTAACCTTTCGGCTGACACATCCGACTTCTTCAGGCATTTGTTAGCTAGGTTACCTTCCTGGGTGTTTCGTAGGGCGTTTAACTCTCACTGTTGTGGTGTTATCCCCTTCCCATCTGGCCCATTTAGAACAGCTGAAGACATCCTGGTCAGCCCTCAAGGGAAGGCAGGGGCAGACCATGGGCATTCCCCGCCATCCAAGGAGACTTCCATAATTGCAGAGCGGACACATAGCGCTGTGGTACTGGGCTCACCCAAGGAGTCGTCACGTCTTGCACATGGCTGCTTAGCCTCACTTCCGTATATTGAGCCTTCAGTTTACCATAGGCTGTTCCTCCAAAGACCAGAAGAATGCAGTCTGCAGATGACATCCTCACCGTGAGTGTTCGATTCGTGTTGTTTTCTATTTCCAGTTGCCAAGTGATTTGTTTTTAACATGTGCCCTTGTCTAAGAAGTTGAACGTCTTTATCTGTTCCACCCTGGTTGTCTACATTGCTGTCTAAATAGGTGTATGATTCTGTCTCTTGAAGTTAGGTTTTTCCATGGGAGATCAGGTTATCATTTGCTTGATTTGTTCTCATTACCTTTGTCTTTCCCCTATGAGTGTTTAAACTTAACTGTTGTGACCCCGCATCCAGTGTTGTTTGTTAGTTTATCCTGCATCTGGGGGAAATGTCAGCTTAGTCCGGGTTTGTCATTTAGTAGAACATCATTTGTCATTTAGTAGAACATCATTTGTCATTTAGTAGAACATCATTTGTCATTTAGTAGAACATCATTTGTCATTTAGTAGAACATCATTTGTCATTTAGTAGAACATCATTTGTCATTTAGTAGAACATCATTTGTCATTTAGTAGAACATCATTTGTCATTTAGTAGAACATCATTTGTCATTTAGTAGAACATCATTTGTCATTTAGTAGAACATCATTTGCCATTTAGTAGAAAATGTTATGATAGACGTTTATCAACAATTTGTCATTTGTAGGATATCACTTAGCAACAAACAAACAAAACAACAACAAATGATATTTTATTAAATTATACATGTTCGACTAAATGAGAAATGATGTTCCAGTAAATTATAAATGTGATTATGAGCCAGTTTTCTTCAATGTTCATATCTTCTAGAATATCAGTATTGTTCTTCTTCTTAGTTCATGATATGCTAAGAACTTTTCTGTAACATTTAAGTTCCAGAACCCCAACTTTCTTAAGTGATGGCAAAATGGCCTGTGACTCACATGGAGCTCATAAAAGCACAGAATTAATTAATAATGCACTTCTCAAACAGATGAGGTTGACTAAGTCTTGTTAGTCATATCCTTGTCATCTAACAGACACACACACACTCTCTCTCTCTCTTCCTTTGCTGTCTCTTTCTCTCTTCCTTTCTATCTCTTTCTCTCTTCCTTTCTATCTCTTGCTCTCTCCTCATTCTCTCTTGCTCTTGTTCTCTCCTCACTCTCAATCTCGTTCTCTTGCTCTTTCCTCCCTCTCCTCACTCTCTCTTTCCCTCTCCTCACTCTCTCTCGTGCTCTTTCCTCACTCTCTGTCTCTCTCACTTTCCTCTCTCTTACTCTTGTTCTCTCCTCACTCTTTCTCTCACTTTCTCTTTTCTTCTCCTCTAGCTCTCTCACCTTTCTCTCTCTTGCCACCTTCTCTGTCTCTCTCTGCAGTGTGTGTGCATTAAGTCAGAAGATATTTTAATTGTATCATCTTTTGTATAGGACAGATGCTGCTCAAGTGATAAGACTTAATTATCTGATTCTCTGCTGTTCAAATCTCCAGGAACTCAACCAAAAGTTTCTTTCAGCGACATTGATCTGGTGGGACCCACACGTGTTTTACTCAAGTATAACGTAACCCAAGGAGGTTCGTATGTGAAGGTGAGTACTTTGAAATATGGCTACAGAATTATTTCTTTTTTTATTTGTGTTTTTCTCTGGTTAGCAATGTGAAGGTGACAAAGAGGGTTTTTTCAGATACTTTCTGATGAATGGAAGTGAATCATGGACAATCAGCAGATTGGTGATAAATTACTTAGAAGCAACATAAATGTGATTTTTCTTGTCTGGACAGATAGAAGGAGTAATGTAGATGTTTTTGAGAGAACCCAGCTCTGGCAACTCATATCTGAAGCTTTATTTCTTTTGACTTCTTTCTTCGCCACCAATAATTCATTTACAGTTCATTGTTTGTAATGTGTGTTGTAAATCATCATTTTTCATGTATATCTACAGCAGGATACCTATATCCTAGCTCCATATGATCCTAGCCACATATATCTAGCCCCTTATGATCCTAGCCACATATGATCCTAGTCATATATTATCCTAGCCACATATGATCCTAGCCACATATGATCCTAGCCACATATGATCCTAGCCACGTATGATCCTAGCCACATATGATCCTAGCCACATATATCTAGCCCCTTATGATCCTAGCCACATATGATCCTAGGCATATATTATCCTAGCCACATATGATCCTAGCCACATATGATCCTAGCCACATATGATCCTAGCCACATATGATCCTAGCCACATATGATCCTAGCCACATATGATCCTAGCCACAGATGATCCTAGCCACATATGATCCTAGCCACATATGATCCTAGCCACATATGATCCTAGCCACATATGATCCTAGCCACATATGATCCTAGCCACTTATGATCCTAGCCACATATGATCCTAGCCACATATGATCCTAGCTACATATGATCCTAGCCACTTATGATCCTAGCCACTTATGATCCTAGCCACATATGATCCTAGCCACATATGATCCTAGCCACTTATGATCCTAGCCACTTATGATCCTAGCCACATATGATCCTAGCCACATATGATCCTAGCCACTTATGATCCTAGCCACGTATGATCCTAGCCACGTATGATCCTAGCCACGTATGATCCTAGCCACTTATGATCCTAGCCACATATGATCCTAGCCACATATGATCCTAGCCACATATGATCCTAGCCACATATGATCCTAGCCACATATTATCCTAGCCACATATGATCCTAGCCACTTATGATCCTAGCCACTTATGATCCTAGCCACTTAGATCCTAGCCACATATGATCCTAGCCACATATGATCCTAGCCACATATGATCCTAGCCACACATATCCTAGCCCCCCATATGATCCTATTCCCCCATATGATCCTAGCCCCAAATGATCCTAGCTCCATATGATCCTAGTTCCATGTTTATAAACCATTGGACACTCAAGGGGTGATGTGGTCAATATCATGCCTACCCCCCTTGTAAAGGCATGTCCTGTTTCAAATGTTAGGCTAAGCTTGCTTGCCGGCCAGGTGGTCACAGGATCAACATTGTATTGAGGCAGATTTGATCAATTGACCTGGGCTCCCAGGTTTCCCCATCCTAAAATGAGCACCAGAAAATGACTAGGGAAGTAAGGTAATGACCACATGATCTCTTGAGTGACAATTGGTCTGTAGAAACATGTGACTAGTCTATATATTTATATAGTTGTACTGTGTTATTGTTATAACATACTAAAATGTGTATGATCTTTCTTATTGCCAGAAATATTATATCCATTACACACATGACGAGAACACGCCTGCGGTAAACATGATGACCACACAGACTTCATACGAGCTGGCTGGTCTGTTTGCATGTCAGAAATATTTAGTCTGGATCCGCCCTGCGTTCCCAACATGCCCCTTTACTGACCTCAGAAATGTTTCTACCATGGAAGGTGAGGCTGAGTAGTTAGAATGAGGCATTTAATTACTGATTTATAAATAAATTTATCATGAGGGTACTTTTGTACTATTGGAGTCGAAGTGGCAGAAAGGTGTGGTGATTCTTCTTCTTCTTCTTACTCTTCCTCCTCCTGTTCCTACTTCTCTTTGTCCTGTTTTCTCCTCCTCCTGCCTCTTCATTTTCAGATTCCCAAACTTGCTGCTACATCAATCTGTTTCCATTTTCTTTCTTCTCTGGTGTTGTCACTCCAGTCCGCAGAATTCAGTTCTTTTATTGTGATGTGGTCTTTCTTCTTTCATTTGCTTTGGTGTGTTTGCATGGCATCCTTATTACTCTGGAGCACCTCCTGACTGGTTGCCTCTATCTTCAGCACCTTACCTTTGCTAGAGCAGACTGTGGTCTTACTCGAGTTTAGAAATGTATGTGTACACACGTTTCTGTGCATGTATGCACGCACAGACATATCTAAAGCTATATGGTTTTACAGTGCCAGAGACTCACCTTCGCCCCTTTTCCTGTTAGTTAAAACAGTTCCACCACGTGAGGCCAGGACTTGGACTTTTACTGCCAGAGGTGATGAATTCACAAAGTCATAGGACTATTTTGCAAGGTTGGGCACTCACCCTCAACTTTGCACCCACCGGCTATTAAAACAGCAATTTGGAACAGTTGTGATATGGTGATTTCAACCACTGACAAGAGAGGAAACTGAAGGCTGCCATGTCACTAGCTCTTCGCTGGTTTTACAGAAGCCCATGCAAGACTTCCATCACACATTGTCACTGGACACCATGTGAAAATGACCTTTATATAATTGATCACCTTAATTGCCCACAAATTCCACCATAAGTGCTCCAGTCTTGAACATTTCATCAGTGATTAACACTTACATGTATAAAATTCATCACTGATGAACACTTGCGGGTATTAAATTCATCACTAATGAACACTTGCATGTATAAAATTCATCACTGATGAACACTTAACACGTATAAAATTCATCACTGATGAACACTTAAAAAGAAGAAATTCATCACTGATGAACACTTGCATGTATAAAATTCATCACTGATGAACATTTTCAAGTATAAAATTCATCACTGATGAACACTTACATATATAAAATAAATCACTGATATACACATGCATGTATGAAATTCATCATCGATGAACACTTGCATGTATCACCACATTTGGCCAAATGGTGGAAGTCCAACTCCAGGATCAATAACAACAAAATAAAGATTCATCAGCAGTTTTAATTCCTAAAGAGTAGGCCATATTGTCACTTCCCTGGCAAAATGTCAAGATTAACTCTTTACCGGGTAGACGTTTGCCTGTTTTGTAGCCCTGAATGGGCAAGAAGAATTTTGAGGTTCGGAAAAATTAGTAAATTAGTAAAAATATCACATATAAGTTGTTAGTCACCAGATTTTAGTCAAATAAACAGCAAATTGAAGGGAAAAGCATTCAGAATATTTTACACACATGAATGATGCTGCTATTCTGCACATGAACACAAATATTTACAAAATACAACATATTGTTTGTGATTGTCAGTCATCTATATGGCAATTTACAAACACATTTTCTGAATCATAGTCACTTTCTTTAAAGTCCGACTCACGACTGCTAATGCAAAGTAACGCTGATCACTGATATCTAGCTCCGATTAATAGTCAACATTGTGCCTTTCAATGTTTCTTAAATTGAACCCAGCAAAATCTCCACTATCACTTGAAGAATCGTTGAAATCCATTTTGAAATACAAAGCGTAAAACCCACAAAAATTATTTTTAAAATCCGTTCAAATTCAAAGTACACACTTGTGAATGGCGGCCACGTTGTCAGGCTATCGGCAAAACCGAAAGTAGACAATCGGAAGTCTCAGAAAGCCGAGAGATCTCGTTTTTAGAATGCATAATATTCACGGGCGCGTTCGGGCGGTTTGCCCGTTCCGGGGTAGAAACGTTCCCGGATGCTTTGCCCGCTAAAGGGTTATGGAACTTTTATATATATATATATATATATATATATATATATATATATATATATATATATATATATATATATATATATATATATATAACATTTCAAAACAATGTTTTCCAGTAGTGAATTTGAATAATGAAAACACAAATAACAGATTAATTGATTTATGACCTGGCATATTTCACTCCTTCAGAAATTTACAGAAACCAACTTTGTGCAAACAGAAATACATGATAGTCAATTTAAAATTACCATGGTAGAAAATTCACATTACTATGTGAATATGTGTGTTGTATATTTCAGCTTGAAGGATTTATTTAATTACTTTAGTTTATGTTGGTGTGATTTCTGCAGTGTGCACCTGACGAGATTCAGAAAAAATGCCAGGCTGTATTGTTTGTATCTTTATTATTCATATATAACATTTGACAATTCCCGTTTTTGTTGTTATTTTTCTGTGTAGGTTTTACTTTTATTTTTAAATTTGTTAAAATAGTTTTGGTCATTCCTATTCCCTTCTTGATCTCAATTTCACTTCTGCCATCGTCTGTTATTACACGTCCAAGACAGGAGACACTTGTTACTTGTTCTAGTCAACTCTATTGCTGCACTTTATTCATGAATCAATGCATGTGTGATTTCAGACATCACAGCTCCACCGAAGAATGTTCGTGTGAATGTCACACGGGTACAGGAACACTTCAGCATGAGTATCACATGGAAGCCTTCCTGCTCAGAGAATTCAGATAAGGTTGAAGTAAGTTTAACTCTTAAATTAATGCATATCCCTGGGAAGGTTAACCCGATCAACCCGCAGAAGTCGGATGTGTCAGCCTAACGGCGCAAAAATGCAGATCTGTTGTAAACGGGCACAACGCAATCAGGTCCGAAAAAATTCTCCGGATGAACGCAGAAGGGGGAGAAATTTATGCATATCACTTGAAGTACCACAAAGTTAACGAGATCCAAATATTATAGTCTATTTCTCTATACATCATGAGTCCACTTTTATAGAGGAATCTTTTATTAATAATTAAAGACTTAAAATACTGACCAATCACACATTCTCTTTTATTAGGATGAAAAATTAGCTATAAACAAAGTGTTCGCTATTATAAGAAATAAAGTATATTCATTTAGCTCAAATTCGCTCTGTGTATATTACGAGGGGAATTAAGTCACAAATGGGTGTAGAAAAATAACTAAATATGATAACTCGAAACCAGTTTATTTTTATACATACATTGTCCCTTTATTTCTCATCATAATTTCCACCAACATTGATGCACTTATCCCATCATTTTATCAGTCCTCCCAAACCGGCTACATAGAACTGCGTGCCCTGTTTTCTAAACCACGTTTTCACTTCACATTCAACTTCGGCAGTCATTCGCGAAATGTCTCCCGCCAAGGTGGGTTTTCAGTGGACCAAAAAGGTGGAAATCGCTAGGGGCTAAGTCGGGGCTGTAAGGTGGATGTTCCAGAACTTCCCACCTTAGTTGGTTAATTTTCTCCTGAGTTAATCGAGCCGTATGTGGTCTGGCATTGTCATGAAGAAGCAACACTCCTTAGTCAGCAGTCCTGGACGTTTTCTTCGAATTGCATCATGAAGCTATCGATAGAACTTTACAGTACGATTCAGAATTCACATTGTCACCTTTCTTCTTGAAATTGGTTAAAAGCACTCCTTGACAATCCCAGAACACTGTCAGCATAACCTTCCTGCTGATGGCGTAACCTTGAATTTTTGGACACAAGGCGAAGAAGGATGTTTCCATTGCATTGAAGCACGCTTTGATTCGGGCTGGTAGTGATGCACCCATGATTCGTCCCCAGTAACAATCCTGTTCAGCATGTCTTCTCCTTCATCTTCGTATTGACAGAGATGATGCAAGGACAGGCCAGATCAGTTCATTTTGTGTTCCTCCTTCAATTGTCTGGGTACCCACCTTGAGCACACTTTCTTAAATTTCAGTCGATCATGCATTATGCTGTATGCTGAACCATGTGAGCACCCTATTGCAGATGCTACAGAGTCTATCGTTACTCGCCTGTCACCTCTAATCATCTCCTCCACCCGCTGCACGGATGCTTCTGTTGCAATCTCAACAGGACGACCAGATCGGATTTCATCAACAATTTTAGAGCGTCCTTGAGAAAAGTTTTCTACCCAGCTATGCACTGCTTTACGGGACAAACATTTGTCAGCATAAACAGGAAGCATTTCCTTATGAATGTCCTTTGCAGGCAGTTCTTTTACCCACAAAAAACGCACAACAGCACATTGCTCTTTGGTTGTACACTCCGTAAGTACAGTCGCCATTTTGTTTATGAGCTGCGCATGTGCATGAGACACCTAACGCCACCTGATGAACGGGAATATAAAGTTTGATGTTGCTGTCACCTAATGACACTGTAGAAAACACCAACTACATTTACCTGCCATCCTACAGAACTGTGTGACTTACTTAGTGACTCGCCCTCATACAACACATCAGACAAAAATATGCTCTCAGTACTAGTCATGGAAAACTGTAGATTGAATGTTCTTACTTCATGGGACATGTTTTAGGCGTTGTTAACGTCTGGTTTAGAGATAGGGCATATGGTGTGGTTAAGTGCCAATGGCTTCGGGCAGAGTAGCGCAATTGGGAGGGCACAGGCCTAACCCTAGTGCAAGGACCAGATTTAAGTCTTGGTTTGTGCATGAAAATTCATAAGGCGGGGGAACTGGTGAAAGATGTAGAATATTGTCACCAAGTTGTGATGAGAGCAACATTCTGCAAAGGATTTGCTACATAATGATGAAATTTTTCTCATTGTCTTGAGTTAATTCTGCTGCAGAAACAATTATCCCAAAAATGAAAATGTTTAGACGTAAGAAATGGATGGTGGAAGACATCTTAAAACTAATGAATATCAGAAGAAATAACAAAAATAACCACATAAAACTGTCTGCCAGCTTAATAAATGTAGAACTTAACCTATTCTTCAGGGCTATGTCATTCGTTTGAGAGTGGGCGATCAAGAAGCGCATAAATACCACATTTTCAGCCACGAACTCTCCCTTCCATACGTGCAGGATGGGACTAACTACACATTCAGCATAAGAACTGATCAGCCTGGATCACAAGATACTGCTGCTTTTACAACATTTATCCGTAAGTAGAGATTTAACCCTTTGTTTGGATTAGGATATGGTGTGTGTAGATTTGGAGTTAGGGTATGGTGTGGTTAAGTTTGGAGTTAGGGTATGGTGTGGTTAAGTTTGGAGTTAGGGTATGGTGTGGTTAAGTTTGGAGTTAGGGTATGGTGTGGTTTAAGTTTGGTATTTGGGAATGGTGTAGTTAAGTTTGGAGTTAAGGTATAGTGTGGTTACGTTTGGAGTTAGGGTGTGGTCTGGTTAAGTTTGTAGCAATGGCCAGGATCCAGATATGTTTATTGCAGAACCACGTGTGCTGTAAATATCCTTTCTTTTAATAGGTTTTCTCATTTTGAACATTCATCTTTGGGATTATTTAGCCTACCCCCCCCCCCCCCCCCCCCCCCCCCCCCCCCCCCCTTCTCTTCTTTCTATTTCCATCTGCCGAGAGATTTTTAACTTACACAGTTTACATACATGTCCTCCTATTTTGTTGACGTGTGTTTCCTAATTTCCTGCAATAATGTGCTGACTACACATGAACAGACATACACACACACGTTTAATACAGATTTGTGTATGGAAATTTCCCTACATTCATACACAATATAGGCAATTGACAGCCTCCATGCTTCTCTCCACAGCCTACGTGGGCAAGCCCTTCAACATAGTGCCGGTGTTCGCCAGCAACAACGCAGTGATCAGCTGGACGTTTCCGCCAGCTGCTGACAAAGAAAACCAATTCAAGGTAATTATTGCTGTAGTTACATCACAGGATATAAGGCCGTAGTAGGACATGGATAGCTCATTTACCTGCTGGCCTGGTGGTCCAGGAGTCAAATCCCCTTCGAGGTGGAATTTTATTTTAAAATGTTTCTTGCTTACATGGCTCTGGGTCAACCCAGTCCCAGGAAATGGGAACCAGAAGTTCCCCGGGAAGGTTAACCCGGTCAACATATGCCCGCAGAAGTCAGATGTGTCGGCCTAACGGCGCAAGAACGCAGCTCTGCTGTAAACAGGCACAACGCAATCACGTCCGGAAAAAAAAAACTCCGGATGAACGAAGAAGAAGAACCAGAAGTTGCTCTGAGAGGTGATGCAGCCTGTGTGTGGTCAGATGGTATAAGATTAGGCTATTGTTGTCAGATTGTATCAGATTGAGCTATTGTTGTCAGATAGTATCAGACTGAGCTATTGTTGTCAGATTTTTCTCAGATTGAGATATTGTTGTCAGATTGTATCAGATTGAGCTATTGTTGTCAGATTGTATCAGACTGAGCTATTGTTGTCAGATTGTCTCAGATGAGATATTGTTGTCAGATTGTCTCAGATTGAGATATTGTTGTCAGATTGTATCAGACTGAGCTATTGTTGTCAGATTGTATTAGATTGAGCTATTGTTGTCAGATTTTCTCAGATTTAGATATTGTTGTCAGATTGTATCAGACTGAGCTATTGTTGTCAGATTGTATCAGACTGAGCTATTGTTGTCATATTGTCTCAGACTGAGATATTGTTGTCTGATTGTATCAGGCTGAGCTATTGTTGTCAGATTGTATCAGATTGAGATATTGTTGTCAGATTGTATCAGATTGAGCTATTGTTGTTGTGTTGTCTCAGATTGAGCTATTGTTGTCAGATTGTATCAGATTGAGCTATTGTTGTTGTGTTGTCTCAGATTGAGCTATTGTTGTTGTGTTGTTTCAGATTGAGCTAATGTCGTGTTGTCTCAGATTGAGCTATTGTTGTCATAATGTCTCAGATTGAGCTATTGCTGTTGTGTTGTCTCAGATTGAGCTATTGTTGTTGTGTTGTCTCAGATTGAGCTATTGTTGTTGTGTTGTCTCAGATTGAGCTATTGCTGTTGTGTTGTCTCACATTGAGCTATTGTTGTTGTGTTGTCTCAGTTTGAGCTATTGTTGTTGTGTTGTAAGTTATTGTTCTCAGATTGAGCTATTGTTGTCAGATTGTCTCATATTGAGCTATTATTATATATACACCACACACAAAAAAAACTATATAGGTCACATCAACAGAAGAGGTGGAAGAGAAAAATTAGTTTCATATGTGAACGTACTAGGCAAATGAGGGAGAGGAAGACAGAGAAAGAAGATGCTTGTGGACAGCATGAAAAGCTGGGTAACAGAAAACAGTATAAGCAACAACACCATCATAAAAATGCCAGAAGGCAGAGTTTAGTGCAGAGTCATGACTGCTAGTATGTGCTCCAGGCCTGAGGAAGAAAATGTTCATTATACCAGGGCTGAGTTTCCACCATACTGCGTTTTACAACAGTAATTTTTGTGTTAACTACCTGTAATTATGTCGGCAGCCGTGGGGTGAAGTGGTAACAGACGTGAATTGCAATCCCTCATTCTGCGCTCAAAATCAACTGCAGGAAATTTGGAAGCAAACCGCCTTGTGTTGATTTTTTAACAATGGTATTAGCGTTCGGAAAGCAATGGCAAAGCACTTAACATAAACTTGCAGTGTAAATCACAAACAGCCAAAAACTGCAACATTCTGTAAAGGACATACAACTAATTTTCTAACCATTAACTGCAGAAGTTGCCGTAGCACAGGAGTTTAGCATGCTGGCATACCAGACTGATAGTAGTGTGTTCTGATCTCCCTGAGGTGGGATCTGTTCCATGGACCTGGACTCCCAAGTCAACCCAGCCTTAAACGGGTACCAAGGAATTACTGTGAAATTGTTTTTTTGTTTTTTTTGGGTGTGTGTGCACTCGCTGGCTTTGACCTGAAGCGTAGTCCATACAAGCTACTTCCAGTAGCACTGGACTGAATTTTTGCGTGTGAATTAGCTTTCCCTATTACCAGTTTCCCTCTCCATCAGGCGAACCCACTCCGACTTGAGAGGTACTTGTAATTTGCGTCCCCAAGTCACGGTTTAACTCCTTACCACAGCATCTGTACACCAGATGTTTAAGAATACACATTCTTATCCATTCGGCCGTGCTGACCTCTATATTGACCACATGACCCATCAAGTGCCGATTGGTCTAAAAATATGGGGCCGGCACCATATACCCAGCATGCCTCGAGGCTTGCAATCAGTGTTCTTTACTTCACTTGTTACCATTCACTGATTCATATACCCAGCATGCCTCGAGGCTTGCAATCAGTGTTCTTTACTTCACTTGTTACCATTCACTGATTCAGTGCCAAACAGAAAGTAAGGTTGGACCAAACATGGTTCACGATCAAATCAACAAGTATTATCATGTAAATTTCCGTTCATCATCGTCATCATGCCCCACACCGATAAGCGTGGGCGGTCATGTTTCACCATCTCACACGATCACCAGTCGTCGATCAACTCTGTGTTTATGTCTCGACCATACCATGTGGTCAAGCCATCCAGATATTTATTTCTCTGCCTTCCCCTTGTTCGTTTCCCTTCAATCTTGTCAGTTGTCACCAAGTTCTCCAATTTATTTCTTCTCATAACGTGTCCAAAAAATTGTAACTGTCTGCATCTAATTTCTCTAATCAGTTTACGGTTTTCATTTGTTTCTTGTAGGACTTGCTCATTAGTTTTTCTGTCTATCCTTGGTATTCTTGGCATTTTCCTCAGAAACCACATTTCCATAGTCATTAGATGTTTTTCAGCTTGTCTGCTCAATTTCCGATCACTGAGCATTTAAATTGGGGGAGATACCAAGAAACAAAGCAAATAACACGATGACCCTAGCATGGCTATATATCTTCCTTCTGTCCAAATAATTGGAGGTCATATTTGGTGATATATTATCCTTCTGCCCTGAATCAGTTAATGACACTGACAATGGCTACCAGTTAGAGCATTGCTTCTGTCCCGGTGAATGTCCATGGAAGCCATCTCTGTGACACAGCACAATGATGTCTGTAGAAGCTATCTCTGTGACACAGCACAAGGATGTCTGTAGAAGCCATCTCTGTGACACAGCACAAGGATGTCTGTAGAAGCCATCTCTGTGACACAGCACAAGGATGTCCATGGAAGCCTCTCTGTGACACAGCACAAGGATGCCTGTTGAAGTCATCTCTGTGACACAGCACAAGGATGTCTGTAGAAGCCATCTCTGTGACACAGCACAAGGATGTCCATGGAAGCCATCTCTGTGACACAGCACAAGGATGTCTGTAGAAGCCATCTCTGTGAAACAGCACAAGGATGTCTGTAGAAGCCATCTCTGTGAAACAGCACAAGGATGTCCATGGAAGCTATCTCTGTGACACAGGACAAGGATGTCTGTAGAAGCCATCTCTGTGACACAGCACAAGGATGTCCATGGAAGCCATCTCTGTGACACAGCACAAGGATGTCCATAGAAGTGAAGCTATCTCTGTGACACAGTACAAGGATGTCTGTAGAAGCCATCTCTGTGAAACAGCACAAGAATGTCCATGGAAGCTATCTCTGTGACACAGCACAAGGATGTCTGTAGAAGCCATCTCTGTGACACAGCACAAGGATGTCCATGGAAGCCATCTCTGTGACACAGTACAAGGATGTCCATAGAAGTGAAGCTATCTCTGTGACACAGTACAAGGATGTCTGTAGAAGCCATCTCTGTGACACTGTACAAGGATGTCTATAGAAGCCATCTCTGTGACAGCACAAGGATGTCTGTTGAAGCCATCTCTGTGTCACAGTACAAGGATGTCTGTTGAAGCCATCTCTGTGACACAGTACAAGGATGTCTGTAGAAGCCGTCTCTGTGAAACAGCACAAGGATGTCTGTTGAAGCCATCTCTGTGACACAACACAATACAAGGATGTCTGTAGAAGCCATCTATGTGACACAACACAATACAAGGTGTCTGTAGAAGCCATCTCTGTGACACAACACAATACAAGGATGTCTGTAGAAGCCGTCTCTGTGACACAGCACAAGGATGTCTGGAAGCCATCTCTGTAACAAAACAAAAAAGGATGTCTGTAGAAGCCATCTCTGTGACACAACACAATACAAGGATGTCTGTAGAAGCCATCTCTGTGACACAACACAATACAAGGTGTCTGTAGAAGCCATCTCTGTGACACAACACAATACAAGGTGTCTGTAGAAGCCATCTCTGTGACACAACACAATACAAGGATGTCTGTAGAAGCCATCTCTGTGACACAACACAATACAAGGTGTCTGTAGAAGCCATCTCTGTGACACAACACAATACAAGGTGTCTGTAGAAGCCATCTCTGTGACACAACACAATACAAGGTGTCTGTAGAAGCCATCTCTGTGACACAACACAATACAAGGTGTCTGTAGAAGCCATCTCTGTGACACAACACAATACAAGGATGTCTGTAGAAGCCATCTCTGTGACACAACACAATACAAGGTGTCTGTAGAAGCCATCTCTGTGACACAACACAATACAAGGTGTCTGTAGAAGCCATCTCTGTGACACAACACAATACAAGGTGTCTGTAGAAGCCATCTCTGTGACACAACACAATACAAGGATGTCTGTAGAAGCCATCTCTGTGACACAGCACAAGGATGTTCATGGAAGCCATCTCTGTAACACAGCACAAGGATGTCTGTAGAAGCCATCTCTGTGACACAACACAATACAAGGATGTCTGTAGAAGCCATCTCTGTGACACAACACAATACAAGGATGTCTGTAGAAGCCATCTCTGTGACACAGCACAAGGATGTTCATGGAAGCCATCTCTGTAACACAGCACAAGGATGTCTGTAGAAGCCATCTCTGTGACACAACACAATACAAGGATGTCTGTAGAAGCCATCTCTGTGACACAACACAATACAAGGTGTCTGTAGAAGCCATCTCTGTGACACAACACAATACAAGGATGTCTGTAGAAGCCATCTCTGTGACACAACACAATACAAGGTGTCTGTAGAAGCCATCTCTGTGACACAACACAATACAAGGATGTCTGTAGAAGCCATCTCTGTGACACAACACAATACAAGGATGTCTGTAGAAGCCATCTCTGTGACACAACACAATACAAGGATGTCTGTAGAAGCCATCTCTGTGACACAACACAATACAAGGATGTCTGTAGAAGCCATCTCTGTGACACAGCACAATACAAGGATGTCTGTAGAAGCCATCTCTGTGACACAACACAATACAAGGATGTCTGTAGAAGCCATCTCTGTGACACAACACAATACAAGGATGTCTGTAGAAGCCATCTATGTGACACAACACAATACAAGGATGTCTGTAGAAGCCATCTCTGTGACACAAACACAATACAAGGATGTCTGTAGAAGCCATCTCTGTGACACAACACAATACAAGGATGTCTGTAGAAGCCATCTATGTGACACAACACAATACAAGGTGTCTGTAGAAGCCATCTCTGTGACACAACACAATACAAGGATGTCTGTAGAAGCCATCTCTGTGACACAACACAATACAAGGTGTCTGTAGAAGCCATCTCTGTGACACAACACAATACAAGGATGTCTGTAGGAAGCCATCTATGTGACCAACACAATACAAAGGATGTCTGTAGAGCCATCTCTGTGACACAACACAATACAAGGATGTCTGTAGAAGCCATCTCTGTGACACAACACAATACAAGGATGTCTGTAGAAGCCCATCTCTGTGACACAACACAATACAAGGATGTCTGTAGAAGCCATCTCTGTGACACAACACAATACAATGGTGTCTGTAGAAGCCATCTCTGTGAACAACACAATACAAGGATGTCTGTAGAAGCCATCTATGTGACACAACACAATACAAGGATGTCTGTAGAAGCCATCTATGTGACACAACACAATACAAGGATGTCTGTAGAAGCCATCTCTGTGACACAACACAATACAAGGATGTCGTAGAAGCCATCTCTGTGACACAACACAATACAAGGATGTCTGTAGAAGCCATCTATGTGACACAACACAATACAAGGATGTCTGTAGAAGCCATCTATGTGACACAACAATACAAGGATGTCTGTAGAAGCATCTATGTGAACACACACAAGGATGTCTGTAGAAGCCATCTATGTGACACAACACAATACAAGGATGTCTGTAGAAGCCATCTATGTGACACAACACAATACAAGGATGTCTGTAGAAGCCATCTCTGTGACACAACACCAATACAAGGATGTCTGTAGAAGCCATCTCTGTGACACAACACAATACAAGGATGTCTGTAGAAGCCATCTATGTGACACAACACAATACAAGGATGTCTGTAGAAGCCATCTATGTGACACAACACAATACAAGGATGTCTGTAGAAGCCATCTATGTGACACAACACAATACAAGGATGTCTGTAGAAGCCATCTATGTGACACAACACAATACAAGGATGTCTGTAGAAGCCATCTCTGTGACACAACACAATACAAGGATGTCTGTAGAAGCCATCTATGTGACACAACACAATACAAGGATGTCTGTAGAAGCCATCTCTGTGACACAACACAATACAAGGATGTCTGTAGAAGCCATCTATGTGACACAACACAATACAAGGATGTCTGTAGAAGCCATCTCTGTGACACAACACAATACAAGGATGTCTGTAGAAGCCATCTCTGTGACACAACACAATACAAGGATGTCTGTAGAAGCCATCTATGTGACACAACACAATACAAGGATGTCTGTAGAAGCCATCTATGTGACACAACACAATACAAGGATGTCTGTAGAAGCCATCTCTGTGACACAACACACTACAAGGATGTCTGTAGAAGCCATCTATGTGACACAACACAATACAAGGATGTCTGTAGAAGCCATCTATGTGACACAACACAATACAAGGATGTCTGTAGAAGCCATCTCTGTGACACAACACAATACAAGGATGTCTGTAGAAGCCATCTCTGTGACACAACACAATACAAGGATGTCTGTAGAAGCCATCTATGTGACACAACACAATACAAGGATGTCTGTAGAAGCCATCTATGTGACACAACACAATACAAGGATGTCTGTAGAAGCCATCTATGTGACACAACACAACAAGGATGTCTGTAGAAGCCATCTCTGTGACACAACACAATACAAGGATGTCTGTAGAAGCCATCTCTGTGACACAACACAATACAAGGATGTCTGTAGAAGCCATCTCTGTGACACAACACAATACAAGGATGTCTGTAGAAGCCATCTCTGTGACACAACACAATACAAGGATGTCTGTAGAAGCCATCTCTGTGACACAACACAATACAAGGATGTCTGTAGAAGCCATCTCTGTGACACAACACAATACAAGGATGTCTGTAGAAGCCATCTCTGTGACACAACACAATACAAGGTGTCTGTAGAAGCCATCTCTGTGACACAACACAATACAAGGATGTCTGTAGAAGCCATCTCTGTGACACAACACAATACAAGGATGTCTGTAGAAGCCATCTCTGTGACACAACACAATACAAGGATGTCTGTAGAAGCCATCTATGTGACACAACACAATACAAGGATGTCTGTAGAAGCCATCTCTGTGACACAACACAATACAAGGATGTCTGTAGAAGCCATCTCTGTGACACAACACAATACAAGGATGTCTGTAGAAGCCATCTCTGTGACACAACACAATACAAGGATGTCTGTAGAAGCCATCTCTGTGACACAACACAATACAAGGTGTCTGTAGAAGCCATCTCTGTGACACAACACAATACAAGGATGTCTGTAGAAGCCATCTCTGTGACACAACACAATACAAGGATGTCTGTAGAAGCCATCTCTGTGACACAACACAATACAAGGATGTCTGTAGAAGCCATCTCTGTGACACAACACAATACAAGTGTCTGTAGAAGCCATCTCTGTGACACAACACAATACAAGGATGTCTGTAGAAGCCATCTCTGTGACACAACACAATACAAGGTGTCTGTAGAAGCCATCTCTGTGACACAACACAATACAAGGATGTCTGTAGAAGCCATCTCTGTGACACAACACAATACAAGGATGTCTGTAGAAGCCATCTCTGTGACACAACACAATACAAGGATGTCTGTAGAAGCCATCTCTGTGACACAACACAATACAAGGATGTCTGTAGAAGCCATCTCTGTGACACAACACAATACAAGGATGTCTGTAGAAGCCATCTCTGTGACACAACACAATACAAGGATGTCTGTAGAAGCCATCTCTGTGACACAACACAATACAAGGTGTCTGTAGAAGCCATCTCTGTGACACAACACAATACAAGGTGTCTGTAGAAGCCATCTCTGTGACACAACACAATACAAGGTGTCTGTAGAAGCCATCTATGTGACACAACACAATACAAGGATGTCTGTAGAAGCCATCTCTGTGACACAACACAATACAAGGGTCTGTAGAAGCCATCTATGTGACACAACACAATACAAGGATGTCTGTAGAAGCCATCTCTGTGACACAACACAATACAAGGATGTCTGTAGAAGCCATCTATGTGACACAACACAATACAAGGATGTCTGTAGAAGCCATCTATGTGACACAACACAATACAAGGATGTCTGTAGAAGCCATCTCTGTGACACAACACAATACAAGGATGTCTGTAGAAGCCATCTCTGTGACACAACACAATACAAGGATGTCTGTAGAAGCCATCTCTGTGACACAACACAATACAAGGATGTCTGTAGAAGCCATCTATGTGAAACAGCACAAGGATGTTCATGGAAGCCATCTCTGTAACACAGCACAAGGATGTCTGTAGAAGCCCTCTCTGACACAGCACAAAGATGTAGGGGCACTGTTATCGTGCAGTCTCTGGAAAACAGAGGACAAGAGTTAAAACGCCATGCAAAGAAGTTGTACTCTGTGTGATGTCCTCACTCCATTGAAGAAGAAGAGTGACCCATTTACCAAATAAGTATTGCACATACTAATTTTTATAAAATAAAAAGTTAGTTACCAAATAAGTAGTGCACATGCTAATTTTCATAATATAAATATTTATATACCGAATAAGTAGTGCACATGCTAATTTTCATAAAATAAAAATTTATATACCAGATAAGTAGTGCACATACTAATTTTCATAAAATAAAAAGTTAGTTACCAAATAAGTAATGCACTAACTAATTTTCATAAAATAAAAAGTTAGTTACCAAATAAGTAGTGCACATGCTAATTCTCATAAAATAAAAAGTTAGTTACCAAATAAGTAGTGCACTTACTAATTTTCATAAAATAAAAAGTTACTTACCAAATAACTAGTGCACATGCTAATTCTCAAAATAAAAAGTCAGTGACCCTTTTTACATGCATTGAAGCATATTGAACACATAGTACTAGCCTCAGTTGTTAGACCAGTTAGCTCCCAAAAGGTGATGTGGCGAATGGCCCATGACATTTTCTGGCATCAATTTTGGGCTGGGCTGGCCAGGGAGAACAAGTCAGTTTTGAAAATCCTCCCCAGTGTGGATTCAAACATATGACCACAGAACTAGCAGGCAAGTGTCTGGGACTGTCCTGCTGCGGCTTACACTAATTATTATAAATAATAAGAAAATACTTAATCTAGAAGAAATTTCCCGCTATGAGCACAATACTGCCACAGCTTACACTAATTATTATAAATAACTAGCATACCCAGCCCGGCTTCGCCCAGTCCCTGGTGGGGAGCATCTCATTTAATTCATATAAGTAGTCATATAAGCTCCCGTTCCCGTTGGGAACTATCTATCTGTCTGTCTGTCTGTCTGATCCGGCCCGGCTTCGCCCAGCCCCTGATGGGGAGCATCTCATTTAATTCATATAAGTAGTCATATAAGTTCCCGTTCCCGACTGTCTGTCTGTCTGTCTGTCTGCCTGTCTGTCTAATCATTTATTGGTTGCAGTTAGAACAACCTTAGATAAACGAAGACCAACTTACAAAAAGCATTAGAAAGAGCACTTGAAAGATCTTTACATCTTCCCAAACAATTAACTTGGGTAAATGGAGCGGCGGCAGCAGCAGCAGAAGAAGAAAAAGGAGGAGTAGGAGCTGGGAGGAGGAAGAGGGAGGTGGAGGAGGGAGGAAGAGATAGGTGGAGAGAGGAGGAGGAGGAGGAGTAGGGAGGAATAGGAGGGAGGAGAAGAATGCAGGAGGAGGAGGGGGAGGAGGAGAAGCAATGAGGAGGAGGGAAGAGGTAGAGGGGGGAGGAGGGATGAGGGGGAGGACATAGGAGGAGAAGGGAGGAGGAAGGAAGAGGAGTGATTAGGAGGAGGGCTAGGAGGTAGGAGGAGGAAGAGGGAGGAGGAGGAAGAGGAAGGAGGAGAAAGAAAGAGGAGAGGAGGAGGGAGAGGAGGAGGAGGAGGATTATAACGCATATGCCTGTAGATAACTGCAGCGAAAAGGTGGGTCTGTCTATCTATCTGACCCGGCGTGGCTTCGCCCAGATCCTGGCGGGGAGCGTCTCATTAAATTCATACAACAACAAAAAGTAACTTAAAAGAATGTCCTTCCACACACCATCCATTATTTTTAATGAAAACTGTTTCTAATCACCTACATGACTGTAGATAACTTCTTAAGCATAAAAAGATGAGTTACAATGTTATGCATTATGCATTATTTTTATGAAAACTTTGAAAATGCCCTAAAGATTATATCATGATTTATTATAACTCATATGCCTGTACATAACTATAGACAAAGAGTTTATAAATCTTTGAAAACGATGCAACAATATGACTATGAGGTATATAGCAATGTTATTAAAAGTTATAGAAAAGGCATTCGATAGGGTAGATAGAAACAAGCTGTGGGAAATCCTTAAACAATATGGAGTGAGTACACATCTAACAAACCTATGTAGAAGTTTATACAACAACAGTGAATGCATAGTGAGAGTAACTGGAGGACACTCAGAACCCTTCACCATAAGATCTGGAGTACGACAAGGTTGTGTCCTGTCCCCTCTCTTGTTCATAACATATATAGACAACATATGTAAAGAAACCAGCCAAGCAGAGACAGCAAGAATACCGCATGACGAGAACACAGAAGAAGAACCATCTGCAAATCTAACCATTAGAGAACTCCTGTTTGCGGACAACCAAGCACTAATAGCAAAATCAGAAGCTGAATTACAAGACCACATGAATAGTCTAAACGAAATGTGTAGGGAACATAACATGAAAATTAGCACAAGCAAAACAGAGGTAATGACTATAACTAAAGAAGAACAAACAGCAACAATTCACCTAAACGAACATCCCTTGAAACAAGTAAAGAGCTTCAAGTACCTAGGAAGTATAATATCATCAAATGGCAGATCAGAAGACGAGATTCGAAAATAGGTGCAATAAGGCAAATCAACTCATTGGACAAATGGCACCAATACTAAAGAACAACCATGTATCAATAACTACTAAGAAAGCACTTTACAACACAATCTTCCTACCAACTCTGTGCTACCAATGCCAAACCTGGACAATGGCAGAAAAAGAGAAAAGAAAAATCACAACAACAGAAATGAGGTTCCTGAGAAGAATACTCAACGTATCAAGAAGAGATAAGATCAGAAATGAAGAAATCAGGACTAAAGTGGGGGTTAAAGCTGCTCTAGATTTTATTAGAAAGCAGCAAGTCAAATGGTTTGGCCATGCAAGTAGGTTACCAGTCAACAGCATGCCACAACAAGCAATGATGTACAGACCAGATGGAAACAGAGGAAGAGGCCGACCACGTAAACGTTGGATGGAGGGAATAACAGAATCCATGGGAATGTTGATATACGAAGCCCATAACCGGGCACTCTCATGAAGTTTATACTTCACCTCGACACCGCAAGGTACAAGAGGAACATGATGAGATGAGATTAAAAGTTATGCCCCTTGAAATAACTTTTCTAGAGTTAAGTCCCCTCGCTATATTGATATTATTATGAAAAATGAAAAATTAAATAATATTTAGTAAGTAGCCTATTTCACACTAAAAAAATATCACAGTTGGCAGCGCGGGAATGAGAGGAAGACGTGTACAAAATTTCATCTCAATCGGATGGACCGTTCGCGAACGCATAAAGGACATACACACACACACACACACATCCTTTTTTATATATAAGATAAGTAAATAGTTTGTCCAGAATCAATTTCCTACTATGAGAAATATCCTGCCACAGCTTACACTTAATCCTTTACAGGGCAGACATTTGTCTGTTTTGTAGCCCTGAACAGGCAAGAAGAATTTTCAAGTTCGGAAAAATGTTGGGTTACATTAGTAAAAACATCATGTATAAGTTGTTAGTCAACAGATTTTAGTCAAATAAACAGCAAAATGACGGGAAAAGCATGCAGAATATTTTACTCATGTGAAGGTTGCAGATAATCCATGAATGAACACAAATATTTACAAAATATGACACATTGTTGGTGATTGTCAGTCATCTATACGGCAATTTACAAACAGATTTTCAGAATTAGAATCACTTTCTTCAATGTCTTCAAAGTGTTTATGTACACTGCCCATGCTGGTATCACTGATATCTAGCTGTAATCCGTCATCTTCATGCACTTAAATATCACTTAAATTGAACCCAGTGAAATCTCCACTATCACTTGAAGAATCATCAAAATCCATTTTGAAATACAACGCGTAAAACCCCCCACAACTATTTTTAAAATCCGTTCAAATTCAAAATACACACTCGCAAATGACGGCCACGTTGTCAAGCTATCAGCGAAAACGAAAGTAGACGATCGGAAGCCTTGGAAAGCCGCAAGAACGCGTTTTTACAATGCATAATAGTAACAGACGGTTTGTGAAGGTTTGCCCGTACTGGGGTACAGACGGAAATGGACGATTTGCCTGCTAAAGGGTTAAAAAGTCTTAAGAGTCGAGAGGATCGATTTCATTGCCCCAGGTTTTATCCCATATAGCTTGGTCTCTTTCCGCAGGGCGGCCTGCCGAAAACGTCACACAAAGCATGAACTCCGTAGCCCCAGTGATGAACCCCAGGAGTCTCCAAAAAAAATGCACTTGTGAACCAAAAGACATAGCCCGGAATCAACCCCACAACCTTCGGAGCGTGAGGTAAACAAATGATTATAAATAATAATAAAATAATGTGTCCAGGAGCAGTTTCCTCCTACGAGTCTGTGATGTGATGGTGCCATAACATTTTATAGGCCTGAGAGCAAGCAGGAAAATGTGATCAGTCTTTCCCTCACTGTCAAACGTGGTGAGCCCATGTGTCGTGCCCTATCAACTTCGCTAACCCATCCGCTACCAACTATTCTGGTCACCATATATCCTCAGATCTCTTATAATTAAAAATATTATATCTTTCAGCATTTCATGGTGAAGACAAAGTGTGATGACGTAGAAATAACCAACCTGACACAAAACTCTGAGATCAGTGTGAGTTTGTGGAAGGAAGGACGATACTTTGTAACGATCACGGCCATGGCAGAAACTGGCCATGTTCTTGGTGAACCTGGGACCTATGAGTTTCCTTGTAAGTTCTAGTGCAGTCCTTTTGCTTGTGTGCTTTTGTTTGTGTCTTCTTCTTCTTCTTCTTCTTCTTCTTCTTCTTCTTCTTCTTCTTCTTCTTCTTCTTCTTCTTCTTCTTCTTCTTCTTCTTCTTCTTCTTCTTCCAGAATGTCTGTTGTGCACGTAATTGTGTTGTGCCTGTTTACAGCAGAGCTGCAATATTTGCGCCTCATAGCCAACACATCCGACTTCTTCAGGCATATGTTGACTGGGTTAACCTTCCTGGGTGTCCTGTTCTACTGAGATCAACGTTAGTTGTATGTGGTGCATAGCATTCATTGTGGTGGATAGCATCCATTGTGGTGCGTAGATGTTCGCTTTCTAGTCCCATACCACTTAGACCAGCATGAATTTGCGTTTACATATCTATGTATGTGAGGGAATGAGTGTGTGTACATATCCATGTATGTATGTGTGTGCTTTCCATGTAAGTGAGTAAGTGGATGTGTACATAGCCATGTATGTGTGTGTGTACAAGGGTAAGTTAATAAGTAAGTCACAAATGGCTGTAGAAAAATAATTAAATATGATAACTTGAAACCAGTTTATTTTTATACATACATTATCCCTTTATTTCTCAAAATAATTTCCTCCAACATTGGTGCACTTATCCCATTGTTTTATCTGTCCTCCCAAACCGGCTGCATAGAACTGTGTGCTTTGTTTTCTAAAGCACGTTTTCACTTCACATTCAACTTCAGCATCATTCACGAAATTTCTCCCGCTAAGGTGGGTTTTCAGTGTTTATGCTGACAAATGTTTATCCCGTAAAGCAGTGCAATGCTGGATAGAAAAAGTTACGAGGGCAAGTCAATAAGTAAGTCACACAGTTCTGTGGGGTGGCAGGTAAATGAAAACAAAGCATGTAGTTCTATGCAGCCAGTTTGGGAGGACTGATAAAACGATGGGATAAGTGCATCAATGTTGGGGGAAATTATGTTGAGAAATAAAGGGACAATGTAAGTATAAAAATAAACTTGTTTCAAGTTGTTATCATATTTAGTTATTTTTCTACAGCCATTTGTGACTTACTTATTAACTTACCCTTGTAATAGTAGGATCATGGCTTGGCAGTTGACAGTTCGTCATTGATGTACTTAGGTAAAATGAAGACAGATGTAGCAGACTTGGCTATGGTTAATATGTTCCTGAGACGAATGTTGCAAATACTGTGGACTGCCAGAGTAACTAGCGATGATTGCCTGGATGAGACTGATGGAAGTAGAACAGTATGTACAACTACAAGAAAGAGACAAACATCATTCTTTGGTCATGTGATGAGAAGAAAGGCATTGGAGAACATCTTGACAACTGGAAAGATCAGTGGGAAAAGAGGCAGTGGCAGACCAAGAGAAATGATGCTTGATGGACTGAGACAGTGGTATTTAGAAATATAATCAACAGAGTTGATCAACAACACCAAGACTGGAATCTGTGGAGAGACATGAATATCCATGACAGCTGGCAGGGCACATCATGACGATCAGATATATACTTGTATGTATGCACATGCACACACACACACACACACATTGCGCGCGCATGCACACATGTATGCACGCACGCACGCACACATGATTTGGTCACTATTAATTTTCATTCAAATCTTATTTATTTGTTTGGTTGTTTCGGGATTTGAGGTTTAAAGATTGAGCACAATCCACTACTGGCAATGCTGATCGCATTCTGGCACGAACTCAAGGCCTATCCATGTACGGGAAGCACTAGACTCGAGTTTCACTCTCGTTTGAGCTCGTCAGTAGTACATATCCCTTACCGTACCCGGGATGGAACTCCGGATCACTGGCATGTGAGACGGGTCCTCAAATCTTATTTGTTCTTAATATAAATTCCATTAAACATTTTTTTGTTTTGATATTTTGAAACAGATTACCATGAAGTGAATAGCCCAAACACAGACGTGATTTCAATCGCCAAACTCAACCTGGTCGCAATCGTGGTCCCAGTGGTCTTTGTCATCGTGGCTTTAAGCGCGGGCCTGGTGTTCTTCATTGTCCGGCACAAGAGACTGCAGCGAAGCTTCCTGGCATTTGCAAACAGTCACTACAACATTCAGTCGGGTACAACAACGTTCTCTGAGGAGATGGGTCTGGGTAAGTGGGACATCATGTAGGAATGGGTCTGTTGTTTGTTATTCAGTCAGAGAGCCCACATCGGTGTACTTTGAGCAGACTCATAGGTTCATCATCATCATGTGCCAAGCGGTAAGCTTGGGCGGTCATGTTTTGCCAGCTTACACAATTACCAGGGTCGTGGATCAGCTCTGGGGTCTTGTCTCCACCATGCCATGTGGTCAAGCCATCTAAATATTTACTTCTCTGCCTTCCATTTGTTCTTTTCTCCCTCAATCTTGCCAGCTGTCAACAAGCTCTCTAGTTTATTTCTTCTCATTGCATGTCCAAAAATTGTGACTGTCTTCGTCTAATTTCTCTAATCAGTTTATGGTTTTCATCTGCTTCTTGTAGGACTTGCTCATTGCTTTTTCTGTCTGTGCATGGTTTTCTTTGCATTTTCCTCAGGAACATCTCCACTGCCATGAGATGTTTTTCAGAGGTTCCCAGTCTCTTTTAACAAATGTTGAAAGAAATTAGAGGTTCCCAGTCTCTTTTAACAAATGTTGAAAGAAATTAGAGGTTCCCAGTCTCTTTTAACAAATGTTGAAAGAAATTAGAGGTTCCCAGTCTCTTTTAACAAATGTTGAAAGAAATTAGAGGTTCCCAGTCTCTTTTAACAAATGTTGAAAGAAATTAGAGGTTCCCAGTCTCTTTTAACAAATGTTGAAAGAAATTAGAGGTTCCCAGTCTCTTTTAACAAATGTTGAAAGAAATTAGAGGTTCCCAGTCTCTTTTAACAAATGTTGAAAGAAATTAGAGGTTCCCAGTCTCTTTTAACAAATGTTGAAAGAAATTAGAGGTTCCCAGTCTCTTTTAACAAATGTTGAAAGAAATTAGAGGTTCCCAGTCTCTTTTAACAAATGTTGAAAGAAATTAGAGGTTCCCAGTCTCTTTTAACAAATGTTGAAAGAAATTAGAGGTTCCCAGTCTCTTTTAACAAATGTTGAAAGAAATTAGAGGTTCCCAGTCTCTTTTAACAAATGTTGAAAGAAATTAGAGGTTCCCAGTCTCTTTTAACAAATGTTGAAAGAAATTAGAGGTTCCCAGTCTCTTTTAACAAATGTTGAAAGAAATTAGAGGTTCCCAGTCTCTTTTAACAAATGTTGAAGTTTTCTTTCTGTGAGCGTAGTCCATGCATGTGCTACTACTTCTAGTGTACTGGACTTCTTCTTCTTTCGTTCGCCTGAAATATGTTTATAACTGCAATGTTGTCTCTTGTATGAATCTAACAGTCTTTTTTAGTTCACTCAGAGTCCATAGAGTTTATCTTCCACTGTTGTCTCTCTAGGCCATAAAATTTGGTGGAACTGCGGTAAAGCTGTGAAAGTTTAAACAATATATAATGACACAAAGTAGTGCAGCTTTACATAACAGAAAGGTTTGCCTGGATATGTTGTATTTTTGGCAGTCTTGGAGTATGTGCTCTCCTGTCTGTGACACCAATCCACATGTGCACATGGTTGTTTCACCCATCTTGAATTTTCTATAAATGTGGTTGCGAAATCTATTGTGTCCTGTTCTGAGGCACAGAATAATGGCTTGTTCTGCTATGTCCATAATGTGGTAGTCATCTTGAGCAGGTTTTGGTGGTTTTCTGACTGATTTGATCATTCTTTTCTTTTGGTGGTATGTAACAGGCACATCAGGCTGTTCTTCCTTCCTTTGCTCCTTCCTTAGCCAGTCGATCAGCTCTGTCGTTCTCGGGTACTCCACAGTGGGATGGTATCCACTGTATGGTGACCTTATGCTGACTGCTAAGTTCAGAAAGTAGTGTCCTTAGTACTTGCAATTTCCCAGACAGGAGCGCCTCGAGTACTGATTTTGCATCTGTCAATAGCACCACAGGTTGTGTACCATGGCTGGTATTTAGTAATTTCTCTATTGCTATCTTAATTGCCTCAATTTCGGCATCATATTGTGGCAGTACTTTCCTGTTGGTACTCTGGCCGTGTCCCTATTATTATTTGAGTATTCTGTGTACACTTCCGCTACTCCATTTCGAACAGCATTTTGTGCTGACCCATCTGTGTATACTCAGATCCAGAGGTCCTGTGGGTATTCTTCATCAAGGAAGCTGAGAGTGGCTGTTCTGCACTGTACACTATTCTGTTCTTCCTTGTCAAATATTCCTCTCACTTTTGTCTGGATTTGTAGTGATAGTCTATGCTCATCTTTCCATGGAGTTCTCTCTAGAATAGTTTACAGGGAGATACCAACTGTAGGCAGTTTCTCTGCAGAGTTGATTGGCCTGGTGGATAAAACTGCTTCTTTTCAACCGCCCTTAGCTAAGTTTTCAAATCTGTTCTTCATAGGGTGGCCTGGCAAGCTGAGGAAGTTTTCTGCTTGTATAAGCGTTTTTGTATCTTTGCACTCTCTCAGTGCTTGTGTCCTCCCCAACTTCTCCATCTCCACTGTAGGGGGTGATCTCATCCCTCCTGTGGTGACTCTAAGTGCTTGATTTTGCACCTTGTCCAGCTCTTGTAGTGTGGTTTTTGATGCTGAATACCATGCAGTTGATCTGTATTCCAGGTGTGGTTGTATGCTCTGTTGATAAACTTTGCTAAGTATTTTCCCACTGGCTCCTCATGTGGTTCCACTTAGTTTTCTCAGGGTGGCTATTTTCCTTCTGGTTTTTTTTACTGCTTTGTTGATGTGCTTTCTCCATGTCAGCCTGTCATCAAATTTTACTCCAAGGTATGTTGGTTCTTTATCTTCTCTTAGGGGTATTCCATTTATCTGGATGATCCCTGCCTTTTGTTTTAGAGAGAGGGTAAATAGAGTGATGCTGCACTTGTCAGTGTTTATGCTGACACACCATCTATTTGCCCATGCAACAAATGTATCTACAGCTCTTTGTAGCGATCTGGTGGCCACTGATGCATGCTCATTTGTGCTCCATAGAACCAGGTCATCGGCGTATATTGCCGCTTTAATTCTATGCGGTAGATTAGCAACAAGGTCATTGATGAAGATTAGAAAAAGTGTGGGGGACAAGACTCCGCCCTGGGGAACACTGTGATGCAGTAGTACTTTCTTGTCCGTCTGTCTGTACTCGGGCTCTTCTGTTATGCAAGTATGCTTTCACCCATTTGTACATTCTTCCATTGACTTTACTGTTTCTCAGTTTCTTCATCAGACCTTCTTTCCAGACTTTGTCAGATCTATCCATGCCGCAAGCACCAGCTTCTTCTCTTGGAATACATCCTCAATTTCTTGAGAGATGTAGGCTGTCTGATCTTCCGTAGAGTAGCACTGCCTAAAGCCAGCCTGCTGTGTCACAAGAATGTTTTCACTTTCAATGTACCACTACAGTCTGTGATTGATGATGCGCTCCATTGTTTTGCAGAGACAGCTGGTGAGGCTAATTGGTCTGTAGGTGGAGGCAATGGAACTATCTTTTCCTGATTTTAAGAGGAGTATCATGATTGCTTCTCTCTAGGCTTGTGGAACACTGCCTAATGTCCAGCTGTTATTGAAGATCTGCAACAGCTTTGCTTTGGCCTCTGTTCCTAGGTTCCTGATCATTTCATTGGAGATACCATCAGCTCCTGGTGACTTTCTTATTTTCAGTTTTGATATGGCTAGCTCCAGTTTGCTGATTGTGATAGGTGCCTCCAGAACCTCATGTACTATTTCCTTCTGTCCCGTATGTTGCCATTTCTTTCGAATCTCTTGATATTTCTCTGGACTCTGATATTGGTATCTTGTGCGAATGAGTCCGCAAAATGGTCAGCTGTTTGCTTTCCTGTGCACTGGACTGATATTTGCATGTGGATTAGCTTTCTCTATTACCAGTGTCTCTTGCCATCAGGCGAACCCACTCCAAACTTCAGAGGTACTTATTATTTACATCCCCAAGTCAAGAACAAGAAGTCAACATTTTAGTCCAACTGACCGGTGTAGGGGTTAAACCCACTACGTCGACATCAGCCCACCGGGTGTTTAAGAATGAGCCCTCTTATCAATCGGCCATGCTGACCTCTTGGTACCTATTTTAGGCTGGAAGCCCAGGTCATTTTTTTTTAAAATCCCTTCCTCTATGGATATTCACACACGTGACCACTGGGCCAGCAGAGAAGTGTGCTCGCCACTGCATTACTGCAGCTCCCCATGTGACAATTTAGCCACTGCATTACTGTGGGTCCTCATGTGACAGTAGCCACTGCACTAGTGCGACTCCCCATGTGAAAGTATGTACTTATATGTGTGAATGTGTCACTTTCAGACTGTCTTTGCATCCTTTTTAGTTTAACCCTTATGTAAATGTCTACATACAGGCATAGATACATGAATATATGTGACTTTATAGTACCTTTGTATTAAAATTCTTTTCATGTATGTGCGATAGAGGAAGTATCATAGAGAGTAAAGGCAGCCAACATGGTCCTGGCCACATAACCTTCTGGGTGCCTATTGGTCTACAAAAATATGGGTCGAACACCATATGCCCTTTGTACCGTAGGAATATAAAGGGAATCCATATACTTAGGTGTGATTTAGTCAGCATCATGCAAGTCAACAGGTCTTCCATCATAACTTCTTTAGTGTGACTTTGCGTTCTGCCATGTAAAACAATTTAGGGGCCACTAATCTGAACCATGAAATCTATGTATGAAAGTCTACAAGTTAGATGTTTCTCCTTGTATGAAAATCTACTAATGAGGTGTTTCTCCGTGTATGAAAGTCTATTAATGAGATTTTTCTCCATGTGTGAAAATCTACTAATGAGGAATTTCTCCATGTATGAAAATCTATTAATGAGGTGTTCCTCTGGGTATGAGAATCTATTGATGAGGTGTTTCTCCATGTAAGAAAGTCTACTAATGTGGTGGTTCTCCATGTATGAAAATCTACTAATGAGATATGAAAATCTAAACATGAGATTTTTCTCCATGTATGAAAATCTACTAATGCGATGTTTGTCTTGCAGATGGAGATGAACCTATCATCCAAGGATTCTCTGATGATGAGCCCCTGGTTATTGCCTAACCCCATGGATATTCTTCCCCATTGATCGGAGAACTTTTGGAGGAACATTTGATCTCATCTGGTCAGCTGGAAGTTGTGTCATGGCTGCTTTTGGCTGATTTTATCTATGGCAGAACATTTCTGGACCTTAGGTTATAAGTAACATTACAAGCAGAACCTAAAATTCTATCAATGTTTACAATACCAGTAGGACTAAATATGTCACCAAAACCTACAAAACCAGAACTCAAAATGTCATCAAAGCCTACATTACCAGAAAAATTCAAAATTCCATCAAAGCCAACAATACCAGGAAAACTGAAAATTCCATCAAAATCAAAGTGACATCAACCTCTTTAGTTGGTTCATCAAGAGATCATGTTTTAACCTCCAATGTAAACAAAATAGTGATCGTTTTACTTACATGTGTTTTCATTTCACTTATATGTTTTTAAACAGCTTGTTATAAAAACCCCACAATTGTTCCATTATATGTACAATGAAAAATGGCCCTACTCAGTCACAATGTAATACAAGTGCTAGGCTCAAACAAACATGGCGGAACTCTAATGTAGTAAACTACAGGGTTTTGTAAAGTCTCACTAAACTTTGTATGAAGAGCAAAGTAAGAAATTGTACATTACAAACATATACTGTTAAGTCAAAAGTATGAAATGGTATATTACAAACTGTTAAAGTTCCAACAAAAGTAATAAATTGTACCTTAAAAACTTAAACACATTTTTAATGACATCATGTACTTCATTTTTCAAATTTGTTCTACATACAAAGTGTAGTGAGACTTTACAAACACCCTGTACAAGCTGTGTGATCTGTGGGAGCCATGAGCTAGCATGCACGTCTGCTGGCCCGGTGGTCATGGATTCAAATTCACATTGAGGCGGCTTTTTAAAATGGACCTGGCCTCCCAGGTTGGCCCAACCTATAATCATCATCATCTTGTGGCCTAGCAATTAGCATAGGTATTCTTCCCTCTCCACAGATCTCAGCCTGGTGTTCTGGATCGACTCTGTCGACTATTCCTCCATGTCACTGTCACAGTTCATTCAGCATCTTTTCTCTCTCTCAGCCTCTGCCTCTTCTCCTACTGAAGTGCCCAGCTGTCACTGTGTTTTTCAGTACTTCTGTTCTCATTGTATGACCAAAGAATGCTGTTTAACTCTTCCTGACAGCTGGGCATAAAGTTCTACTTTAATTAACCTCTTGAGCCTAAAATGGATACCAGAAAATCCCTTGGGAAATAAATACAGCGGAGTGATATTGACCACACCACCCCCCAAGTGCCGAGCGGTCTATAAAAATCAGGGGCTAGCACCAAATTCCCTAAGGTTAAAAAAATAAAAAGAGTCCTTCTTTCCTCCGTGATTTGAATATTGTTCCAGTTTGATTACTGATAGCTGACAAAGGTGATAGGAATTTCATCAATGTCACATGTTGACATTTTGTTTTACAAGTGTGACTGAATAGCCAGGTTGTCTACATAGTTATTTTAAATAGATTCTCCATTGATATATTAATTTAACACATATGATAATTGTATTCATCTTTTTTATCGTTAATGCATGCCGAATGGCTGTTGAACTCCTACTTTCACCTTCTTCGATCATAAAGTGAAAGGTGGATTTTGTGAATGTACACATACTAGGAGTTAATATTCCTCTTGCAACGTTTGCATGCCTTTTGTGTTTTGCTGTTTGATATTAAATGTTGGCCAACATATTTTGGAATAATGATCCAATTTTAAATCACACCCTTGATAAAATTTAACTTTAAGAAAATTCATTTTTATGTAAAGTTAAAGTGAATTTCTAGTTTTAACCTTGCATGCTGGCAAATTCTGATCTTAGTATTTTGGAAAATGTTTCTGTTATATAAAACTAAACATAAATTATTCCCTATTTGTAAGATTTTTCTAAGTCACAGCTGTTGAAATATTGTTAAATCCTCATATTTATATATCAGAATCTCAGATGTATAGATAAGAATAGATCTGTAAAATTATATACTCTCTTATTTTTAGATATTATTTTCTTAAAACATGAGATTTGCCAGCTAATCACAAAAACCAATCACAAAAGCAGATATATTTTCTGATATTCATTTGTATATGTCATTGCTTATCATATCATGAATGAAGTTATATGTATAGTATCTTTCTTAAAGTAGAGAACAACTACTGTAACTGTTCTAATACGTTATGCTTACATTCCATATTTTAGAATTGTTCTGGCATATGTAAGATTATACATACATGGACAGCTGAGTTTATATATACACACACAAACACACATACATGCACATACACACATGCATACATTAATTTCAAATTCTTTATTTTCCATAAAATACATTTACACTTATTGATATGATATTGCAGATACAACAAACAAACAAAACATAATTATATGGACTTACATAAGTGCAGGAATACATTCTGTTGACTGATGAATTTGAACAAATCATGGTTAAGCAAAATGTATTAATATATATGGTTTTCCTGCCATTCTAGATGAATGACAGTAATTTAAATAACAATCTAAACTTAGTTTAGTTTTGGAACATATACACATACATAATCTCTCTGTGTCTCTCACGCACAGGCACACAAACATGCATATTCACACGTGCCAGCACACACATACACACAATTTTAGGATTCTCGCAGCTTTAACATGGTGGCGGCCAGAAAGTGTTTTCTATGTGTTTTGAATGTGTTTTTGTAGTTTTTAAGTTAATTTGAAATTGTTACTGTTAATATTTTAATATTCCGCAGTGCTTACTGAAAACTCATAATGTGTTATATTTCTATTTTCCTCCCTCTTCTTTTTTCCCCACTTTATACAAACACACACATTTACAGTGACTCAATGAGTATGCTCAGGATGATAGAGATGGGGTGGGTCCGAAGAGAGTGGCTGCTGTCTCTGGAGCAGTCTCGGCTGGCAAAGATTAGTTTCATCTTTGAGCCAGGGCATGTGGGTGTACAAGGGAATGAGCATGCTGACAGGCTTGCAGGTAGGGCTACTGAGGAAGGCGGACGAGCCATGTACCAGGCAGACATCTTAATGCTCTACGAGAAGTAAGCCGTTTATGAGAACCAAGCGATGATTGGGATTCTACAACCATGGTCAGGCTGCGAGAACAGCAAGTTAAAAGAAGCGTGGCCAAACAAGAACATTACGCAGGAAGCCAAAGAAGAGTAATAAACCAACACAAAACTGGTGTTATGAGCCACTATACGCTGCGGGAGTTACTGAGGAGGGAATCTGAGCACTTATGAACTGAATGGTTCGATGTGCAATGAGGATGATCTGTCGAGTAACTAACTAACTAACTAACTAACACACATTTACAGACATTCATAAATACATGTACAATGTTTCAGAACATACAGCCAGATCATTTTTAATTGTCATCGTCATTATGTTGTTATGAATTCTAATGTGATATAAATCTGACCGTTCTTTCAGTTAGTTATGTGCTTTGTGTTACAGCCATTACATACTTTGTTTGTGTCTCTGTGTCAGCATGTCTGGCTTTATGTGAGTGTTGTCTTGTGCCTTGGTGCAGAGAGCAGACATTGGCTGCATGCCATGACACAGTGTCTGGATATGTTTGTTGTACTTCTGCAGGATTTATGCTGTTTTGCTGATACTCTTAGCCATATCAGCTTTATTGTGGTTCATTCCTGTTGAGATTTTGAGTTTACAGTCAGATGACAGTTTCTGAATAACATCTTTGCTGAAGATGTAGATCTGTGTCAAATGCGTCAGCACAGCGACAATCCACACATAGGGTTATAGAATAGAATAAGAAGAAATAACATCTGCAATGTTCATGCTAAAAGACTGACACAAATTCACCATAACAAAATTTGGTTTCTCTGCAGATTTTTGTGTATATATTTGCAAGTAATACATTGTGTAAATATTTGTTTGAAGATACAACTTAACTGATCTGTGAAAAGACCACAGCCTGTTTTCAAAGGAATGTTAGATCTGTGATTGTTTTCTTTTTTAATTTAATGTTTATTTACTTTTAAACTGGAAAATGAACTGGTTTGAAACCTTAAATTCAAGTGGGGAATTCATTTTGTTTTCAAATTCATTCCTGGCATAGGCTTTCATGAAAGACCTTACAAACATTGCTTTTGTCTGTGGTATAGGTTTGTCTTTTTTCTTCTTCATATACTTGGGATATATTTTATTTTCTATTTGTTATTGGCAAGCTCAGATTCTTCTGCTATGCTTTGTTGTGACGATGTGCATTTTCTTATTTAAAGCTAGATCTGTTAATCAAGATAATATTCTGCGTGTTTTTCTGAAATATATGTTTTCTATACCGTATTTTCTCATATTTTCAGTGGTGGGTATCACTTGTTTGTATATTTTGTGACCCTATGGAGACATTTTCATTTATATGTTTATGTTAAATCATTTGTATATTTTGTGACCATGTGGAGACATTTTCATTTATATGTTTACGTTAAATCATTTGTATTTTGTGTATATATATATATATATCCATATTGTATGGAGAGGTATATCTCCATTTTTCAAACTGTCATCTGTCATGACGTCAAGGTGCCAGTCAGTTGAAAGCATGAGAACTATTCTCAATTTTAATGTTTCTAAAAATGCCTACTTCCACACTACCAGGTGAAATATGACAGCACTTTAATTTCTACATGCGCATCTTTCATAACTGATCTCAAGCATATGTTGAAATTATAATAAGCTGCTTGTGATGTACGTCAAGTATTTATTCTTGCGTGGGTAAAAGATCTCGGGGTCGGCCTCTTCTACGACACAAAGATGTGTGTAAGTGGGGCATGGTTGATACATGCATTGATATTGCACCTTGGAAGCAAGTTGCCGCTGATCGTGTTGCATGGAGGGCAAAGATCAGAAGTGGAATAAAGAGATAGGTGAAAATTATTGCAGATAGGTCATACACTGAGCGAGTGAGACATCAGATGGTGCATGATGGTGGAAATGACCATGTGTTCACATGCATCCATCGTGGACGAACATTTACCACATGAAATTGTCTGATCAGTCACATTCGCTACCGTCATGGGTTGTAGTTATTATGCCTGTGTTGAAGCACAATGTAACAGACTATCGTCTGTGAAGACAGTGAATGATTCTTGCAAGAAAACTTCTAAATCATATTGGAAGAATATAGGTTTCATAACGTCTGTATTTATAGAATAGAAATAAGGCAATATCTAAATTAAATTTGAGGATGTAGAATTAATCTTTTTTAGTATTTCCACATGGAAATATAGTTAAGTAAGTAAGTAAAGAAGTCACCATGGCCGTGAGGTTTAAAGTGCTTGTGCTTAAACTTCCTGTACGCTGTTGGTAGAGTAGTGGGTTCGTTCCCTACACCCTTTATTTGTACTTAAACATTTACTTCCCATTCAGAAAGAAATGGCAAACTACTAAATGTTAAATTGCCTAGAAAAATAAACTCGGGATTAGTTGCACTGTCCTGAAAGGACATTCAAGATGTTTTAAGTAACAGACCCTTTTCTATGCCCTGAGGCATATTGGGTATATGGGCTAGCCCTATATGTGTATCGACCAATCGTCACTCAACAGATGATGTGTTTGGCATCACATTGGTCGCCTTAACTTCTCTGAACATGACCTGGTACCTATTTAGACACGGTTGACCTGGGGCCAAGTTATATTGTTTTTAAAGCTCTATTAAGGGTTCGAACACAGGACCAGCAGGCAAGTGTGAGAATTACCGCACTGTTGCAGCTCCCTTAAATAGAAATGTAAGAAAGTCAAGGTCCTTCTTATGTGCTTTAAAGCATCGGGCACATGTTGCTAGACATTTTGTATAGACCAGTCGGAACTACAGTGGAGGTGTGATCAATACCTGATTGGCTGTCTTTACTTCCCAACACATGTCTTGAAATACGCCAACCTATAAATTATGTCAAGGACATGAGCTAATCGTTGTTCTCATTCTAGAATAGAAATAGGGCAGGCTCTAATTGGCATTGAAGATATATAAGTCAGCATCAAATGTCAGATATATAAGTCAGCATCAAATGTCATTGTGTAATGTACACTGGCATTGAAAATATATGTCAGCATCAAATGTCAGATATATCAGTCGGCATCAGATGTCATTGCGTAATATACACTGGCATTGAAGATATATAAGTCAGCATTAATTGTCGGATATATAAGTCGGCATCAAATGCCATTGTGTAATGTACACTGGCATTGAAGATATATAAGTCAGCATCAAATGTCATTGCATAATGTACACTGGCATTGAAGATATGTAAGTCAGCATCAAATGTCAGATATATAAGTCGGCATCAAATGTCATTGTGTAATGTACACTGGCATAGAAAATATATAAATCAGCATCAAATGTCATTGCATAATGTACACTGGCATTGAAGATATGTAAGTCAGCATCAAATGTCAGATATATAAGTCGGCATCAAATGTCATTGTGTAATGTACACTGGCATAGAAAATATATAAATCAGCATCAAATGTCATTGCATAATGTACACTGGCATTGAAGATATGTAAGTCAGCATCAAATGTCATTGTGTAAGGTGCAGTGCATTGCACTAGTTAATTTACTAAATAGTCTAAACAGTCGCTCAGCGACGTGGAAATTATAAATGATGATTATTAAAGATGTGCTTTTTTTTTTTATTTATAAGTACACACTTATCAGTAATGGTATATTTTGTTGCTGACGCAATGGTTTTATTTGTTGTGCTCATAAATTAATTTACATCTGTTAATCAGGAAACTGTTCTGTTTCTTTGTCTTCATTTCTTGTTGTCTTTAACACATTTGTTATTATGTTTTCAGTGGTGTTATAACCTCCATATGTATATTTTGTATTACAGAGGGTGTTTCTATGAATACTGTATTGTATTTGATACATATGATTCAATAATTTACTGTGGCATGTTTTTAATATGACAGCACTGGATTGTTTGAGATGGGTGCCTATCAATTTCCAAAAAAAGTTAATTATTTTCAATGTGCTTTATTTTTTTTTTGTTTAACCAAAAAGTAGATTTTCAACCCACAAAAATATGTTAGACTTATGTCTAGAAACATATACAATTTTAAATGTTTAGCTAACATTGTACAGAATGTTAGATGTTTAATTAGTAACATACAGAATGTTAAATGGTTAGTTAGCAACATGCACAGTGTTAGATGTTTAGTTAGCAACATACACAATGTTAGACTTTAGTTAGCAACATACACAATGTAAGATGTAAAGATAGCAACATACACAATGTTAGATGTTTAGTTAGCAACAGACACGTTAGATTTTAGTTAGCAACATACACAATGTTAGATGTTTAGTTATCAACATACACAATGTTAGATTTTAGTTAGCAACATATACAATGTAAGATGTAAAGATAGCAACATACACAATGTTAGATGTTTAGTTAGCAACATACACAATGTTAGATGATTAGTTAGCAACATACACAATGTTAGATGTTTAGTTAGCAACATATACAATGTAAGATGTAAAGATAGCAACATACACAATGTTAGATGTTTAGTTAGCAACATACACAATGTTAGATGTTTAGTTAGCAACATACACAATGTTAGATGTTTAGTTAGCAACATACACAATGTTAGATGTTTAGTTAGCAACATACACAATGTTAGATGTTTAGTTAGCAACATACACAATATAAGATGTTTAGTTAGCAACATACACAATGTTAGATGTTTAGTTAGCAACATACACGATGTAAGATGTTTAGTTAGCAGCATACACAATGTTAGATGTTTAGTTAGCAACATATACAATGGTAGAAGTTTAGTAACATACACAATGTAAGATGTTTAGCTAGCAACATTCACAATGTTAGATGTTTAGTTAGCAACATACACAATGTTAGATGTTTAGTTAGCAACATACACAATGTTAGATGTTTAGTTAGTAACATACACTGTTATACTTTTAACTAGGTGGTTTCAAAACTATGCAACTGTTCTATTATAAACATATAATAAAATTCACATTGATCTATTCAGCCACAAGAAAACAAACTAACATTGGTCATGGTTCATGGATGTTACTGTCCTTGTCTGCAAATACACACACAAAAATGAAGACACAAAAGGTCACTTGCATCTTATTCAACCAAGTCGCAGCCAGAATATTCAGGGTTGAGAATGTTGCGGGATTAACCATTCCATGTTTGCAGATTTACTACTTAAAGTGTCCTGTGTTTTGATCATTTGTTCTTTTTTTTTTTCGGTGAGATTATTATGATCACCCCATACTTATTATGCTAATGTATTCATAGCAGTGACATTCCAGTATTGTTCATATTGCAAGGCCGTCAGTTCAGCAATTAATCCAAGGTGCAAAGGTCAAGGAGAATTATGTCATTGCTGTGTTTCTATTCTGAAATGCACTGACACAATGGGACCATTACTTTATCATGGTATGAGGGGCGGTCAAAACATTTGGAAGTTTAGCCTGAAGGAGTCCAGACAGGTTCCTGAAAGCTGGTGTGAACATTTTCTTTTCTAGGCATTCACCTCTCGTGGTGACGCACTTCTCCTATTTCTTCTTCACCAATCTGATGTCATGTTGTAGGATTTCCCTGTCTGGACTCAGAACTACATCCCCAGTTAAGTTATCAAGCCATGGTCATTGGAAAAATGATGTTCATGAAGCGGATTATTCGTCTTTGGAAACAGGAAGAAGTCAGTGCTACATCCGGTGAGCATGATGGATGGATCTTCTTTTTTTTTTTTTTATCAATGACCAGGACTTGAACTCTGAACTGGAAACATGATTCCGCACTCAGACAGTGGAGTTTACAGTCAGGGTTTGTTATTTGTGTGTGTGCAGGCTCGCTTTGAACACAAGCATAGTCCATACACGCTACTTCATGTTTATTAGCTTTCCCTATTTCCAGTGTCCTTCGCCATCTGGCCAACCCACTGCGACTTAGAGGTACTTGTAATTTACATCCCCAAGTCAAGGACGAGAAGTCATTTTAGTCCAGCTGACAGGTGTAGGGGTTGAACCCTCTCCCCTCTACCTTGCATCAGCACATGGGATGTTTAAGAACGATTGCTCTTATCCATTCTGCCATGCTGAGCTCCCAGTCAGGATATCAGGTTGGTGAAGAAGAGATGGAACAAGCGCATCACCTTGAGGGATTAAAACATGGAGAAGGACTACAGTTCACATCAATTTCCAGGTAGCAGCGTCGACTCCAAGGAATTATGGACAATTAGGAGATGAGAGGAATTATGGGAAATTAGGAGACAAGTGATGAATTATGGACAATTAGGAGGCAAGACAGGAATTATGGGAGATTAGAAGACAAGTGATGAATTATGGACAATTAGGAGGCAAGACAGGAATTATGGGAGATTAGAAGACAAGTGATGAATTATGGACAATTAGGAGACAAGTGAGGAATTATGGACAATTAGGAGACAAACGAGAAAAAGAGCGTTGAGATTCTACACAGCCTGTTCTTTTGTATGGATGTGAAACTTGGACAATGAGCAGTCAAGCTGAAAAACATCTGATGGCTGCAGAAATGTGGTTTCTGAGGAGAATGCAAAGAATACCATGGACAGACAGAAAAACCAATGACCAAGTATTATAGGAGGCACATTAAAATCGTAAATTGATTAGAGAAATGAGATGTACACAGTCAAAATTTTTTGGACATGTTATGAGAAGAAATGAATTGGAGAACTTGGTGACAACTGGCAAGATTGAAGGAAACAGACCAAGAGGAAGACCGAGAAGTAAACACATTGATGGCTTGGTCACATGGCATGGTCGAGACAGGAACACTGAGCTGATCCATGACTCTAGTGATATGGTGAGTCATGACCACCCACGCCTTCTGGCATGGTACATGATTGATTGAGGAGACAAGAGATGAATTGTGGACAATTAGGAGATGAGAGGAATTATGGGCAGTTTGGAGACAAGTGAAGAATTATAGACAATTAGGTGACAAGTGAAGAATTATAGACAATTAGGTGACAAGTGAGGAATTGGTGGAATTTCTGGATATCTGATTTTCATGAAGAATGATGCGAACACAGTGGATGTGTAATGAGCAATGAAGATTTCTTCTTCTTCTTCTTCTTCTTCTTCTTCTTCTTCTTCTTCTTCTTCTTCTTCTTCAGCCTTCCGAGCCATTGAGGTTCTTTGCTGCAGATACAATCCATCTCCATTCGTCTCTCTGGTTGACCTTCACTTGCCAGTCGCTGATTCCAAGTGCTTGTAGGTCTGTATGTATATTATCTCTCCACCGTCTTCTTGGTCTACCCCGGGGTCTACAGTCATTTATTTCTTGAGTGTAAGCGAGTTTTGTTTCCCTATTATCTTCCATTCTTTCTATATGCCCCAGCCATTGTAGTCTATTAGCCTTCATGATACCAGTGATTAGCGGGGACTTAAACAGATCATAAATGTCTTTGTTACATTCTTCTTTTCCACTCTCCACTTTGTGTACCCCTAATGGGTCCAAAGATGCATCTTAAAACTTTGTTCTCAAAGGTTTGAAGATATCTTGGGGGAAAAAAATTTACTCCCAAAGAGAATTGGTTACTCCCATCAGCAGTCCACATTCTTTGGGCGTGTCTTGATAAGGGAAAAGCTGGAGTATGGGGGGGGTTGAAGGAGACGAGAAGCAGGGAAGACCAAGAGAAAAGATGCTGGACAGCTTGAGATCGTGGCATGGAGGAGCATCAATATTAGAAGTGATTGGCAGTATACAACACATCAGGCTGTAGACAGACATGACCACCAATGCCATAAGCCATGGACTACAAGAAGTGACCTTGACTTCTTTATACTAAAGTGCAAAACTTTATGACTGCCCCTCATATGTGCAGGCAGGCATATGTTTATGGTTTATAAGCTTTTAGTCCCAAGCAACGTGTGATGTGTGATTGACTTTTTCCTCTGAATCTCAACCATCACATAATGTGTTCTAGTAATTTTTTTTACATTTGGTCAGTGATACTAACAAAATCTAGCTTCTCCAGTGTTTACTGCCACCTCATTGGCTGAAGTGAATCTCCCAACGCTATGTCTCTGGCTCTGGTGTTCAAATAATCTTTGATCCCACTTGTATTCTTGCTTACCTCTTGTTCACTTCCTTCAACTGTTCCCTCTGTAAGATTGCCATGTCTTTTCATGTGACCAAAATACTTTCTTCTGCCTCTTTATTACTTTTTAGAGGGGAATGCATAAATACTTCTTTGTTTGTCTTTCAAAGGGAATGCATCACTACTTCTTTGTTCCTCTTTCAAAGGGAATGCATCACTACTTCTTTATTCCTCTTTCAAAGGGAATAAATAAATACTTCTTTATTCCTCTTTCAAGGGGAATACATAACAAAGAAGTAAAATACTACTTCTTTGTTGCTCTTTCAAAGGAAATTTATCACACCTAGTTATGCACTTCTCTGCCTCAGAAGTCAGTGTGCCCAATTGCAGCAAGTATTTGCATGAAGTCCACTTCCTCCAAAGTGATGAATCATTCAAAGTAACAGACTGTATCCATGGGAAGGTGTTCTTTCCTAACAATTTTGCCAGGGCCACAGCCTTACAGCCTACTTTTTATGATCTCCAACTGCTGTGAGATTTTTTACGTGTGCATCGTGCACACACAGGATCCCCTCATTTGTTCGCTTTTTGTTTTTCAAAAAGGCTGGGTAGCTGATCTCACAACCCAAGAGATTGGGGGACACAATCTCACCAGAAATAGATGCTTCCCATAAAAAGGCTGGGTTTCTGATATCACAATCCAAGAGATTGGGGGACATAATCTCACAACCCAAGAGATTGGGGGACATAATCTCACAACCCAAGAGATTGGGGGACATAATCTCACAACCCAAGAGATTGGGGGACACAATCTCACCAGAAATAGATGCTCCCAACAAAAAGGCTGGGTATCTGATATCACAATTCAAGAGATTGGGGGACATAATCTCATAACCCAAGAGATTGGGGGACATAATCTCACAACCCAAGAGATTGGGGGACATAATCTCACAACCCAAGAGATTGGGGAACACAATCTCACCAGAATTAAATGCTTCCCACAAAAAGGCTGGGTATCTGATCTCACAATTCAAGAGATTGGGGGACATAATTTCACCGGAAATAGATGCTTCCCGTAAAAATTCCCAACCCTGAGGCAGATGCCATAACCACTCAGCCACCCCATTTGGAGTCTAAAGCATTTTGGCTTGTGCCTTTTGATTTTCTTCCATCGGCTTTCTGCCCTAGGACCTAATTTTGTGTTTCCATAAGATCTGTTTTTCTGCAAGTCTGCGTTTCTATGGCCTCATTTGGATATTCTTATTTCTTGTTCATTATCCACGCAGAAAGAGAGATAGAGGAAGATAGTGTGAGAATATTCTTGAAATTCATGTGTCATGGTATGGGAGGGGGTCACACACATAAACTGATTCGTGCCGTCGGTGATCGCAATTTGTGGAGAGTCATGATCGCCCACATCAACCGGCAAGGCACTGGATGATGATCCCTGCTTCAGTGCTATATAGTTTTGTTGAATGTATATACCATTTGACTATTCTCCTGTGTAATGTATTGATAATCTTTCTAGATGTTAATATCTTTTTCACATCATCAAATGCATTTTTGGCCACTCTTACTCTTGGTTGATTGTCACTACTGCCAACATTTATCACTATTAGAAGTTTTCAAAATGCATTGAAAATGTTCTTCAAGGCAGTGTATTTCTTTAGTGAACTTAGACAAAGAAGCCACATACAGAAGGTTGCATGATTTATTGCCTGGCATATTTAGCTGCATCTCATCAGGTGCATGCTGTAGAAGTATATAGCATATGAAGTGAATAAATGAATTATACTTTGGCTGGAATACTCGAGAAACATAAGTCACTGGTATAGTTTGAATATGGGGCATTTGATATCCCCACTAATAATCTGCACACCTTCACTGCAGTTTTACATTTCAGCTGAAGTAATCCATTCAGTCGCTTCATGGTTGATTGTGGAAGATGATGCTTTAGAAATTCAAAACAGTGATTTTAAATACAGATGTCACTAACAAAAGGTTGCATGATTCATTGCCTGGCTTATTTCACTGTATCTCATCAGGTATATACTGTAGAATGATATATCATATGAAGTAAACACACTTACTTCACATCACAGAGGATTGTTAAAAATATAACAATGTTAGTTAGTTAGTTAGCTAGCTAGTTAGTTAATAATGAGAGGATTGAACTCCTATTTGAGCTACAGCAAAACACTCTATATAATTAGTTAGTTAATAAGAAGAAGATTGAATGACTGTATGAGATACAGGAGAACACAGTCTATCCAGATGCTCACCAGAATGCCTTGCTTGTTGTATTGTGTTGAACCTACATGTTTTTGATTGATTCGTGGTCTCAGGTTTCCTGTCAGTGACTGTTTTCAGTACATGATTCAGTGTCACTTAGTTGATCATACTTAATAAAACATACCAAATTGTGTTTAGCCAGTGTTGTCATTCATTTGTTGTGTTCTTCACATATAGAAAGTTACCAGGACATGGACATGTTTAACCAGTGTTGTCACTTCATCACATATTGAAAGATACTTCTTCTGCGTTTATCTGGAGTGTTTTTTCAGACGGTGTGTTTTGTTATGCACCCTTGCGCCAAAACCCTTAGGCCAACACATCCGACATTTGCATTCATTTTAGCATTCCTGGGGGACTCTCACTTTTGTGGTGCCGTCCACAGCCCAGCTGGTCAAGTTAGAACGGTTGAGTGCCATGACAGGCACACACCATGAAGAAGATACATAATGAGAGAAACGGGATTTCCAAAAGAACATACCAAACTAAACCATTGGCACGAAAACCAAGGGAAACCTTGGACGTCAGAGGACAACATAAAGAGAGGCTGTGACTTTCACCGAACAGATCGGTTGTGCTTCTAAGTTTGGGAAGGAAGAAGGCGGATTCCGAAGGGATAGAAGGCTGGCAGTGGAATCATTCAAGGATATGGATAGCCTATGACATATCTGGAGAGCGCCATGGATTTGTAAAGACGGGAAAACTCTAGACGACGGATTTGGATGAAAACGACAGAGAGGATGAACTGGAAGAACCTCAGGGAAATGAGGGTTGGTAAAGAAAAGGCAAGATCGAATATCAAGGTTAGCAGAGCGTAGAAATTAGGCTCTTCTCTGTGTCAAGAGATACTAATTTATCTTCTAATGGGATATGTGACTGTCTTGGAAATTTCCGATTAAATGGATATTAACTTTTCGCCAGCATCTGCATTGTACTTTCATTCCCGTTCGACAGTCATGTTATAAGTTGATTTCACCGTTTCATTAATGTTAATGAGCCACATTGCCACATGGTCAGTGGATCACAATTGAATGACATGGCTTTATAATGAAGAAAGGACGACTTACATGTTGGCATTGAGGACTTCACGGTCTGCCCTCAAGGGAAGGCAGGGACAGTCCATGGGCATTTTCCACCATCCAAGGAGGCTTCCATAATTGCAGTGTCGACACATAGCGCTCTGGTGGTGGGCTCACCCAAGGAATCGCCACGTCCTGCATATGGCTGCTTTAGTTCCTCACTTCCATGTATTGGGCATTTCGGTCGTTTGGTTTGGATGTTGTGCCCAGAAGACTAGCTACTCAGAGCTGTTCCGGCTGGAAGACAAGATAGTAGAGCCGGTCTCGAGGGACATTTCACTCTGACATTTTTGCATTGTGCCTATTTATTTACAACCTTTAGGCTGGCACATCCGACTTGTGCAGGCGTTTTTTAATACCAGGTTAACCGTCCTGGGGGTTTCGAGGGACATTCTGTTGTGGTGCCGTCCACATTTCAGCTGGTCAAGGTAGAATGACCAAAGACATCAAGGTCAAACCTCAAGAGACGGCAGGGGCAGACCTTGGGCATTCCCCGCCATCCAAGGAGGCTTCCATAATTGCAGAGCCGGCACATTGCGCTCTGGTACTGGGCTCACCCAAGGAATCGCTATGGCCTGCTCATGGGTGCTTTAATTCCTAACTTCCATGTATTAGATATTTCGTTCGTCCCTGGCCGCTCCCCGCACAGACCAGGAACGGTCAGTCTGCAGATGGCATCCACCCAGCAAGCTTTCATTTCGGATTTTCATGCAATGGATACACTAGCCAAGCGTTCCATTTCATGTTAATGGGAAGACATCCACTCAGCAAGTTTTGGCTTCTGACTTTCATGTAATGGATTCGCTAGCCAAGCGTTCCATTTCGCATTAATGAGATGTTTATCCATGTTTAATTACGCTCACACAATGAGTTTTTGTAGAGACTTGGCATCGTAACAATTGCGTGCGGTTTTAAACGCTTTTTCACCTTTAATCACGCTCTCGGGATAGGCTACATATGCTGCCGGCTCAGCACCTGACTCCATGCAGCAGAGAGCGAGTAGCGGCCAGACCCTCTCATCTGGGGGATCCCTCATATCCCTCGGCTGAGAGCTCTCATACAAGTGTCTGGACCAAGCATGTAGCAGGCTCAGCATCTCACCTCCATTTTGCAGTGGGTAATCTGAGGGTTAATGACTGCCTGTCCTCAGTCTACCTGCAAGGCAGCAGGTTGTGTCTCTCTTGGTCTGGTCCCTATCCCAAGACCTGTCCGACATGTAGCATCGCTACCGTCGGCATAGCTCTTGGAGACACGTCAGAGGGGTATATAAAGATATAAGAACATAGACATGTTCAACCAGTATTCTCAGTACTTCAAATATAGAAAGATACCAGAACATGGACATTGTCCTGTTAAAATCCCGAGAGGAGACTGGACTCAACAAGCACATCTTTAAACTGATTATCTGTTGGGATTATTGACTGACTTTGGTCTACACTCCTCTCTTCTGTCCTCCCTTCCATATATCTATTTCTTTCACTCTCTCTATTATTCCCTCAACACATACTCCGACAACAGTTCCTTTCAACGATAAGATAAAAGATTTATTAATAAAAAACTATGTCTGGTGTATGTATGGATATTGTCTATGTAGTTGGTATGTTCTTCTAGTGTGGCTGCCAGATAAGATGTTGATAGATAGTCTCCGTGGTTTCTCTCGTCTCTTCTCTCAGCTAGAGTACAGGACATGACATAGATATAACAGAACGGTCTCACCCTGACAGCTCCGTCTGCTTGAGTCTGTAGATATATCCGTTTTTTGTAATGAAAAAATGTTCACCACTGTATGAATGTATTTAACCCGATCACCATATGCTGTCAGCGTAAACTGCATTGTCTGTATTATCTTATAGCGTTCTTAATTCCATCCTGGAAAACACATCTAGTTTCTATTGTTCTCTATTTTTGTCCTGTAAAAGTTCTACACTTAATTGATATAGGCACTTTGTATGCACCTTGCAACTCTTTGATACTGAGTAATTTGAGTCTTTTTTCTTTAGTTTGTATGATCTCTATTTTCCATTCTCTGTCCTCCTGACTTATTAAGATGCCACTTCTTTTCCTTCCTTTCTTATGCACAAGTGTCGTGCTTTATTACTTTAAAGTGCTTTCTTGTGGGTTATCAACACTGGGTGATCTTGACCACAGCCATCTGTGTCATCTCTCAGTTGATAAGTCCCGCACTGGTATGGAAACCTGTGTGATATACATTTAATAATGAGATCTGTGTCTGCTTCCTCTTCTCTCCTATGTGAGTGTCTTTTCCTCCAGCCGAAATGAAAAGGCTTCCGAAAAAACCCACTCTGACATAGGATAGAAGATTCACCTAATCGTCTATACTATTCCTACTAATAGAAAGTACTGTTAAATGCACTTCACGCACATCTATATTCATATCCTAAACTATATCTAATATCTTTATACCTTATTTAGGCATCTATGTTCCTGGAATCGAAATAACACTAGCGAATAACACACTATTATCCCCTCTTTCCATCATTAGGGACGTGTATTTCTATTCCCACTCAAGAACATATCTCCTTCAGGTCAGTTTGGAACACACACTCCTTACACAAAGAATTGCCACTCTTTATATCGGTCATCTTTGCCGCATAGTCCTTGACATTGCTGGACACCTCACATCCAGACTGCATGATCATTGTTAGTGGAAACTTACAGATCTGAAACTTTTCCGTTATTCATACGTTCAGACTGCAATATGCTATCCAATAATACTCTCTGCTTTTGTCGCAAACCAATTTTTCCACTCGACAGTTTTACCTGCGCGGTTGGCCTCCTTCTGGGTCTTGACCTAGAAACACATGCGCCTGGTCACTCCTTTGTTGGTTAACCCTTCTCCTACCTGGTTAGTCGGTGTATACAGTCGTCCATCTGGGAATCGTTAACTCTTCAGTATTTCATGACATAGGCCCCCTCTTAAGAGATTAGACCGCGTCGAATCTTTCTCACTGTAGGTTTGATTCCCATGATCCACAATCCTAGTCTTCTTCCTCCGGAGCTGAATGTCTGGATATCAAATCCGCTCCTACATTCTCCTTACCATAGTATTCCAATGTGAAGTCCAGTTGCAGCAACAACGTCCATCACATCCACCGTGCGTTGAGCTTCTGCGAAGTAGCTATTAACACCACGTGTTGATGATATGATTGGATCCTCACATGGCTCACTTCATTATCCAGTAGGCGCTCTAATTGACATCCTACTATACTACTCACGATTGAAACTAGTGTTGGCTCCTCGCTCCTGTACGTTCAGTCGACCTACTTTCGACTTGCGTCAGCGACGGCTCACAATACAGACGGATTGTCCCATCCTGATTGTAACACTGCTTCCATGTCCTCTTGGTTTCCCCCGGTTTTTCCTCTGGGGATGTTCCGCCTCGTCCTCGTCGGACCGAGTCGTCTTTCCCAAACCTCCTGGACTTTTGCTTCCAGGACCATCTTGGGCGATATTGTATCTGGTCAGCCAATCTTTGGTTGGAGTCCTGGGTAATTCTCGCTTTTCCCGACGTTACCTACCCCTTCTGAACTTGGTTACCTGTGAAACTTTCACTCTTGTCCTTTCCCTGACTTGTGATTTCCCTCCTCCTGTCGTTGGGTAAATCTGACCTATCACGTACTGTCCCATAGGCCCTCCTATGTTGTACTGGCGATCTCTGGTCTTCGTCTGGACTGGTAACCTTTGTCCCAATGGCTGCCATCACCATAAAGTGCGAAGCTTTGCTCCCGGATCTCTCTTCATATTTCCTAATGAGATGTCTAGGGAGATTTTTCTTCTCTTCCCCGATCCGTATTTTGTAGATGTTCTTGGACACCACCTTTTCCACAGGATAAGGTCCTTTCCATCCTACTTGGAGTATATTGGTCTCTGCTGGACTCCACACTTCCACTTTGTCTTCCACTTTAAGAGCTAGTTTCCTCTTAATTCGCTTGTTGGGTGGTGCTTTCTGGCACTCCGAACAAGACTTCACCCACCGGCGTACATCTCCGGTCATTCCTGGCCAGCAATAATGGCCGGAAATTCGCTGCAAGGTCTCTCTGACACCCATATGTCGATTCTCGCCTATGATGTGTCCACTCTGAAGAATGTGAGGACGGTGGGTCTCTGGAACCACCCACTGCTCGTGCAGGTTATCTCCCCTCCCAGCTCTCCGATAGAGTAGTTGATTCTTCAGAAAGTACTGTCCCCGTTCTGGTGGCTCAGCACTTCTTTGCAGCTTCCTGTAGCAAGGATGCAACGTAGTATCCTTCCTCTGGGCAGTATGCAATTCTCCTATCTCCGAGTTGTCGCATAGTATCTCTGCCTCTTTTTCCTTCCCTTGAGATCCACTGACTACTGTTCCCTTTTGGGCTGGCTGTTTGGGCATCCCCAAAAAGACATATTTCGTGCCAATGATCATTGGAAATAAGGAGTCAGATAATACAGCAGCTGGAATAATGCCCGTGACGTACCTGGATTTAATCTCCACCTTGGCGATTGGCAGCGTCATGGTAACAGCACTCCTCATTGCCGGCTGTATTTCTATGGTCTCCCCTGTAAATTGGTCTGGGCTTACCAAGCTGGCGTCCACCACCGCTTCCCCATCCAAACCGGTATCGTAGAGACAAGCAACCTGCTGGCCATTGACTTCAATAAGTTCAACCACAGGTGGTCTCTCTTGGTCCTGAGTGTCTTTCATCTCCTTGACCGTTTCCTGGCCTTCCTCTTTTGATTCCTCGAGGTTGGTTATGCAATTGGCGTGTTTGGCCTTGCATCTGCAGTCCACAGTATTATGTGTTGTCGACTGGCAGTGTGTGCACTCTGTTCCCTTCCTAGGTTTCCCTGTGTCCTTTTTGTTCCTTTCTCCTTCGCCGACCTCAGCCTTGTCTGTGATCACCGATGTAGGAATCACTTTGCATGCTGCGAAGTAAGAACTTTTAGGTTTCGATCTGCAGTCTTTGGTGTTGTGGGAGGCCGCCTGGCAAAATGAACACCACTTTTCAGACCACTGTCGTTTCGCTTGAGAATTCGAGGTGCTCTGGTTTCCTACCTTCACCTTCTCTGAACTCTCCTCTGTGTGCTTTATATAAGGTTCCCCTTTTTCTCCTTCCCAGTTTTTAGGTTTCTTTTTCTCTGGTTTCTCCTGACCTTTGGTTTGTGTACTTAGTTCCTCAGTTTCACCATGTACTTCCACAAATCGTTCTGCCAGCTTATTCACAACATCAATCCGTTCCGCCCCTTGTTCTCCTAAGAAGGTTCTGAGAGGTTTCGACATTTGCTTTCGCATTTGGTCTACCACCATCATCTCTTCAAGACTCTCATAATCCCTCTTGAATTCTGCCAAGTCCATCCATTTCTGGAGATAGGATTTCAGCCTTAGACTGTAGGCGGCGAATAGTTCTCCCGGCTCTCGTCTAGACGATCTAAACTTCTTCCTATACGTTTGTGCAGTGATGTCAAAATGTTTCATCAAAGCGGCTTTTAATTCCTGGTAATTATTTTCCTGTCCTGGTGGTAAGCGTGTGTACACGTCGAATCCCGAACCGATTAATCCCTGGGATAGTTTAAGAGCCCATCTACTCCTATCCAGCCCCATAGCGACTGACATTGCTTCGAATCGAGATGCGTACTGGTCAAAGCGTTCCTTAGACTGATCGTAGACAGCTAAGGGAAACTTCATGGCATGGTAACCATGTCCACTCATGTGGGTTGCACCAGGTGAAGAAGAATTTCCTTCCACTCCATCTATTTCTCCCTTAGTTTGTGTCTTGAGCTCCAGTTCTCGCATGCGGTATTCATGTTCCCTTATCTTGTGGGCTTCTTCTGCTTCCAACTGGGTCTTCCGCTCCTCCCTTTCCGCTTGACGAACCTCTCGCTCTCTTTCTTGTATATAATCAGTTAGCTCGGAACCGGCTAAACCAATTGCCTCCCCGTTGGCCCTCAGTTCGGCTGTAGTTACTTTAGGAGTTGCCATAGGTACAGCAGATAAGTCAGCACTTTGAGTAAAGACACCTCAAAGCAGTAAAGAATACTCACTATAAACCGATAATCTACCTAGAACCTATATCATTTATCTATGTCTATTAATTATTATGTTCTCCAACACCACACAGTACATCACAACCACTCTCTCATCCACAAGAGGAGATATAGGATAAAGACTTATGTAGACGTGTGACCGTGTGACTAGGTATGTAATGTGTCTTACCACCTATCCACATTCACTCTGTCTGGAACTTTCTCACTGCAAAGTCACCAGCATTAATGAAATGTTTCTACCATAAATGTAATGGCACCATATATCCAATGGACGTCCTTCCATTAAAAGTCATCAATATATACTTCTATTTATTCCAATCAGTATGTCCCAACATGTAGGTACTCCGCTATGCCTGTGCCAATATGCAAGTACCCCTTTATTCATATGCCATGTTATGCCTTCCGGTCATATGGGTATTCTGTATGTACGTATCCCGCTCGCTCCACCAATTATGTCCTGTTAAAATCCCGAGAGGAGACTGGACTCAACAAGCACATCTTTAAACTGATTATCTGTTGGGATTATTGACTGACTTTGGTCTACACTCCTCTCTTCTGTCCTCCCTTCCATATATCTATTTCTTTCACTCTCTCTATTATTCCCTCAACACATACTCCGACAACAGTTCCTTTCAACGATAAGATAAAAGATTTATTAATAAAAAACTATGTCTGGTGTATGTATGGATATTGTCTATGTAGTTGGTATGTTCTTCTAGTGTGGCTGCCAGATAAGATGTTGATAGATAGTCTCCGTGGTTTCTCTCGTCTCTTCTCTCAGCTAGAGTACAGGACATGACATAGATATAACAGAACGGTCTCACCCTGACAGCTCCGTCTGCTTGAGTCTGTAGATATATCCGTTTTTTGTAATGAAAAAATGTTCACCACTGTATGAATGTATTTAACCCGATCACCATATGCTGTCAGCGTAAACTGCATTGTCTGTATTATCTTATAGCGTTCTTAATTCCATCCTGGAAAACACATCTAGTTTCTATTGTTCTCTATTTTTGTCCTGTAAAAGTTCTACACTTAATTGATATAGGCACTTTGTATGCACCTTGCAACTCTTTGATACTGAGTAATTTGAGTCTTTTTTCTTTAGTTTGTATGATCTCTATTTTCCATTCTCTGTCCTCCTGACTTATTAAGATGCCACTTCTTTTCCTTCCTTTCTTATGCACAAGTGTCGTGCTTTATTACTTTAAAGTGCTTTCTTGTGGGTTATCAACACTGGGTGATCTTGACCACAGCCATCTGTGTCATCTCTCAGTTGATAAGTCCCGCACTGGTATGGAAACCTGTGTGATATACATTTAATAATGAGATCTGTGTCTGCTTCCTCTTCTCTCCTATGTGAGTGTCTTTTCCTCCAGCCGAAATGAAAAGGCTTCCGAAAAAACCCACTCTGACATAGGATAGAAGATTCACCTAATCGTCTATACTATTCCTACTAATAGAAAGTACTGTTAAATGCACTTCACGCACATCTATATTCATATCCTAAACTATATCTAATATCTTTATACCTTATTTAGGCATCTATGTTCCTGGAATCGAAATAACACTAGCGAATAACACACTATTATCCCCTCTTTCCATCATTAGGGACGTGTATTTCTATTCCCACTCAAGAACATATCTCCTTCAGGTCAGTTTGGAAACACACACTCCTTACACAAAGAATTGCCACTCTTTATATCGGTCATCTTTGCCGCATAGTCCTTGACATTGCTGGACACCTCACATCCAGACTGCATGATCATTGTTAGTGGAAACTTACAGATCTGAAACTTTTCCGTTATTCATACGTTCAGACTGCAATATGCTATCCAATAATACTCTCTGCTTTTGTCGCAAACCAATTTTTCCACGCGACAGGTTACCTGCGACGGTTGGCCTCCTTCTGGGTCTTGACCTAGAAACACATGCGCCTGGTCACTCCTTTGTTGGTTAACCCTTCTCCTACCTGGTTAGTCGGTGTAAACAGTCGTCCATCTGGGAATCATTAACTCCAGTATTCCACGACAGTGACTGATCTATGAAATTACGGCAGTCAGAGTAATAATGAATATACCACTCCTGAAGTGACTGGTCTATGAAATTACGGCGGTCAGAGTAATAATGACCACACCAATCCTGAAGTGACTGGTCTATGAAATTACGGCGGTCACAGAGTAATAATGAATATACCACTCCTGAAGTGACTGATCTATAAAATTACGGCAGTCAGAGTAATAATGACCACACCACTCCTGAAGTGACTGGTCTATGAAATTACGGCGGTCAGAGTAATAATGAACATACCACTCCAGAAGTGACTGATCTATGAAATTACGGCGGTCAGAGTAATAATGACCACACCACTCCTGAAGTGACTGATCTATGAAATTACGGCGGTCAGAGTAATAATGACCACACCACTCCTGAAGTGACTGGTCTATGAAATTACGGCGGTCAGAGTAATAATGACCACACCACTCCTGAAGTGACTGATCTATGAACAATATGGGTCTAGCACCATATACCCGTTACGTCTGAAGGCGTGTAAAGGGTCATTTATTTATTTACTCACTTAACTAATTAATTATTACTCACTCACTTGCTCACTTATTAATTTACTTATTAATTTACTCATTTACTTACTTGATTATTTACTTGCTCATTCACTCACTCACTAACTTTCTTATTTACTTTCTCACTCACTCAGTCACTCATTTATGTACTCACTTACTTTATATTCATTCACTCACTCACTCATTTTATACACACTCACTCACTCACTCACTCACTCACTCACTTACTTATCTACTTAATACTCACTGAGGGATTTACTTACTTACTCGCACACTTAAAACGAAGTGTGTAGTCCCCTAGGAGAGTACTTTGAAGGGGGTTTATGTTTCAGATCTTCAGGTGAGACATTTTATTCTTTTCCGGTCAAAGGTCCAATATATATTTTTTCCAGTGAATTTTCTCCAGAATTCTATTATCCCTACTGCTATGTACTTCCCTGGCATAAAATTACGGGACCTTACATTTACAACGTACTGATTAGCACTTATAGAATGTGCACAAAAGTGACTTCGCCAACTGATGCGATTTGTGTTGCAATTGTCTGGAATGTTATTCGTTAGTTAATCGTGCAAGAGGAACCATGCTGTGAGAGATCCAGTTCCAAGGTTTAGCTAATACTTTAGGATAGGGTACGCCACTATTGCTGGCAGGAAGTTAGTGTGTAAATCACTGCATTGATAAGGACATACCTAAATGCCGGGCTAATGGTAGAAACAATCACACGGAGTGATACATTATTCACAAGGTACAATTGTTAATGGGCTGAACGATTACTCTCCGTGATAGATGTTAGCATTATGAAGATGAAAGAATCAGTATTCACGGTGTTACGGGGGAAGCTATGAAGTGGAATAGTTGACTATAATTCCATCATGATTAGCGAGAATGTTGAGACTGTTTGACTACATGCATTTTCAGCGAAGCGACAGTAGCATAGTCGGAATCATCAATTGTGAATACTTTATATTAAATGTTTAAGTGTGATAACACTCTGGTCTTTTATGGCCATTACCGTTACTCTGAAATGTGTGTTAATGATTTGATTGACCAACAAGCTGTCGGCGCTGAAGCATTTAATATTCAGACAGAAGACGCCAACAGCAACACGTTTGTGAACAATACAGTGCAATAACGCGGATGCAATGTAACAATAATTTCTCACTGTCGAATGGAGGGTGCTGTAATAAGGCAGGTTGCTAAGCATCGGATATACAACAAGCAATGTAACAATAATTTTCCACTGTCGAATGAAGGGTGCTGTAATAAGGCAGGTTGCTAAGCATCGGATATACAATGTTTGCATCCTCCATGGCAGGATGGTTTGTTGGTAGGCACACATAGCTGCGTAAATGCAAGTTAAGTCCGATAAAAAAGATGAAACAGTTCGAAGTCATGGTGCGAAGGCACAACTGGAGAAAGACACCCGGGAATCATGATTTAGGTGGGCCTACCCCCAGAGAGCGTTACTAAGGTAAGGACTGAAATATTAGACAAAGGGGGCGACATCCGACGATCGGAAGCTTTCTGCCGCCCTTGCGCTGCGCTGGAGTCTTTAATCACCTACTCAACAATGCCGGCTCTGTGACGAAGTGGTTACAGACGCAATTCGTAATCCCGCATATCGCGTTCGAAACACAGCTGTGGGCGATTTGGAAACAGATTTGGAAGCAAACCGCTTTGCGTCGGTTTCGATACAAAAGTATGAGGGACGGTCGTTCAGAAAGCAATGGCAAGGTACTGAAGTTAAACTTGCCGAGAAATCACAAACAGCCAAAAAATGCTGGGGTTGACTGCGACGTCTTGTAAAGGATATGCAATTAGCTAACTCAACAATACAGTACCAAACGTCTCGCGTAATGTCCTTCTCAGTTGGGAAACGATAATTGCAAACCGTCTTTTCTGTTTGTCTGGTTTGAATTGGCTTGCATCACTCCCTGGTCATTCTTTCCAACGTTATTAATTGTTTGAATGGTTCTCTTCATGATTCTACAAGTGCCATTTTATCATCGTTGTGTCGAAGATTTCATCGTTTGATTCTTCACTAGACACTTGGCAAGTCAGTTACTGTAAAGCCTATGCAACAAACGGCTACTACCAATTGTATACCTGATTCCCGTACTTGTAAGCTAACACGCTTTAAAAAGTCGCTTGAAAGTCGACAGGGTCGACTTCATTGCACCGGGTTTTATCCCACATGGCTCGGTCTCTTTCCGCAGAACGGAAAGCGTCGCACAAAGCACGAACTCCGTAGCTTTTAGTGACGACCCAAAGGAGTCTCCGAAACAATTAACTCGTAAACCGAAGGGTGCGGCCCGGAATCGAACCCACAACCTTCGGAGCACGAGTCAAACGCCTTGACCACTTCGCCACAGAGACTCCCTTGTAAGCTATTTATATAAGATTGTAAGCTAAAAAAAGGACCCATATCCACAACGTGAGATGTATTAGGTTCATGGTGCTCGTCCCCCTATTTCTATTAGATCAATAGCCCTCTACGTGGTCAGTATCACACCAACTGTCTTTACTTCCTAGAGAAACTCACGATACACATTAAGGTTCGGTGGATAGCCCAGATCAATAAACAAAACTCCCCGCCACGAATGGGATTCAATCACGTGACAGTCAAGTAGGCGGGCAAGGGTGCTATACACTGTCTTACTGCGGCACCATGTGTATTTATAATTACTTTGTCCCTAATCAGCTTGCAGCTATGCGTCTGCGATGTGGTAACACTGTTACATTGTGTAGGTCTGGATGCACGGAAGCGATGTGGTAACACTGTTACATTGTGTAGGTCTGGATGCACGGAATCGATGTGGTAACACTGTTACATTGTGTAGGTCTGGATGCACGGAAGCGATGTGGTAACACTGTTACATTGTGTAGGTCTGGATGCACGGAATCGATGTGGTAACACTGTTACATTGTGTAGGTCTGGATGCACGGAAGCGATGTGGTAACACTGTTACATTTTGTAGGTCTGGATGCACGGAAGAGTAGGTGGCCAATCTTTCCCTCATTTTCGCGGACGACGAGCCCTGGCGTTGAACCCTTTGGGCGACTGTGCTCCTGACATCACTCTCTATCAACTACGCTCGCTGTGTATTTATAGTAAGCCGTAAATAGGAATAGGCTGGCAACTATCTTTAATCTTGGTGTATTCTTCTATGTTAGGACTTAAAAGTTGGTTAGTTGCATATCCTTTACAGGAACTCGCAGTCCTCACCAGCATTTTTTTTTTTTTTGCTTTTGTGATCTCTTGGAAAATACGTTCAGTACTTTCCCATACTATATCTTAACATAGCAAAAACAAAAATAATGCATACAGATAAAACTACTATGGAGAAAAAAGTATATGTTAATGAGGAAAAATTGGAGCTGGCGGACAATTTTGGATATCTTGGGTCATTGATTCCCAACAACAGTGACACAATGAAAGAAATTAAACGACGACTATCAATTGCTCTTCAAAGACTAAAACAACTGAATAAATTATGGAGTGGGACAGACAGAACTACAAAAATTAGATTTTTAAGAGCAAGCATATTTCCCATTGCAACATACGCCTGTGATCTGCCTGATCGCCGCGACTGACGTCCGTCAATCGATGTGGACCCGAACGATCAGGTCTTCTCACTAGCAAGGCACACCAGGCCGCCTAAAGTCCACCGTGCAATAATGAAATTGATTTATTTGGTTGTTTCGGGATTTGAGATTTAAATATTGAGCACAACCCACTACTGGTAACGCTGATCGTATTCTGGTATGAACCTAAGGCCTATCCACGTCACTGTGGAAGCACGATAGGGCAGATCTTGAGCTACAGCCTACAATGGGTGACGTTGTAATATTCTATTGTGATAATTTGGCCGTGTCCAGCGTGTGCCGCGTGGTCTAGTGGTTACAACCCGCTTCACACGCCAGTGATCCGGGGTTTGTTTCCGGGTCCGGTCAAGGATACGCACTACTGACGAGCTCAAACGAGAGCGAAACTCGAGTCAAGTGCTTCCACATTGACATGGATAGGCTTGGTTCATATCAGAATACGATCAGCGTTGCCGGTATTGGGTTGTGCTCAATATTTTAATACTGGATAACTGTTTTCTAGTATAATGTAGAATACAATATTGGATAACTGTTTAGTATGATATAGAATACAAGACTGGAGAACTGTTGTTAGTATAATAGAGAATACAAGTTTGGTGAACTGTATACAAGTAATGTATGGAAAACAAGCCTGAAGAACTGTTTGCTAATATGATATAGAATACAAGAGTGGAGAAATATTTGTTAATATAATAAAGAATACAAGTCTGGAGAGCTGTATAAAGGTAATATATGGAATACAAGACTGGAGAACTTTTTGCTAGTCTATATATATAAAAGAGAATCTCCGTCTGTCTGTATGTCCTTTATGCGTTCGCGAACGGTCCATCCGATTGAGATGAAATTTTCTACTTATCTTCTAATCATTCCCGTGCTGCCAACTGTCATAGTTTTTTTTAGCGCAGAAACATATTTTTTTATTATTACTTAATATTTAATTTACATTATAATGTATATATAGCGAGGGGACATAACTTCTAATAGAATTGCTATATATATATAAAATTGTTGCATATTTCTCACATAGGTTGACCTTTTCGCTGCAGTTATCTACAGGCACATGCGTTATAATCCTCCTCCTCCTCCTCACCCCTCCTCCTCCTACCCTCCTCCTCCCCCTCTTCCTCCTCCATCCTCCTCCTCCCTCTTCCTCCCTCCGCCTACCTCCTCCCCTCCTTGCTCTACCTCCTCCCTCCTCCTCCACCTAATCTCTCCTCCTCCCTCCTCCTCCTCCGCCGCCTCCTCCTCTCTCCTCCTCCTCCCCTCCTCCTCCTTCTCCACCCCCTCATCCCTCATCCTCCCTCTTCCTCCTTCCTTCTCCTCCCTTCTCCAACCTCTCCTCATGCCTCCTCCTCCCTCCTTCCTCCTCCTCCTCCCTCTACCTCCACCCTCCTCCCCTCACTCCCCCTCCCTCCTCCTCCTCTTCCTCCTCCCTCTCCCTCCTCCTCATCCTCCCTCCTCCTCCCTCCTCCCTCCTCCTTCTCCTCCCTCCTCCTTCTCCCTCTTCCTCCTCCCTCCCTCCCCCTCCTTTCTCCTTCTCCCTACGCCTCCTCCCTCCTCTTCCTCTCTCCTCCTCCTCCCTCCTCCTCCTCCTTCCTCCTCCTCCTCCTCCTCCCTCCTTCTCCCTCTTCCTCCCTCCTTCTCCCTCTTCCTCCTCCTCCCTTCTCCTACCTACTCCTCCCTCCTTCTCCCTCTTCCTCCCTCCTCCTCCCCCTCCTACTCCCTCCTCCTACCTCCTCCTTCCTCCTCCTCTCCTCCTCCCTCCTCCTCCTCCTCCTCCTCCCTCCCTCCTCCCTCCTCCTCCTCTCTCCTCCTCTTCCTACATCCTCCTCCCTCCTCCTCCTCCCTCCTCCTCCCTCTTCCTCCTCCTCCTCCTCCTCCCTCCTCCTCCTCCCTCCTCCTCCCTCTCACTCCTCCTCCTAATCCCTCCTCCTCCCTCCTACTCCTCCTTCCTTCTCCTGTCTCCTCCTCCTCCCTCCTGCTCCCTCCTCCTCCTCCCTCCGCTGAATATGAATTAAATGATATGCTCCCTACCAAGGACTGGGCGAAGCCGGGCCGGGTCGCCTTTTTTGGGAACGGGAACGGGAGCAGGGGCTGAATATGAATTAAATAAGACGTTCCATTTACCCAAGTTAATTATTGTGGGAAGAAGTAAAGATCTTTCAAGTGCTCTTTCTAATAATAGACAGACAGACAGACAGACAGACAGACAGACAGACAGACAGACAGACAGACAGACAGACAGTAGATAGACGGGAACGGGAACGGGAGCTTATATGACTATTTATATGAATTAAATGAGATGCTCCCCACCAGGAACTGGGCGAAGCCGGGCCGGGTCAGACAGACAGACAGACAGACAGACAGACAACCAGACAGACAGACAGACAGACAGACAGACAGACAGACAGACAGATAGACAGACATATAGTCGGGAACGGGAACTTATATGACTACTTATATGAATTACATGAGATGCTCCCAATCAGAGTCTGGGCGAAGCCGGGCCGGGTCAGACAGACAGACAGAACAGATAGACAGACAGACAGACAGATAGATAGTCGGGAACGGGAACGGGAGCTTATATGACTACTTATATGAATTAAATGCGATGCTCCTCACCAGGGTCTGGGCGAAGCCGGGCCGGGTCAGCTGGTATAATATAAAATTCAAGATTACCTTTTAGCTAGTATGATCTAGTGAACTAAAGTAAAGAACTATGTGCTAGAATGATATAGAATACAAGATTGGTGGACTGTTTTCTGGTATAGTATAGAATACAAGATTAGAGACCTGTTTGCTAGTATAATTGAGGAGACAATATGAGAGAACTGTTGGAAAGTATGTTATAGAGAACCGTTTGAAAGTATGATATAGAATACAAGACTGGAGAACTCTTTGAAAGTATGGTAAAAAAAATATAAGACTGGAGAACTGTTTGAAAGTATGATATAGAATATAAAACTAGAGAATTGTTTGGAAGTATAATATAGAATACAAGTTTAGAGACCTATTTGCTAGTATAATTTAGGAGACATTATTAGAGAACTGTTGAAAAGTATGATATAGAATACAAGACTAGAGAACTGTTTGAAAGTATCTTCTAGGAGACAAGACTAGTGAACTGTTTGCTAGTGTAGTCTACAAGTCAAGACATTTTGACACATCCACATGCAATGAAGTTGATCATTTAAAAACCACATGGGAGAAAAACTCTTTTCAGGGAGCGTCGTTTGTACAGCTTTTAAAAACAGAATGTAATCTTGTTATAAAACAAGCGCACACGCACTGCGGTTTGTCGGTCTTTGCGAACTCCAATGTAAATTCCTCGAAATAATTGCAGCTGTGAAAATAGTCAACGCAGACCTTTTCTTTGGGTTCATTTTCTGTTTCAGTCTTTTCACACCACATCTTTGGTTAGCACCGGGTGCTGCAAGTTGACTTTCATGTGTAGAGTGCATCCAGGTGTTGCATTAGGTCATCGTTATCATTGTCATGTGTCATGCCGATAAGCGTGGTCGGTTATAGTTGTTTTTTCATATTATGCTAGTAGGGCCCATCTAACCAAATATTTATCTTTTTTGTCTTCCTTTGTTTAAATTTTTGGATAATAACTGGCCAGGGATGCACACAGTGGTGTTCCCTTACCTTCCGTCACTTTAATTCCATTTGCTGGTCACTACAGAGACAAACCCTGTAAAGTAGGGAAGAGAGAAAGAGGTTATGCATGGCCCCTCCTACCGCCGACCCCCATGTATAGAGCTTTGAGGTGTATTATAAAAATGGCTGTCCCACCAACTAACCCGCCTTCTCTTATTGGCAACGGCCTGTGTTGGCTCAAGTCCGCTTGTTCAACTTATTCGCGACTACCCTCTATATTGGGTGGCCGGGGTAGGGGTATCCCTTCTTAAAGGAGAAGTAAGATGCATCCTTCCCTCCGCTAGCCTACGGACACCCTTGGGCAAGGTGGAGTACCCATTTAGCCTCCCGATCAGGGTTACGTGAAGCCATGTGTGCAGGTGATGGATGAGGTTGGAGAGCAGCCGACAGATAGTTGTGGGTTATGGTCTCGAGCTTCACGACGGTAAGCAGAGGATCTTTTTTTTGAGGAGCAGTATGGTCACTGCTAAGAAGGAACCCAATGGCAAACTACCTTCTTTACTGATGCCAAGAACATTATGTTTTGCAATATCATCGACATTCAGAGAAACGGCATAAATGGGTGCTCCATGGGAGCAGCCTCGAGCGGTAGGGATAGTCATGTGCACCAGGTGACTCCAGACCGTCAGCAGGCTACTAGGTGCAAAAGTTTGCTATCATTAAAAGTAGGAACCTGGAATGTCAGAACAATTAATGCAGATGGAAAATTGGATAACATCAAACAAAAAATGGGAAGAGATAATATTAATATATTAGGAATGTGTAAAACCAGATGGAGAGGGGCGGGGATCAAGACAAAAGAGGATTTTAAGATTATTTCTTCTGCGGGAGAAGAACGGCAAAGAGGTGTAGCCATTATGTTGGATCGGCAAACATCAAATTCTGTTAAAGGATATTAGGCTGTGTCAGACAGTTATATTAGTAACATTAAAAGGAAGACCTTTTAAAATGAATGCCATTCAAATATATGATCCAACAAGTGAATGCAGTGAAGAAGGTATAGATAAATTTTATAATGACATGGAACGTGCTTTGAAGAAATGTAAACACTCAGAAATAAATATTATAATGCACGTTTTAAACGCAAAAGGGGGAAATCAAGGCGATGGATGCAGTGTAGACAACCATGGTTTGGGAGAGCGAAACGAAAAAGGATACAGACTTGTATAATAGGCAAAAGAACTAGGAATGGTTGTTTTCTAGCATCCTAGAAGATTATGGACATGGAGGAGTCCAGACAGCAGGATTAAAAACAAGATAGATTAAGTACTGATTAGCAGAAGCTTTCGAAATGCGCTATCAGTCGTAAAAACAGTTCCCAATGCAGACTGTTACAGTGATCACAGATTAATTACAGGCACACTGAGGGTAAAGTTAAAGAAAATCAAGTATACAACCGGAAACACTAAATATGATTTATGCAAATTGAAAACTGACAAAGAAATACAAGATAATTTTAACATAGAAGTAAAGAACAAATTTGATATATTGTCTGATCTAGAGATCCTATTTCAAGATGTGGATGATCAATGGGAAATGTTGAAGAATTAAATCAGTTTAGCTGCAGAATCAACTTTTCCAAAATAAAGAAAGTTGGTCGCCAGACATGGATGACTGAAGAAATTTTACAGCTAATGGAAACAAGAAGACAAACAAAAATAATCCTCCCAAATATAAAGAAATTCACAGAAAAGTCAGAACATTATGCAAGGAGGCAAAAGAAGCATGGCTCGGGAAAAATTGCATAGACATTGAAAAACAACACAACAGTAAAAATACCAAACTAATGCATAAAGGAATTCAGGAGCTTACTAATCAAAGAATACATACATCAACAGGCTGCCTACAGACAAAAGATGGAAAAATCATAATAGAAAAACATCAGATTTTACATGTATGGTCAGATTATGTGAAAAACCTTTATGATGATAACAGAGAAGAACGGTATAATATTCTAAAATAATAATGAAGGACCATCAATTTTGAAGATGGAGGTTCGAAATGCTTTTAACCATATGAAAACTGGCAAGACCCCCGGTTCAGACAGCATCACAACAGAAATGATTAATGCTTTAGAATAATACGGAATAGATAAAGTTATCAGACTCCTGAATACAATATATGATACTGGAGATATACCTCATGAATTATGTAATTCTATATTTATTGCAATCCCAAAGAAATCATGAGCCTTGGAACCTTGAAATGTGATCAACATCGAACGATTAGTATAATGAGTCACATCACAAAGAATTTGCTAAGAATTATCATGCAAATAGTTAGGAAGAAAATACAATCTGAAATAGGAGAAGAACAATGTGGGTTTGTAGAAGGCAAGGGTACAGTAAATGCTGTGTATATAATGAGAACAGTAATTGAACGTTCTATAGAAGTAAACAAAGATCTACACCTTTGCTTTATTGACTACACAAAGGCTTTCGATAAAGTGAGACATGTCGATATGACAAGGATGCTTGAAGATCTACAAATTGATGGAAAAGACCTTAGACTTGTAAAAAACATATATTGGAAACAACAAGCTGCCATAAGAATTGATAATCAGGTAGGTCAATATCAGCCTATTAAGAGAGGTGTGAGACAGGGATGTGTAATGTCTCCAGATCTTTTTTCCCTGTACAGTGAAAATATTTTCAGAAATATAGAAGATATGGACGGAATCAACACTGGGGGACGATACATAAATAACATTAGATATGCAGATACAGTCTTGATTGCAGACAGTCTTGATTGCAGACAATGAGCAGGACCTGCAACATTTAGTAGATGCGGTTGTTGCACACAGTGATTAACTAGGGTTAGAATTGAATTGTAAGAAGACACAGATTATGGTCGTCACTAGGAAGGAAGAAATACCACAATGTAATATACAAGTAAATGGGCATATTCTTAAACTAGTGAATCGGTACAACTATCTCGGAACAGTCATAACATCTGATGGGAGATGCCTTGAAGAGATTAGAACAAGAATTGCCATTGCGAAGGTAGCCTTTTGCAGGATGAAAAACATACTGACCAATAAAAAGATATCAATTGAATCGAGAAAAAGAGTGTTGAAGTGCTACATAGAACCTATACTTTTATATGGATGTGAAGCGTGGACAATGAGCAGACATGCTGAAAAACACCTGATGGCTGTGGAAATGTGGTTTCTGAGGAAAATGCAAAGAATATAATGAACAGACAGAAAAACCAATGAACATGTCCTACAAGACACAAACGAAGATCATAAACTGATTAGAGTCATTAGACGTAGATAGTCAAAATTTTTGGGAATATTATGAGAAGAAATTAATTGGAGAACTTGGTGACAACTGGCAAGATCGAAGGGAAGAGACCAATGGGAAGACCAAGAAATAAATACCTGGATGGCTTGGTCACGTGGCATTGTCGAGACAGAAACATGGAGCTGATCCATGACACTGGTGATCGAGTGAGATGGCAAAACATGACCGCCCACGCTTATCGGCATGGCACATGATGGATGGATGGCACCTCTATATGTAGAGGCGACGCCATAGCCCTCCTTAAGATAGTGCACCATCTCCCATGCACTATCTTCCATGCACCGTCTTACATGCACTATCTTCCATGCACCATCTTCCATGCACTATCGTCCATGCACCATCTTCCATGCACCATCTCCCATGCACTATTTTCCATGCACCGTCTTCCATGCACTATCTTCCATGGACCCTCTTCCATGCACCATCTTCCATGCACCATCTTCCATGCACCGTCTTCCATGCACTATCTTCCATGGACCCTCTTCCATGGACCATCTTCCATGCACCATCTTCCATGCACCGTCTTCCATGCACCATCTTCCATGTACTATCTTCTATGCGCCGTCTTCCATGCACCATCTTCCATGGACCGTCTTCCATGCACTATCTTCCATGCACCATCTTCCATGCACTATCTTCCATGCACTATCTTCCATGGACCATCTTCCATGCACCATCTTCCATGCACCATCTTCCATGCACCATCTTCCATGCACTATCTTCCATGTACTATCTTCCATGCGCCGTCTTCCATGCACCGTCTTCCATGCACCACCTTGCGTAGAATACTGACAATCCAAGATAGTGCGTGTGTATGTGTATGAGTATGTGAGTGTGTGTATGTGTGTGTGTGTGTGTGTGTGAGTGTGTGTGTGTTATGGGAGCCACGGCAGCGGTGTGGCTACCAGTGTTGCCATTTTGATGCTTTTCGCACCAAATTTAGTGCTTTTTCAAGTCACTTAGTGCCAAAAGTTTGCATTTAGCCCGGCCGCGAGAATTTGGTGCTTCACAATTTTTTTTTTTTTTTAAATTTTTTTGTGCTTTTTGGTGCTTTTTTCGGGTGGGTAAAAATTACTTTAAAAATCATTCTGGGAACACTAAAAAGCCGAATTTGAACTGAAGCGAGGGAGTTAAACAGTCTTAGTACATTACCGCGCAATTTTCAAGTAATTTAACTCCCTTTAATACGATTTAGTTGAAGTGAGTGACTGCAACGCGCAGGCAATATGCAATGCGCTAAACGATTGTTTAAACAAGAATGGACTTGAGTTGCAAAGATTAGTTGCACTCGGAACTGACAATGCATCTGTAATGACAGGTGTAAACAATGGAGTATATACACAATTAAAATCCGAAGTTCCTCATCTGGTACTAGTTAGGTGTGTATGCCATTCTCTTCAGCTAGCAGTGGAATGTGGGCAGAAATAGCCTTATACAGGGATGCCACCGTGAAAATCCTTTCCAGGATCTTACAGATTTAGCTTTAACTGTGCTCATTTTACCTCATTCTAATGTGGACGTGGAGCGTATTTTCAGTCAGATGGGAGTTATGAAATCAAACTTGCGGAACAGACTGTGCATCAAGAGTTTGACAGCTGTTTTGACTATTAGATATGGAATGAAAAGATATGGCAAATGCTGTCATGATTATAAACTACCTAAGGATATTCTACGAAAAATTGGATCACAGGAGGCATATACACGTTTCTTTCCATCATCATCATCATCATCATCATCATCATCATAGGAGCAAACACTGCAGGAAATAGCTACAGAAACTGAAGAGGAGTTGTCCGACTGGGATTTGGCAAATCTGGAATAGACTTAATTCTAATATTCAGTGATAAAAATAAATTATAATGTGTTACTTTATAACATTTTGAATGAATACCGCCAGTGCTTGTTTTAGTGCTTTCCCAAAAAATATTATTGCAATTTAGTGCTATTTTGGCTCGAGGGTAGTTCTGATTGGGATTTGGCGGATCTCGAATAAACTTCAGTGTAATATGAAGTGATAATAATAAATTATAATGTGCTACCTTGTTACATTTGTTAGAAAAACAGGTTGTTGTTTTTTTTTTTTGGGGGGGGGGGGGGGGGGGGGGGGGGTTGGGTGCTTTCAAAAAAATTTTGGTGCCTTTTGGCGCGTTTTTGGGGTCGATTTTGGTGCTTTTTCATCAAAAGGAGATGGCAACACTGGTGGCTACAGATTCGTCTGCCGACCTGGTATCGAATTCCTTTGGTGCGGTTCTTTTTACAGTTGATCTGACACCGCAGTTCTACCAGTCCTTACATGGTTACCAGAAAATATCTTAGGAAGTAAAGGTGGTCATCGTCATGCTCGCCATATTGACCAGCGAGTGCCGATTGGCCTTCCATTCTGCAGGTCTGGTGGCATATGCCCAAAGCGAGTTAAGGCGTGTATAATGGTCCTTTATATATATATATATATATATATATATATATATATATATATATATATATATATATATATATATATATGGTGTTTGTAAAGTCTCACTATACTTTGTATGTAGAACAGCTGTTTGTTGGAGAGTATGTTTTCCGTGTGTGTGCGTGTGTGTATTTGTTTGTGTGTGTGTGTGTATATGTATATATATATATATATATATATATATATATATATATATATATATATATATATATATATATATTCGTGAACACCAAATTAAAGCTGTTCGTGATGTGTAATGATGCACTAATACGTGTTGATATAATAAATATTTATAAACTTGAACAGTGCTAGAGAGTTATCAATCAAGTAAATAATATATATCCCAACTTTGACAGCTTCTATCACGAAGTGGCGGTTTGTAAATTGACAGCACCATCCTTGTCAAGTAAGTTGGCGCGTACCCAATGGCGTCCATTCAGAAGTGATGCATTCATTTATGGCGATGTTCTGAAAACATTAGCTTGTTGTTGCGTACAAGATATAATACACCGACAAAACAACCAACATTGAAGGGCAAGAGTTCAAGAGGAAGCGATGGAAACTGGTAGAATTTTTTTTACGCATATCCTTTACAGGACATCGCTGTCAACATCAGCATCTTTCAGCTGATTGTTGATTTCTTGGCAAGATTACGCTCAGTAGTTTGCCATTGCTTTCTGAGCGACCGGCTCACATACCCCTACGTTACCGGCGCGGGAAGAACCGCTACCGATTCTCTTGCACGTCACGTTACTCACGGAAGTATACGGGATTACAGAGAAAGTCGTGAAAACCTTGACCAAGGAGACCAGCTGGTACAAATTACAGAATGTAATCACTTTTTCACCAGACCTCTATAGCGAATTAATCCATTTTGTCTGGGAGATAAGTCACGTTTTTATTTTCCACTCAGAACAAGTGCCAAACCTATTACAGAGGAAACAATGAGATTTTACGCCCGTTGTGCAGCGAAATCCGGGCTGAAATAGTCAGCCAGGACTCTGTGTTTGATTTGAGTATGTAACGGTGCTGCAAGAAGACAAATAGACAGACTGTAGTTTCCGTGCTTGGTTAACAACCCTGCAGTCGTGGTACGGTGTAGGGTAGTGGCCGTCTAATTTAAATTTGAATGAAGTGTGGGGGGGGGGGGGGGGGGGGGAACACCGGGAAGCGGTGGAGATTTGATGTTTTCACAGCATTGTTGAAAATATAGTAGGTAGAGAAAAAAAATCAAGAGCTGAGGTTTTGACGATTGCAGGTGTTACTATAAGCTAATAGATAATTTGGTAACAAAAATAAGACAACTGAAATACTGGGGGAATATCAACAAAAGAAGTATAATTGAGAAATTAGCATTAGAAGCAATGCCCGGTGAGAGAGGAAGACAGACTGTGCAGAAAAGCTATATAATATAAACAAGAGCCAATGGTGAGGATTGGAGAGTTATGATCGGCAATATTTGCTCCAAATATTTTTAAAAAAATGTATTTGGGGAGTGAAATAAAAGGGATGAGAATTAGGGTTTCGAACATTCAGGCTCTGGGGGATCGAACCAGCCATAGAAAACAGGAACATGTCATTTATCTGGTGCCGAACGAACGAACTAGTTTTTCAAAGGGTCACAAATTTGGCACGCAGGCCCGTCTTATAATCGGCCCTTCTAGTCACTCACCTTTCGTACATTAATTATCTATTGTGCATGTTACATTCACGCAGGAAAAAAAACATTGCCATATGAATCTTGTGAATATAAACAAAGCACATTATCATGTTGAGAGACAGGCAGGTAGCCAGACACACACATACGCATATATATATATATATATATATATATATATATATATATATATATATATATATATATATATATATATATATATATATATATATATAAATTATAAACACATAAATACATACCTGCATATATACTTACATCATTTACACAAACTCTCACACTTATGTACCCACTCAATAACACACAAATACAAAGGCGACGAGCAAGGAAACTGGTTGCATTGTAATCTTGTATGGCTCAGCGATGCTTGCCTGGTGACTGCTGGTGGTGAGCCACAGGTTCGTCATGCCTTTCAACCTCTGGATTTCTGTGGCCAGTCTATGTCAGATTTCTTTTTACTAGTCGCGTTGTGTGTGTGTGTGTGTTTGTGTGTGTTTGTGTGTGTGTGTGTGTGTATATATATATATATATATATATATATATATATATATATATATATATATATATATATACATATATATTATGATGCCAAGATATTCAATGTTTTTGACATTTCCAATTGATATGGAAATAAATGAATGATCAAACTTGAATATCAATACACATGTTAGAAGCTGAAGTGCAACCATTCTAATGTAGAATAATCAATAACATTACAATTGTATACGTCGTGATGCAATAAATAATTTAAAACACGGAAAGAGCTAGAACGTTAGCAATCGTTAGCAAAGAAATAACGTATTCAAACTTTGACAAGTTCTGTTATGAAATAATGATTTTCAAATTAACATCACAATTCTTGTCAAGTAAGCTGGTGCGAACGAAATGGCGTTCATTCAGAGGCAATCCATTCGTTTAGGGCGAAGTGCTGAAAACAATGAATTGGCGGTGCGTACAACTTAAATACAGCAGCAATAACACCAACATGGAAGGGCAAGAGTACAAGATGAGGCGATGGAAACTGGTACAAATTACAGAACGTAATCACTTTTTCACCAGACCTCTGTAGCGAATTAATCCGTTATGTCTAGGAGATAAGTCACGTTTTTATTTTCTACTCAGCACCAGGGCCAACCCTATTACAGAAGAAACAATGAGATTTTACGCCCGTTGTACAGCGAAATACGGGGTGTGTAAAAGTCTGCCAGAACTGTGTATATTATTTCAGTACGTAACGGTGCTGCAAGAAGATACATATAGATACTAGGAGTTTCCGTGCTTGTTCAACAACTATACAAGTGTAGTGAAGAGGGTAGTGGCCCTTGCCTACTTAAAATAGTGGACTCATAATTAATCAAAAGTGGAATGAAGTGGTGAGGTTGTGACGACTTCAGGTGTTACTAGACAATTCGTAACTAACATAAAAGGACAGATGACTTTTTGGGGAGGATTGGGAGAGGAGAGCAATTTCAACCATAGACGTACAATCGAAAAATTAGCAATAGTGTGAAAATACTAATCAAAAGATACAGGGAAAGACAGAGACAGGCAATGTAGAAAGGGTAAACAGCTTGTAACATATAACAATATACACAGCAGCAACCCATGGTGACAACTGGTGAGTCATGATGGCCAATGTGTGCTCCAGAAAAGGCACTTGGAGGCAGAAACAACACCCCCCCCCCCCCCAGAAAAGGGGGGATTAGTGTTTTTGGACCGTTCTGGCTCTGGAAAGGGGGAGGGGACAGGTGAATGACCCAGCCTCGTGGAAAGGCTTCAGGAAAGGGAACTCGTTATACCGTGGACTGGTATACCGCCACACTATATGCCTTGTGATTTCCTGTACACGATTATAACAAGCGCATAAATTCCTTTGAATATAAATGTTATAGACGAGTTCTAAGAATATATTGGGTAAAGATAAGACCAAATGCATCCATACTTCAAGAGCTGAATATTGAAGAAGGTTGGCTATTAAAGACGATAGAACAAAGAAAATTGAAATATTTTGGTCACATGAAACGTCACGAAAGTTTGGGGAGAACAGTAATGGAGGGGTATATGCCTGGGAAGAGAGGAAGAGGAAGGCCAAAGAGACGATTGGTGCAGGATGTGGCGGATGATTTCCATATGGGTTTATCGGACGCGGGACATCTTGCTTATGATCGAGAGGTTTTCCCGAAGGTTGTTAAGGGAGAGAGGCAGTGCAGGATTTACGTATAAGCTACACAAGCTATAGCTTGGGGCCCCCAAGAAAGTGGGGGACCCAAAAAATATTGTCCGAGTGAGCAATTGTCATGAATAAAAATGATTTTAAGTTAAAGATTTATTATTTCACTATGAATATACTTCTTAATTGTATTTCAGTTTAACCCTCTAGGTATCCGAAAATCATATTTTTCACTGACATAGAATATCTGGACTTATAAAGGGCCCCATATTTCAAATAGCTTAGGGCCTTATCAAGTCTAAATCCGGCCCTGGAGAGAGGTTCTGCAAAGGACATGCTACTGAATTAATGAATGATTATAACAACCGGGAACGCATACCGACGTACTTTGATGAATCGGGTTTTTGTAGACCAGTTGCCACTTGATGTGCATACGTAAGATCAGCCAGGTACTTTATTTGTTTCTTCATAGCTAATTGTACACAGTCACAAACAAGGAAAGTGAAGGCCCCTATTTCCATACCTTGTTTTGTAGTGGGTATGTAGTTGGCAGTCCCATGTATTCGAAATAGTCCCATGAATCACATATTCTGCATAGAGTCAATTTTAATGCATGGCTATGCAGTCTGGACATTGTTAGACAAACAAGTAATCTTTTAAAACCAGTGCAATACAAGTGTACACTAGAATGTTGCAAACACCATGGACAATCAAGATGAGAAATCTAAATATGTTGATAAGTGAATAGGACACAAAGAAAATTCGTCGCAATTATTAAAAGATGTTCAGCAATATTGTTGGTGACATTATACGAAGATTGGAGCAACTGAGAGCTGGTAAGAATAACGGGAAATGGTATAACAGTAGACAGGCAATAGTTGTGTGGTCACATTATGAGAAAAGAATATCTGGAACATGTGGTGATGATATGTGCAATAACATATGTGCAAAAAGTCATTGTCCTTAAGTTAGAAAAAGAGTTCTTACATATTACATAGAACAAATTTTAACATACGACTAAGAATACTGGACAATTAGTAAACAGGCAAAATAAACCATGGAAGCAATTAAATTTTGTTTACAACAGTTAATAGTTTGGTCACATATGAGCAGAAAAATGTCAGCTATATGTCGTTTACATTATGTTGCATTCGACCCCAGCATTTTTTTTTTTTTTTTGATTTCTTGGAAAGTTTACGTTCAGTAGTTTTCAATTTCTTTTTGAGTGACCGGCACTTATACCATTGTATGTAAACCAGCACACAATCTGCTTCCAAATCGTCCTCAGCTGTGTTTCGAACGCTGTATGCGAATTGCATTGATAACGTCTTCGCCACAGCACTGGAATGAGAAGAAAACATCTGGAAAGTTATATGATAACAGACCTACATCATGGGAAACGAAATAGAAGATGGCAGCCAGAAAACTGTCTTGGCAACCTGCCATCATGGCGTAGAAAGATTGATTTTTTTTGCATATCTTTTACAGGACATCGCTGTCAACACCAGCATCTTTCAGCTGTATGTTGATCTCTTGGCAAGATTACGCTCAGTAGTTTGCCACTGCTTTCTGAGCGGCCGGCTCACATACCCCGTAAGTTACTGATGCGATTCGAACCACTGCTGATTCTCACCGTCATCACGTCACCGACGAGAGTATACGAGATTACGGAGAAAAGTCACTAACCTCTAAGCCACGAAGCCGACCTGTAGAAAGACAGCAGTTTATAAATTAATACATTTTGCCAGAGATCGGGTACTGAGGAGACGCAAGGTTAACCTCGCTAATCGGCAAGGCACTTTGATGCTGACGGAGCATGTAAAGAACATAGTAGGATGATGGTAAAGCAAAATCTCAGTACACTACTTTCTCGCTACGGCGCATCTTGCAAACACTCACAATCATAATCCCAATATTAGTAACGTAAATAAAAGACAGTTTTATCCGCTTTAAGGTGCCTAGGGCATATTTTCCAGGCCCATATTTGTATTAGCCCATGGGCTCATGGTGGGTGAAGTGGTCAGTATCACGCCGACCGCCTTTACTTCTCAAGAAATTTCCTGGTACCCATTTAGCCTGGGCCGACCTGGGAGCTTAAGTCAATTGTAAACATCCGCCTCGATACGGATTCGATCCTATGAACATTGGGTCGGTAGATGGCGTGCAGCCACTTCGCTACTGAGCCTCCCATTCTAGTATTCCCGACCCGCAAGACATGCGTTCTAGCCTCGGTCTTCATACTCTCAAACGTACTCTTGTAGAATCCTTTCATAATAGTAATCCTTAATCTAAGTTATCCCCACTTGGGAGCCCCAACTCATTTCCTGCCACACTGGGGTCTAATCCTTAATCCCAGAGGACACTGCTTGCGCGTCCACACCAACCAGTCATGTCCTTTATTTAAAAGATCGCAATATACAACACCAGGTACAGCAGTCTGATGTGGTTGTGTTATTTGACCCGTACTTCGTTAATTGAAATTTCTGAGACTTGGTCGCGTGTTCGAATTCTATTTGATGCGGGGCGGGAATATGTTCATTCGCCTGGTCAATCCAATCTAAATTTGATACCAGAATATCTCATGGGAAGTAATTAAATGCTAACGGCGTGATACTAACCACACTCCCTAACGAAGCCGATTGATATAAAAAATAAAAATAAAAAATATGAGGCTAGCACCTAAGCACCTCAGTACGTCAAAGATATTTTGGCTCAAGTAAGTAGTAGTTTTTGCACCACCTTTGGAACTTTAGAAAGCAATGGTAAATTTACTGAGCGTAAACTTGCCAAGAGATCACAAACAGCCAAAAATGCTGGGGTTGACTGCAGCATTCTGTAAAGGATACGCAACTAACTTTTTTTTGAGAACTTTGGTGTCTTCCCTTGCAATCGTCCGAATATTTAATGTTGTTAATTTATGTTACTGACTGCATCTGTTTCATTTCCTAATAGGTATTCTTTTACGTCGAAAAGAGCAGACAAGTTGAACAACATCTAATGGCCAGTGGAAATGTGGTTTCATGAAAAAATTCAAAGAATACTATGGCCAGACAGAAGAACCAATGAGCAAGTCCTACAAGAAACAAATGAAAACCGTAAACTAATTAGAGAAATTAGACGTAGACAGTCAAAATGTGTGTGATCACGTTACGAAAATAAATAAACTAGAACACTTGGAGACAACTGGCAAGATTGTGGGGGTACGTACAAGGCAACAGCAGAGAAGTAATCATCTGGATGGTTTGGCCACATGGCATAGTCGATATAAAAACACAGAGCTGACCCACAAATCTGAGGATCGTGACAGATGGCAAATCATGAACGCCCACTCCTACCAGCATGGAACATCATAATAATTTTACTTAGGCTAGATAACGACCATATGTTACCCCAAGTGGCGTACTTCTATAGAAGATCATTCTAAGCAGCTCGAGCTATACATAATCCTATCCAGTTGTATATTTCGTTAATGAGAACGACTTTTCGGAAATCTAATCGATTGGCTTATATCACGATGTAGCACACACTACCATGGCAAACTAATCAAACCAACAACTATTTGGACTGAGAATAAGTGAATGACCTCACGGTATCGAACACTTTGGCATTACAGTTTAGTTCGCTCACGCAATCCCGTGGTTTTATGAATAGTCACGAGATCAGTTCTGTCTGTTTATAAATAGTCACAAGATCAGTTCTGTCTGTTTAGTCCTATTACAGGTCGTGTTATTACGTGTAACCTCTATTGTCTGCTTCAAAATAAAGTATAAACTCATCCGACCTGTTTGTATTTCGTACTAACGTTAACTCATTACCTGAAAAGCGTACCGACAATTCTAACCCACATTTTTAAAAAGTCGCTTAAAAGTCGACAGGGTCCACTTCATATCACCAGGCTTTTATCCCATATGGCTCCGTTTCTTTCTGCAGAAAACTGCCGAAAGCGACGCACAAAGCACGAATTCCGTAGCTCCAGCGACGACCCCAGAAGTCTACAAAAATGCACTCGTGAACCGAAGGACGTGGCCCGGAATCGAAAACACAACCTTCGGAGCCCGAGTCAGACGGCTTGACAACTTCGCCACGGAGTCTCCCACCTAATGAATGTCTTCAGTTACTCCCACTCCATAAACGCTTACGTTTTAATAAGGCTAAACTAATTCACAAAGTCCTATTACAGAATTCTCCAAACTACTTTTGGCCATTGTTCACATATAACGCAAGACACAGCGAACGACTAAACATACTTCATGTCCCTAAACCTAGGATATACTTATACAAAACAAGCTTATGCGTACTCTGCACTCAGTTGTGGAGCAATCCTCCACAAGAAATCAAAGATACTGTCGTGTTTCCATTTAAAGTGTCGTCCCTGAAGGGAGAGGAATCAACACCCACATTATATGTTAACCCCTTATCATTATCCTGGAGAAACCACTAGAATCCGTCTACAAAACTCCGTCAGTTTTTCTCTCTCTCTCTCTCTATCACTGCTGTATCATGCACCCTCTCATTCTTCCCCAACGCAACATACTCAACAACTCTAGCTTCTAAAAATTAATAACAATTAATTTATTAAAAGAAAAGTGTAATGTATGTGAGAAGCGTATGCGAAGAATGTGTGACGTGTTCTATAATGTGTGTAGAATCGGACCATCAGATTCAATAGCCCAGTCAGTTCATCCTTGCAAGGTCACACCACAGCACGTTGGTCAGCACACGACAACCTCACCCAGTGATGTATCTCTCCTGCCAGACACTGACTTTCTTCTGTAGCTCCCTGTAATCCATGTACAGGATCATCCGAAATAGATACAGTCTTATTATCACTGATCATGGACCGGTTGCACACTGCACATTATAGTCCCTATAGTTCCTAAAATGTACAAATCCCTTGTACTGTGAAAATTAGTATCACTGTTATTGTTAATATACTTGATCTAGTGTCTATATTGTCTCAAGTACAATGTCCCTTGTAATCTTTCACTGGAATCTACCACACCATGTGAATGTTACATTTAAAGTTCTAGTTTAGTTACTATTGTTCGTATGATATGTGGTGTATCAACAAACATCACCCATCCTAGGTGAACCTTATCACACAGGAATCGTTATATGGTTTTGCTCATCTGAGCCATGTTCCGGTGGACCCTCCTGATCATAGGCCCAGCGTATACATTATTGTCCAGACTTTCTTCTCGGACGTTATTCATTTCCGTAAAAACAACATTGACTGTTCAACTGGTGTTCTTCCCAATCGGAGTTGAACTTCTTCAAAACGAGTGTAGAGCTTCCTCGTAACTGGCAGGGAACCTGTTAGAGAAATAACACACCGGTGAGAGCACTAGTCACTGATCCTACCAGCTGAGTATAGGCCTACGGCCTCGCTCAGATATTTATCAGCGAACTAAACTCTGTCATAGAGCAGATGGGCTCATCACCTAGGTCCGAATCAGGCTATGACAAGGAAAGACCAATAAACAGAGTGCAGAACCCCAGTGGGCACCCCACTGAAAGATCCCACTATTGGACACTTTCCCCCAACTCCCACCCCATCCTTAATCTCTCCAAATATCACCTCACTACACTATTCTCACTAGCAGAGCTAATTCTCACTTCACTACTCTATTCTCAACTAGCAGAGCTAATTATTTCCTCACCCTAGCTAGTTTTAACAAGGCTACTGCCTATATTAATTATGCCTAAATACACTATAGGTAATACCTTATGCAACACCGCATCACTCCTGGATGGCCTCTACAATTTGCCATAAAGACACATGTTATTTAATCTTTAATTAAATCTAACACTGTAGATGCTCTCCGAATTCCTAACAGCGGTACAGAAACACGTCAGCTCAGTCAACTTTCTGGTCTACACTAACTGTAAACAAGTCATGTTTTTGTCAAAGAGCCTTGGAGTGTTCTAGTGAAGTTCTTTGATGTCAATACATCAGATGGTTCCAGGGGCAGACTATCCATTTCAGAATTCTTCTCTCCCCTTTGATTAATCAATGCAAAAGTGGTCTCCCTTGTTTCGACAACCAAAACAAGCTAGCGAGTTCCTGCATTTTCCCGAATCGGGTCACAATAACAAGCCTACAATTTTCTGTCTTGTGGGGACTTTCAAAGACGACTCCACTGATTGATCTCACCGACTCCCCGTAGTAAACAACTTGTAGTTGCGAATCAAACTGTCTTTGGTATTTTTATCATCTGATTGTAAATTACAGTGATTTCACGACATAGGCCCCCTCTTAAGAGAGTAGTCCATCTCACTCTTTTCCACTGTAAGTTCGATCCAGATGATTTATTCGTCCTCATCAGGAGCTGGGTGTCTTGAGAGAAAATCCGCTCCAACATTTTCCTTCCCAGGTATATACTCCACTGTGAAATTGTAGGGTTGAAGTAACAACGACCACCGCATCAAACGGGCGTTGAGCTTCTGAGAAGTAGCCAGGAACATCAGGGGCTGATGATCCGACTGGACCCGAAACTGAACTCCATACAAATAGGGCTGGAATTTTTGCACGGCCCATACGAGAGACAAGCATTCTCTCTCGACGGTCGAATAATTCCTCTCAGCCTGGAAAAGTTTCTTGCTTGTGTATGCCACAGGTTTTAAAACCGAAGCATCGTCTTTCCCTTCCTGCAACAAGGCTGCCCCAATTCCAATCCCACTCGCATCCGTTCTCAACACAAATGGTTTGGAAAGGTCAGGTAGCTGTAACACAGGTTTGCTGACCAAGGCCTCCTTTAACTGACTATAGGCAGTCTCACATTCTGGTGTCCAAATGATTTGGTCCGGGAATCCCTTTTTCAAGGTTTCCGTCAATGGAGCTCCCATTTCAGTAAAATGTGGGATAAATTTTTGGTAAAACCCACATAACGAGAGAAAGGATCTCACATCCTTCTTCGATTTTGGCCTTGGTGCATTTCTGATTTTTTCTAGGTTCTTCTGCTCTGGGACAATTTGTCCTGGAGTAATGGTGTGACCCAGAAATTCCAGAGTCTGGTAACCAATCATGCACTTGGTTGGACGAGCTGTAAGCCCTGCTTCCTTGAGTCTATTAAAAACTCTCTCCAAGGATTGCAAATGGTCATCCAAGCTGTCACTGGAAATCAGAATATCATCCATGAATGATACAATGGACTGATCCTTGGGATCTAGTAAAGTCCTCATCATGCGCGTAAACACACTAGGTGCATTGCTGAGTCCAAAGGGCATGACCTTGAATTCGTTGTGTCCACTGGGTGTACTGAAAGAAAGCAGTGGTCGAATCTCCGGTTTGACTGGTATCTGATAGTACCCCCGACTCAGATCCACCTTTGAAAAGTACCGAGCCTTAAGGAGCCTAGCGAATAACTGAGTTGGATTCGGCAAAGGTTCCACCTGAAATTGTGTATGACTGTTCAGAAGTCGGTAGTCGATACACAACCGGTGTTCTCCACTTGGTTTGCGTAACAAAACTACCCCCGCATTGTATGGGGATGTGGATGGCGCAATCACGTCATCCTCCAGCAGTTTCTGTATTTCCTCCTCCAGGGCCTTTTCTTTAGAGAATGGCACTGGGTAAACCTTTTGGCGAACAGGCTCCTGTGTGGTCAAAGTCATCTCGAACTCCACCAACCTCGTTCGTCCTGGTTTATCAGTCAGTATCTCCTTATGAGACTCGAGAACCTGGGTAATCTTTTCCCTCTCCTGGGAAGTCAGATCAGGGTTCACTTGCACATCCCTATAGGTTTCCTGGTGTACCAAGGGATATTCCCTGCCCTCGTTGGTTCCCACTTCAGTCTCCACTGCAACTGCCATTGCCATGAGGTGAGCTGCTTTGTCTCCGGGTCTCTCCTCGTATTTCCGCAAGAGATTGATATGGAAAATCTTCGACTTTCCCCGGATCCGGATCTGATAGTTGGTTCTGGATATCACCCTTTCCACGGGAAATGGTCCTTGCCAACCTATCTCCAGTTTGTTGTTTCCCGTTGGAGAGTAGCAACAAACTTTGTCTCCCACCTCTAGAGATCTGTCTTTAGACCTACGGTTGTAGTAAGCCGCATGTCTTTTTCTGGCCTTTTTCAAGTTTTGATTCGCCAGAGTCCATCCCTTGTGGAGTTTTTCTTTCAGTTCCTCCACGTATTTATAGAGAGAGATCACTTCTTCTGACGTCCCCTCTTCAGTCCAACTCCTCAACATGGCTTCCAACGGTCCTTTGATTGGACGACCAAACAGCAACGTAGCGGGTGGTAGTCCTGTTGAGCCATGAGGAACTTCCCGATAAGCAAAAAGTGCTGCTGGGATATATTCATCCCACCTATCAGGTTTTTCCTGTGCCAGTTTCCGGAGCATTGTCATCAACGTGCCGTTGAAACGCTCTACTTGTCCATTGGCTTGAGGGTGGTAAGGGCTGGTATGTATGTGGTTAGAGTGGAACACCCTAAATACCTCCTCCATGAGTTTTCCACAAAACTGGGACCCATTGTCCGTCAGAATTTGATCAGGAAAGCCTAATCTGGTAAAGGCCTCCATCAGTGCGTCCGCCACTCGTTTCGAGTCAATCGTGGTCAACGGTATGGCTTCACCCCACATTGTACAGCAATCCACCATTGTGAGAATATACATGTTCCTCTTCCTAGTCCTAGGAAGTGGACCCACGATATCGATGGCTACCCTCTCGAAAGGAGAGTTCATGATGGGCATCTCACCCAAGACCACCGGTGCTGTCCAGTGTTTCGGTGCCACCCTCTGGCACTCAGGGCATGACTTCACATACCGACGCACATCATCTGTCATTCCCGGCCAATAGTAATGGCAGGAAATTCGCTGCATGGTGGCGGCAATACCCATGTGCCCACTAAAGGATATGGTATGCCCCATATGAAGAATCTGGGACCGGTGAGCTTTCGGGACCACCAACTGACCGTATAGGTTGTCTCCCCTTCCGGCTCTCCTGTAGAGTATCCTATTCTTCACGTAGTACTGCCCCCGTTCTGGTGGATCAGCACTTTCTGCAGCTTTTTGTAGCAAGGACGTAGAGTAGCATCCTCACTCTGGGCAGTTCGTAGCTCCCCCGGAAGTGGGTTAGTCACAATTGCTTCTGCCTCTTCCGTTCTCGTCTGAGAGCGAGTCTGTATTGCTCCCATATGGATTGGCTCCTTGGGCATTCCCAGAAAGACATACCGGCAACCGAGGATTACGAGAAAAATGGGATCGGTCAATACAGCGGCCTTGATTGTGCCGGTGACATATCTTGACCGAATCTCCACGTTAGCAATGGGCAACTTCATGGCCACAGCACTCTTCTGTGCAGGCTGTATCTCCATGGTCTCACCTGTGAATTGTTCTGTATGTACCAGATCCGATGAAATCACGGCCTCCCCGTCCAGTCCTGTGTCGTACAAACACTCCACTTGACGACCGTTAACCTCTACCAATTCCACTACAGGTGGTTTTTCCTGGTCTGGAGTCTCTTCCTCGGCCTCGACCTGTTGGTGGGCTCCACCTTAGGTTTCCCGGGGCACCAGACGAACTTGAGAATCTCCTGACTTTTCCCTGCAGTCAATAGCATTGTGCGTGTTTGACTTGCAGTTTTTGCACCATTTCCCTGTCCTAGATTTTCTAGTGCCGGACTTGAGTGAGCTCTCCTGGTGGCGAGCTTCCTTGTTGACCTTGACATTTTCAGTGACAACCCCCCTGGACGTCACCTGACATGCTGCGAAGTGAGGGCTCTTAGCCTTCGATTTGCAGTCCCTCGTATTGTGAGAGGGTGACTTACAAATTGAACACCACTTCTCCGACCACGGTCGTTTTGGCGTAGAGCTTGAAGTGCTCTTGCTTCCCTCCTTCGTCTTCTCCAAACTATCCTCTGAAGTTTTTACATAAGGTTCCCCCTTTTTGGTTCCTGAGTTTTTGGCTTTCTTCCTGTCCTGTTTCTCCTGACTTTTGGGGTTGGTGGAAAGGTTTTGCCCTGCCTCCCCATGTACCTCGACGAACCATTCTGCTAATTTTGTCACGAGGTCAATACGTTCCGCTCCTTGTTCTCCCAGGAATGTCCTGAGAGGTTTCGACATTTGCTTCTTCAGCTGGTCGACCACCATGAGCTCTTCCAGACTCTCATAGTCATGTGCGAACCCAGCCAAATCCATCCACTTATGGAGATAGGATTTCAGACGCAAACTGTAGGCGGCAAACAACTCCCCCGGTTTTCGTTTCGCTGCTCGAAATTTTTTCCGATAAGAATGTGACGTTACCTCGAATCGTTTCAGCAGAGCCGTCTTCAACTCGTCGTAATTGTTCTCATGTCCTAGTGGCAGGCGAGAATAAACGTCGTAGCCGGTCCCGCGTAATCACTGGGATAGCTTAAGACACCATTTGTCACGATCCAGACCCATAGCAACAGACATGGCCTCGAAGCGTTGAAGGTACTTGTCAATCTTCTCTTTGTCCTCCTCATAGATAGCTAGAGGGAACTTCATAGCATGATAACTATGCCTACCTACTGGTATTGAGACAGGGAGAGAGAAACCTCCCACTGCTCACTCAGTTTCCCCACTAGATTGCCTCTTAAGCTCGAGTTCCCGCATTCGGTACTCGTGCTCCCTTTTCTGAGCTTCCTGGTCAGCTTCCCGTTGCTTAGCAGCTTGCTCAACCTCAAGTATCTTAGCTGCTTGCTCAGCTTCCAGTTTCTTAGCTGCCTGCTCAGCTTCAATTTCCAGCCTTCTCATTGCTTGCTCTGCTTCCAATTTCTTAGCAGCCTGTTCTGCTTCCAATTTCTTATCAGCTTGCTCTGCTTCCAATTTCTTAGCAGCTTGTTCTATATCCAATTTCATAGCAGCTTGTTCTGCTTCCAATTTCTTAGCAGCTTGTTCTGCTTCCATTTTCTTAGCAGCTTGTTCTGCTTCCATCCTCTTGGTTTCTAATTCCCGTTTTCTCAATTCCATCTCGGCCTTCCGATCTTCCCTTTCTGCTTGACGATAATCTCTCTCCACTTCCTGTATGTAATCTGTTAGTGCAGAACCCGACAAACCCATTTCTTCTCCTTTTGCCCTTAGTTCTGCCACAGTTAGTTTAGGAGTGGCCATTTTTCAGAAAGGTAAGTCAGCAGGTTGAGTACAATTTAACTGCAAACCAATATATAGATATATGAACAAGTAAAGTAAATCTATATAATTAATAACACACAGCACAACACAACACAATCACTCAGTGACAAGAGTAGAATCAAGACCACATACCTATGCAGACGTGTGAAGTGTGAACAGGTAAGATATGTGTCTTAACCCCTATCCACATTCACTCTAGCTGGAGCCTCACTAATATGATATCTCCGTCCTGTAACTAAAGATCCCGTGTCAAGACATCCCGTGTCAAAAGATCCCCCCTGTCGAGAGATCCCGCTGTCCAAAGATTCCGTTTACAAGAGATCCCACTGTCCAAGGATTCCGTTTACGAGAGATCCCACTGTCCAAAGATCCCGTTTGCGATAGATCCCACTATCCAAAGATCCCGTTTACGATCCCACAATAATGTCGTGTTTCCGTTTAAAGTGTCGTCCCTGGAGTGAGAGGAATCAACACCCACATTATATTTTAACCCCTTATCATTATCCTGGAGAAACTCCTAGAACCCGTCTACAAAACTCCGTAATTTCTGGACACCTCTTTCTCTCTCTCTATCACTGCTGTATCACGCCCCCTCTCATTCTTCCCCAACGCAACATACTCAAGAACTCTAGCTTCTAAAAATTAATAACAATTAATTTATTAAAAGAAAAGTGTAATGTATGTGAGAAGCGTATGCGAAGAATGTGTGACGTGTTCTATAATGTGTATAGAATCGGACCCTCAGATCAATAGCCCAGTCAGTTAATCCTTGCAAGGACACACCACAGCCCGTTAGGTCAGCACAAGACACCTCACCCAGTGATGTATCTCTCCTGCCAGACATTGACTTCCTTCTGTAGCTACCTGGTAATCCATGTACATGATCATCCGAAATAGATACAGTCTATAGTTTACCACTGATCATGGACCGGTTGCACACTGCACATTATAAGTTCCTATAGTTCCTAAAATGTACAAATCCCTGTACTGTGAAATTAGGTATCACTGTTATTGTTAATATACTTGATCCTATCTAGTGTCTATATTGTCTCAAGTACAATGTCCCTTGTAATCTTTCACTGGAATCTACCACACCATGTGAATATTACATTTAAAGTTCTCGTTTAGTTACTGTTGTTCGTATGATATTTGGTGTATCAACAAACATCACCCATCCTAGGTGAACCTTATCACACAGGAATCGTTATATAGTTTTGCTCATCTCAGCCCTGTTCCGGTGGACCCTCCTGATCATAGGCCCAGCGTAAACAATATTGTCCAGATTTTCTTCTCGGACGTTATTCATTTCCGTAAAAACAACATTGACTGTTCAACTGGTGTTCTCCCCAATCGGAGTAAAACTTCTTCAAAACGAGTGTAGAGCTTCCTCGTAACTGGCAGGGAACCTGTTAGAGAAATAACACACCTGGTGAGAGCACTAGTCACTGATCCTACCAGCTGAGTGTAGGCCTACTGCCTCGCTCAGATATTTATCAGCGAACTAAACTCTATCATAGAGCAGATGAGCTCATCACCTAGGTCCGAATCAGGCTATGACAAGGAAAGACCAATAAACAGAGTGCAGAACCCCAGTGGGCACCCCACTGAAAGATCCCACTATTGGACACTTCCCCCATCTCCCAACCCATCCTTAATCTCTCCAAATATCACCCCACTACACTATTCTCACTAGCAGAGCTAATTCTCACTTCACTACTCTATTCTCAACTAACAGAGCTAATTATTTCCTCACCCTAGCTAGTTTTAACAAGGCTACTGTCTATATTAATTAGGCCTAAATACACTATATGTAATACCTTATGCAACACCGCATCACACTTCGATGGCCTCTACAATTTGCCATAAAGACACATGTTATTTTATCTTTAATTAAATCTAACACTGTAGATGCTCTCCGAATTCCTAACAGCGGTACAGAAACACGTCAGCTCAAGTCAACTTTCTTGTCTACACTAACTGTAAACAAGTCATGTTTTTGTCAAAGAGCCTTGGAGTGTTCTAGTGAAGTTCTTTGATGTCAACACATCAGAGAGTTCCAGGGGCAGACTATCCATTTCAGAATTCTTCTCTCCCCTTTTTTTAATCAATGCAAAAGTGGTCTCTCTTGTTTCAACAACCAAAACAAGCTAGCGAGTTCCTGTATTCTCCCAATCGGGTCACAATAACAAGCCTACAATTTTCTGTCTTGTGGGGAACTTTCAAAGACGACTGTCCTGTTTGATCCCACCGACTCCCCGTAGTAAACAACTTGTAGTTGCGAATCAGACTGTCTTTGGTATCTGTATCATCTGATTGTTAAATTACAGTGATTTCACGACAGATACCACCAATTACTATACATACAGTCGCAACCTGTTTGAACACTTTCTCAGTTCAGACTACATGACTTCCTAAAAACAACAACAAAAATAATGGAAAATTATGTCAAACGACAACTAGCTAACAAACATGCCCATGTGTATGGTACGTTACACCTTCCTTAGGTATTCATAATGGCAATGTTAAACATTGCTTTATTGAGCCATGTATTATTGATTATTTTTCATGAATTTTAATGCATATTGTTCTTTTGTTGTCTAAGATTAGCTTCATGAGTGATGTTGAGTGAAATAACTTATGATAGGAAGAAAGAAAAAGGGCAGAAAGTCAGACGGGCCTACGTGCCCAATTCTTAACCCTTTGAAAATAAAGTTTGTTCGTTCGTTCGTTTGTTCGTTCTCGTTTTTATTTAATCTATCTTACTATTCTTTTAATATTATTTTATTGGGCTGTGACACTTTTTAACAAAATGTCCTCTAGCAAGAGCCCGTTGTCACTGTGTCCCATGATACGAAACCCGATTGTTTTTCGCTCTTTTCTTTGGCCCCAGCGTCTCATTATTTATTGCAGAATGTGTACACAAGCGCCCACCGAAATAAGTGAAAGCCTCTGGGTACCCTATGTTATTAGCGAGATTAACACAGAGTATGGTATCCAACTGTCTTGACAACCTGGGAGATTGCTAAGGGCTGAGATCGTGGTATAAATCCACGTGGATGTGAAAGGGAAGAGGAAACTATCACATTATTCATTATGGTTACTTTAATTTCCTTGTCTCTTATACTTTACTATACTTCAGTCTGGTTGTAATGTAATAACGCATTATTACATTATATATTAATAGATACATTACATTATAATTTAACTTGTAATGTATTATTCCAAGGCATTTGACTGAGTACATCATAGGACATTTTGGGAAATCATGAGGAATATGGGCTTTCAATCACATGTAGTACAACTCGTAAAAATGCTCTATCTAGATCAACAAGCAGTGGTTAGAATAGATAGCGAGACATCAGATTGGGTTGACATCAAGCAAGGAGTCCGTCAAGGCTGTGTGCAGTCCTCCTATTTGTGTAACCTGTATGCCGAAAATATAATGAGAAATGTCACAGATGATATAGACAAGGAGCACTATGATTCCCTAAATATCGGTGGTCATGGCATACCAGAGATTGGATATGCTGATGATACAGTATTGTTATTCACAACACAGGATGATATAGAAAACCTAATAACTCAACCTAATTAAATAGTGAAAATCACAACTTATATCTTAACATAGCAAAACCAAAGATAATGCATACAGATAAAACTACTATGGAGAAAGAAATATATGTTAATGAGGAAAAAATTGAAGGTGGTGGAAAATTTCGAATATCTTGGGTCATTGATTACCAACAACGGTGACACAATGCAAGAAATTAAACGACGAATACCTATTGCTCTTCAAAGACTAAAACAACTGAATAAATTGTTTAGTGGGACAGATATAACTACAAACATTAGACTGTTAAGAGCATGCATCTTTCCCATTGCAACATATGCCTGTGAGACCTGGACACTTACTAAACAAGCTGAACAGCGCATAAATGCCTTTGAATGTGAATGTTACAGACGAGTTCTAAGAATATCTTAGGTAAAGAAAAGCATAAATGCACCCATATTTCAAGAACTGAATATTGAAGAAGGTTAGCTATTAAAGACGACAAAACAAAGAAAATTGAAACATTTTGGTCACTTTAAACGTCACGAAAGTTTGGAGAGAACAATAATGGAGGGGTATATGCCTGGGAAGAGAGGAAGAGGAAGGACACAGAGAAGATGGGTTCAGGATGTTGCGGATGATCGCCAGACGGGTGAATCGGACGCGGGACATCTTGCTTATTAACGAGAGGTTTTCTGGAACGTTGTTATGAGAGCGAGGTGCTGCAAAGGACATGCTACTGAATGCATGAATTAATTAATTAATTAATTAATTAATTAATTATCAGAGTAATTTCATACTCTACCGTTGCACTTCTTTATTGCACACATACATACACTGCCCAGACATACCATCGCACTCACATGCACACACGTGCATACACACAATATGCATGCGAGCGCGGTTTGTGACCCGTATACCCGGGTTCGAAACACAGCGGTGTTGTTTTTTTCTAAAAAGGTATAGGAGCCGGTCGTTCAGAAAGCTATGGCAAACTACTGAACGTAAAACTTGCCCTGGAATCACGAACAGCGAAATTGCTGGGGTTGACTGCTACGTCCTGTGAAGGACATGCAATATATATATGGAGACAGAGATAGAGAGATAGAGAGAGAGAGAGAGAGAGAGAGAGAGAGAGAGAGAGAGAGAGAGAGAGAGAGAGAGAGAGAGAGAGAGGAAGAGAGAGAGAGAGAGAGAGAGAGAGAGAGAGAGAGAGAGAACACACACATTATATTTTCAAATGGTCACAAATTGGGCATGCAGGCCCGTTTTATATTCGGCCCTTCCAATCATCATTCGTTCATCAATTGTCGATTGTGCAAGTTACATTCACACTCGGAAAAAAAACAATTGTGAAATGAACGTTCTAACCAAAAACAATTCATATTACCATGTTATGTGACAGGCAGATAGGCATACACACTCATGTGCATAAACACATACATACAAATCTGCATACATACTTACAGCGTGTGTACAATCTCTCACAGTTATGCACCCACGTAATAATACACAAATAAACACTAGCTCCTATACACATACATTCACTCACAATCACAAACTCATTAACAAAAGTCTACTTATAAATACTAACGCTCTCTATTTCTCTCTCTCTCTCTCTCTCTCTCTCTCTCTCTCTCTCTCTCTCTCTCTCTATCTCTCTCTTTCTCTATCTCTCTCTCGCTCCCTCGCGCGCTCTCTCTCTCTCTCGCTCCCTCACGCTCTCTCTCTCTCTTTCGCTCTCTCTCTCTTCTCTCGCTCTCTCTTCCCTCGCTCTCTCTCTATCTCTCTTTCTCTATCTCTCTCGCTCCCTCGCCCGCTCTCTCTCTCGCTCCCTCACGCTCTCTCTCGCTCTCTCTTCTCTCGCTCTCTCTTCCCTCTCTCTCTCTCTCTCTCTCTCTCTCTCTCTCTCTCTCTCTCTCTCTCTCTCTCTCTCTCGCTCTCTCTCTCGACAGAGAGATAGAGAGATGCATACTACCGGCTGTGGTACAGGGACGATAAAATCAGTTTCACAATTTCGCATACCGGATTCAGTTCGGAGAGAGAGAGAGAGAGAGAGAGAGAGAGAGAGAGAGAGAGAGAGAGAGAGAGAGAGAGAGAGAGAGAGAGAGAGAGAGAGAGAGAGAGAGAGTTGAATTACATCACTAATTTTTAAGTTACAAAATGTATATGTACAATTTTTCTCCATTTTCTTTACAATTTTGCGACAATGCTCACGACAATAATCACTGTATGTGTGTGTATAGTGTGGGAGTTTGATCATAATAGTAGGTTGGGGGATGGGGGATGTGTGTGTGGGTGGATTCGTGATGTGTGTGGGTGGGCTCAGGATGTGTGGGTAGGCGGGGTGGGATTGTGTGGGTGGGTGGGGGATTTGTGTGTGGATGGGTGGGGGATTTGTGTGTGGATGCGTGCGAGATGTATGGGTGTATGGGGAGATGTGTTTGTGGGTGGGGATGTGTGTTTGTCTAGGTGGTTGTGGGTGAGTGGGTGGAGGAGGATATGTTGGTGGATGATTGATGATGGGTTATGGGATGGGTGGGGGTATATGTGTGGGTCGGGAGATGTGGGTGCGGGGATATGTGGTGGGTGGGAGATGTGTGCAGGTGGGGGTAGTTGTGGGTTTGGGGATGTGTGTGTGGGTGAGGGATGTGTATGGGTGTGGGATGTTTGGGTGGATGGGTGGGGAGTGTGTGTGGGTGAGATATGTGTGGGTGAATGTGTGTGGGGATGTGTGTGGGTTGGGGGAGGGGTGCGTGGTGGGTGTGGGTGATGGATTTGGAGATGTGTGTATAGGTGGGGGGATATGTCTGGCTGGGTGGGGGTGTGTGTGGCTGGATGGAGGATGTATGTGTGGGTAGTGAGAGTGATTGTAGTTGGGGGATGTGTGGATGGGTAGGAGATGTGTGGATAGATGTGTGTGTGTGGGATGTGTCTTTGGGATGTGTGTGGGTGTGGTGTTGTGTGGGAGGGGAGCTGGGTGTGGATAAATGATGTTTGTGTGGGTGGGTGAAGGTGTGGTTGGGTTTGCGGGTGGGTGAAGGATGTGTGTGAGGGTGGGGGATGTGTGCTTAGATGGGTGGTTGGGATGTGTGAGTGTGGGTGGGTAGATAGGAGATGTATGTGTTGATGAGTGGGTAAGGGATGTGTGGGTATTAGTGGTTGAGGGATAAGTACGTGTGTCTAGGGATGTGTGAGGGGATGAATGTATGGGTTGGGGATGTGTGTGTCGGTTGTGTGTGCGTGGATGGTAGGTGTGTGTTTGTGAATGGGGAATGTGTTGGTGGGTGGGGATGTGTGTGAGGGATGTTTGTATGGGTGGGGAGATTGTGCGTGGGTGGGGATGTTTGTGTATATGGATAGGGGTGTGTGGTTAAGGGATGTGTGGCTGGGGGAATGGGTGGATGGAGGATGTGTGGTTGGGTAGAGGATGTGTGGGTGGGCGATTGTATATGAGTAAGGGTGTGTGGTTAAGGGATGTTTGGTTGGGGGATGGGTGGATAGAGGATGTGTAGGTGGGTAGAGGTTATTTGGGTGGGTGAGTGTGTGCAGGTTAGGAGATGGTGGGGGATGTTTGTAGGTGTGGGCTCGGGATCTGTGAGTGGGCTGGGGGAGATGGGAGATTATGTGGGTGAGTGCGGAATTTGTGTGTGGGTAGGTGCGGAATATGTGAGTTGACGGGGAGATGTGTGTGTGGCTGAGGAATGTGTGTTTAGCTGGGTGGTTGGAGGTGTGTGGGTGGAGGAGGATATTGGGTGAGTGATTGTTGGTGGGAAATGGGACGGGTAGAGGATATGTGAGTGGGTGGGGAGATGTGTGTAGGTGGGGGATGTGTTGGTTATTGAATGTATGTGTGCTTGGGGTGTGGGTGGATGGGATGTGTGGTGGGTGAGAGGTGTGTGTGGGTGGGGAGATGTGTAGGTGTAGGGATGTGGTGGATGGGTGGAGGAATGTATTGTATGTGTGTGTGGTTGGGTGGGGGAGTTGGAGTGAATGGGGGATGTGTGGGTGGGTGGTGGATGTGTCTCATAACATAGTAATATGCATTGTTTATGTTTACAAAATTCATGTGACAATGTTTTTTTCCTATGCATTGTTGATGAAAGAAAGATGAGTGATTGGAAGGGCCGAATGTAAGACGGGTCTGCGTGCCCAATTTGTTACCCTTTGAAAATAAAGTCTGTTCGTTCGTTCGTTCGTTCTCTCTCTCTCTCTCTCTCTCTCTCTCTCTCTCTCTCTCTCTCTCTCTCTCTCTCTCTCTCTTATCTCTCTCTCTATTATCTCTCTCTATTATCTCTCTCTCTCTCTATTATCTCTCTCTCTCTCTCTCTCTCTCTCTCTCTCTCTCTCTCTCTCTCTCTCTCTCTCTCTCTCTCTCTCTCTCTCTATTATCTCTCTCTCTCTCTCGCAAACTACTGAACACAAGACTTCGACGTCATGTAAAGAGCATGCAGCGAACTATATAGATACATGTTTTAATTATATGTCATTTGGTTGCTCTTCGCGTATCCTTACTGCCATTTTTTCGCACCCTATCTGTATTTGTATTTGTACTACTTTTATTTACATGTTATATTTAATACTCGTGTATATTTTTATTTTACGTACATCGATATAGGTTTTGTTTATTACTATTCCTATATTATAATTCCAACCAATGTACACTGTGTTTCCGTCATCCCATTTCATTGCATTTGCTGTATCAGCTGGTTATGTTTTCCTTCCAGTTTTTATCTTATTTGTCTCTAGAAAGTATGATTATTATATTGAAATAACTCCATTGTATATGTATGTGTTAATACTGCAAGATCAATCATATACCTGTTAATGCACGTCCGTAAGCAGAGTTTGCTTGCATTAATGTATATAAATAAATAATATTGATAATCCATCGATGCATGATGCAGTGAGTAACAGGATGCGTTATTTAGACCTACAATGTCTTTGACGCCCGCTCTGATGAATAGTGCTTCATCAGTAACAATACAAGAGCGTTTGCACACAATGTTATGAGGCAGATAGCATGAACCAATTACTATTAAACTGCAAACAATTTAGTAAAGAAAGAGAGAATCTAACCAGATAGTTATATTTTAAACATAAATAAATGACAACAACAGAATTACTACACGTATATAGTGAACAAGACATACAAGGGCTTGGCAATTTAGACACATGAGTGAATCACCATGAAACGAGAACTAGACAGTAAGCTCCACTAGAACACTATTACAAATAACAAAATAGACGTTGCATCTTAAGCCTTTCGTCGGCACAGAATAAACAATCACAAACCGACACAACTACATGAACAACAATGAATGACAATATAAATATACAAGTTACTTATCTGTATCATTGATGTAGGCTGGACACGTCTTTCAAGGGATCAGCGTGTGGACACAGAACGCAAATAGTAATCTGGCAGACTAGATGCAGACAAGCAGGAGATGAGTCCTCCTAAGGCTCGTCTTTTTCAGGACCATCACTCGAAAATTAAAGAAATACCAGCAAAAGAAATACGAGTACTTGGAAGCCAGCAACTAGCTTAACAATCACAATTATAGTCTGATTAATGGTTGAACGGAGTATCACACTCACGCACGCACGCACGCACGCACACACACACACACACACACACACACACACACACACACACACACACACAATAACGTGCATCAAAACATCTATACTTTTGCAGGAGCCTGGTAGCCTAGTGGCTAGTATGTTTGCCTTCCGGTCTGCTAGCCATGCGTTGGAATACGTATGGAGGCGGAGTTTTACAGATTGGTTTCGGTGCCCAGGTCGACCCAGTCTAAAATGGGCCATAGTAAATGTCTTAGGATGTAAAGGCGGCTGGTGTGATACTGACTCATCACCCACCGAGTGGTGATCCGTCTATAAAATATAGTTCTAGCACCACATGCGACATGCCCCTTAAAGCGTGTAACAGGTTCCTTTATTTACTTACTATTTATGTTTGTATTCTGTATTTTCGTCTATATATGTGTTTAGTATTTCTAAAGACATTGCGATTACTATTAGACGTATAGAAGACTAAAGCTACGTAAAATACATACGCTGCCATGTACATTGCAACAGTATATCAGTTATTTCAATAACAGCTATAATTCTGTATCGTCTTCATCAATATATATCATATATGTTCAAGAATCCAGTGGTGCCCACTCTATGACCACGAGCAGCATGACGATGGAGGTGATGGCAGTTACACAGGCTTTCATATGGCTGGAATCACAGTATTATAGCAACGTGTGTGTACTAAGTGATTCAATGAGCATGATTCAGAAGGTCGAAGCTGGATCTGTACGTAGACAGTGGACTGAATCGCTGCGGAAGTCTGTTGTCCGTAAAGTCACCTTCATCTTCGTCCCGGGACATGCCGGAGTCGAGGGAAATGAACGAGCTGACAAACTGGCTGGCTCTGCACCCCCTGTAGATGGCCAGCCCATGGATGGATCGTGCCGATGTTATTAACGTCCTTAAAGATATGGCGAGAACAGAGGACTTTGACGTCAGTGATTCCACATCGCTGTCCAGGATGAAAGACCTGGGAGTAAGAGTCGGCACAGCCAGACGCGAGAGGTACATCGGGAAAACAAAGCGCCTCGTCAACCAACACAGAACTGGCACTATTAGCCACCGGACGCTGATGAATATGCTGGGGGGAGGATCTGAGCACCTATGGACATGTCCGGAGTGCAACGAAGATACCCCAACTGATAACTGATAACTGATATCATATATGTGATGTAGACACAATCTTTGATGCATTCTGCAAGAAAAAATTGCCAAATAGGTTATCGAGCGATCTAGTTTATTTAGACATTTTATAAAACGTGAATAAATAACATTCTGACACCAGGAATTGCTCTTTGAAAGCTTTAAAATAGAATAACTACTCTTCAATAATCTGAAATATAACGTACAACATTAAATACGCTGGCACTTAAGATTTATTCTTCTCACGTAGACAACTTCACAGCGACAACTAGGTATTATGTTCCTACAATACTCAAAAATCGATGCATCCTACATGACAACACACTATTACATGCTAACATGGCTATGTCCAGTGATTTGGCAGTTCAATGAATATAAGACAAGACATTGACATTACCCAGCCTATCATCTTACATAGGGATCTTCGTGTTCAATTTATAAAACTCTCTTGTCATATTGGAGAAAAAAATTATATGCAACTTCACAACTGATATTGTGGCAAGTTAGGAGAAGACAGAAGCTCCAATTAGAAGTGGTCTCTGGAAATATATCTTGTATAACAGATAGACAAGATACAGGGTATGATTTAGCAAGTTGTCTAGAGGCATTTCAAATGAAATTGAAAATCATTCCCGCTTAGCCCTTTAGAGGAACCAGTTTTCCTGGCTCAGAACCCCCACTGTGAGCTTCTTAGACCTATGCCCAAGTACCTACACAGAAAATTTATAAAAGAAGACAACGTTCCCCTCAAAGGCCATAAGGAGATCTGGACTATTCGCCCCTGTACAACCGAGGAATTTGTTCCCTCACCATAATGTTGTCAGTGTGATTTCAGTCCGCCAAATTAGATCTCCTCTTTATTTTATTTGTGTCAAAGTGACATATGTCAGTTGCACCATTAGACATTTAGGACTCAATAGTAGTGAACATAAACATCAACAATAACAGCACTTAACACCTGTTGAACAAGACATCTGCATGACAGGTTCTTGACAATAGTTGGACACGCATTCACAAGGAAATGTTTACACCAACAATTCCACAAGACATACATCATGAGAGATACTGGACAACATCTCTACAGAACCTTCACATTTTACTGACATCAACGACAGTTGAACAAGACATGCACCAGGAACTGTACTTGACAACAGCTGGACAGGACATTTACAAAAGAATGTACTTCACACCAGCTGACCAAGACATTACAAGGACATATACTTCAAATTGTTCTAAACACAATCAGGTTTTTATTAATAAACTGTAGGGGTCGAGTGAGGACCCAGGCTCCACCTTGATTACATTCGCACCTCAATTACAAAGTATCATGCAATGTGAATCATATAATGAGAAACCACAAGGTACCACAGCTTAAAAACCCACCAACAGACCACCAATCTAAAACAAAATAACTCTCCTCCATCCTACACTTCCTAACACCTTAACATAGCATCCTTCGATGACACCGGAAAACAGAATGTCACTCTTGGGGCAAATATAATCATATGCACTGTCCTGTTAATATCATCCCAAATGCCATCAATGGACAGGGTAGGAGGAATTTCTAGGTAACGGCATGATCAGCCCTCATCAAGTTCACCATCTCCTGCGACAAAGTATGGGAAGGAGTGTCTATGATAATCCCTCGTGATGACAAGACTGCCCGAGAAGCTGACACTGGGGTCTTCAAATAAGTTGAGGATCCACCACTCCTGATAATATGAGGTAGGAACTAGGTACATATTATCCATGATCGTTCTGAGGTCACCCAGTGGTTAGTAACACCATCCATCATACTGCAGCATCCCACACGCAAGTCTGTCCCAACAAGTTCACATCCCAAACGAACAAACAACTTTGTGAGCACCATGCTGGGTGTTCCCAGGTTAAAGTTCCAGGTAAGCAATCCACTGCATGACTACCACACAAGTTTTGAATGGGGATAAAATACAGGATTCTAGTTCCTGCCTTTCAGTTATCACTTTAATCCAGTTACCATGGAATAAACAAGCAGATTAGAATCACTTTCTCCTTGATACACCACAGCTATTGATGAGCTGGGGTAAATATTTCCCAGTTCGCACTGCTATCACAGACCCAAGGAAAATAATGGTATGTCTCAGGTTCACAGCGGTCATCTTGGTCATAGCCTGTCTAAGACAACTGAGTCCAGTAGGTTACTCCATATGAATAATGATATCCACTTCTAATCTTGAAGGTAATCCCTGCAACATTGGTAAAAGAGGAGTCCATCCTGTGTTTGGGTTTACATTTAGACCCTTTCAGTGCCATCAGCTTAGACAAATGATTATGCAGATTTAGGCTGGTATTTTCCTGAAGACATTGTTTTACCAAAGGAGTAGTAATCCTGAAGTAGGGACTCCCATTTGTATGTCCCCATAAGGAATGCCTCTCCACCACCCCTGTTCTCTGTTGATATATAAAAGGATACAACATTCGCTTTACATTTGTTCAAAGACAATGTCATATCAAATATCAACATACACAGATGGAGATGGGGAGTAGAGGGGAGTTTGTTGTCTAGACACGCCTCACCTTGTTGGTGATGGGGTGCATTTTACTCTGATGAACTGTGGGTGATACCTTTTCAGTGTTCACCCTTATTTGTGATAGTCACCAGCCCATATGCTGAGTCAAGGGTAGCTTTACACAATTACAAGCAATTTATAAGTCCATGTTCTCATAAGATTTAAACCACAGAAGACCTGGGCACCCTGAGAAACAGACATTGTAAAGCAGGCATTATGAGGCAGGCATTGAAATAGCAACATGAGATAGATAGGATGAAATAGGCAACATGGAACATTACCATAAGACAGACATGCTGAACCAAGTATCATGACACATACATGAGGCAGATGGAAGATAGACATCAATTACAACTGCAATATGCATTATGTAATACAATTTGACCAATGGCAAATAAACAGTGACCAGACCAATGGGTGGTACTTTATTACATGGATGTCCTATCCCACACACACACACGCACACAAGTACGCACGCACACACACAAACGCACGCACGCACACACACAGCATTGCCAGATTCTCCCTTTCCTCAAGCTAGGCCAGATTCACAAGCACCATCAAATCATCATCATCATGTGCTCTTTCCCCACCAAGTAATCTCAATATCCATTACAGTATGTAATTAAGCAAAATTGCATAAGCAATGTTTCACATATGTAACAAAGCATATATCGAAAAACATGTCCTTCTCTGTAAATTTGCGTGAACCACACAATATATTCAGTCAACTAAGACACGGGTTCGAACCACATTGTCCTTTTCGGAACTAGTTCATATGAACCCACCAATGTAGCAAAGGTACAAGTTTAATAACTTCAGAGAGAAATTGTATTAATTCTCCTGAGCATAGGTCAGCCACCAGGCATCACAGAAACTTTGCAATTCTGGCGGGCAATACAGTACTGCATACATATGGATATAATGAAGCGTCTATCCTTCTACTAATGTGAGAGGTTACTTATAAAATCACCAACTCACTCACATTCTCAGCCCTTACAACGGAAATGTTATATGTTACATCACACATTCTGATCACAGACGTAGATTCACAAAAGCATTATTACCGTTTGATCAAGAGTTGGCAATGATAGGCATTCATAGTAGAATCCAGAATGCACAAAGGTGTGCGAATATGCATTGAGAGTAATTTACAGTCATCAAGCATACGCAAACAGTCACAGCAGGCGAATGATAGGCAATTGGAATGTACAGCGTGGGAGACCTGACAGGCTGAAGAAGCAACATTCAGAATACTTTCACAATGAAGTTCTGATTTCACTTTCACATTTTCTCATAAAAATATTCTTATATTCTTCTCTTCCGCTCACTAGGCATAACCACAACATTTAAAAATGATTTATAGTGGTACCTGAGTTTTCAGAGAACTATATCATATAGAATTATTAGGGCGCTATGATCACCACATCGAGATGCATCCTGCTTTGATGGAAACAGAGCTCAAACTGCCAGACTCTGAATTTGGCCTAAAAGAAAGCGTTACTCGCCCAAGCGTTAGCCAATCACCTTTCCACATTTTGGTTAACAAAGTTTACTACTTTTTATGAGTTTTGTTTGAAATTTGGCCAAACTTTACATATTTTGTTAACAAAATTTCCTATTTTTCATAAGGTTTGGATGAAATGTGTCCAAACTTTTCACCTTTGATTACTAAAGTTTCCTACATTTTATGAGTTTGTTTGAAATTTGGCAAAACTTTTCAGCTTTGGTAAACAAAGTTTCCTACTTTTCATAGATTTGGGTGAAATTTGGCCAAACGTTTCACATCTGGACAACAAAATGTCCTACTTTTCACAAGTTTGGGTGAAATGTGACCAGTATAATGACCACGTGCGATATTTTTTCCCCTTTGGTTAAGGAATTTTCCTACTTTTTATAAGTTTGGCTGAAATTTGGCTAAAAGTTTTCTTATTTTGTTAACGAAATTTCTTACTTTTCATAAGTTTTAAATGAATTATTTCTTCACTTGTCCAAAAATTTTCACATTTGGTTAACAAAGTTTCCTACTTTTCATATGTTTGATTGAGATTTTATTATAAGTTTGGTTTGAAATTTGGCTAACCTTTTCACATTTGGTTAACACATTTTCTTACTTGGCCAAGCTTTCTTTTGCCATTTGGTTAACAAAGTTTCCTACTTTTCATAAGTTCGGGTGAAATGTGGTCAAACTTTTCACATCTGGACAACAAAATTTCCCACTTTTCATAAGTTTGGGTGACAGTTGGCAAAACTTGTCACGTTTGGTTAACAAATTTTCCTACTTTTCATATGTTTGACTGAGATTTTTAGAAGTTTGGTTTGAAATTCGGCTAACCTTTTCACATTTGGTTAACAAAATTTCCTACATTTCATAAGATTGGGTGAGCTTTTTATAAGTCTGATTGAAATGTAGCCAAAATTTTTCCCCTCTGGCTAACAAATTTTATTACTTGGCCAAGATTTTTGCCATTTAGGTTAACAAAGTTTCCTACTTTTCATAACTTTGACTGAGATTTTTATAAGTTTGGTTGAAATGTGACCAACATTTTTCACTTTGATTAACAAATTTTCCTACTTTTCATAAGTTTGGGTGAGCTTTTTTAGTCTGGTTGAAATGTAGCCTCAATTTTCCCCCCTTTGGCTAACAAATTTTATTACTTGACCAAGATTGTTGCCCTTCATTCTCTCATCACATGACAACTATATACACGTAAACACACACACACACACACACACACACACACACACACACACACACACACACAATTCAACAACCAAGACGTGATTATAATATATGCCTGTGTATTTTACAGTATTTCTGTACATTTTACAGTATTTCAGTACATTTTTCAAGAATAAAAATGCATAATGTCATTATACGAAATAGATGTTGTGATATGAGGTGGTATACATAGTATCATCACAACATTTTATTTTCACATACAGAGCTATACACATTGTATGTTGTTTCTGGATTTCTTCACACCATTGCCTGAGTAGGTTGATTTTTTCGGTTGGTAGCCTGGTATGTACATGTCACTTAGCATGTAGTCATAAAACTGGTCTCCTGCTTGGTGGGCTGATATCTGAGTCTTGTAGATAACCCAGGCATCAATCATCTGAGTGTCGGGCACATCATATCTTCGGCCAGTCTGGGGTTTCGATATAACACCCCGTATTTCACCATTATTCCGAACTTGAAAATGTAACGTCAGCACTGAAGTCCCGGTAGTGAATGTGACCTTTGTGCCCGTATCAGTGGTTAGAAGTATTTCCACCGTGTCGAAGGAGTAACGACTTATCGGTATCTAGTGAGGTTTATCGTAGGCGCGAAACTCTGAGGTCGAGCGCTGATTCATGATAGGAACCGTCCTTAGTAGTAGGACCATGACATCTCCGAATGGTCTCGCCGCAATGAGATCGCAGTATACGTAGACATTTTGCAGGTCGTTATTCAGGTCTATCGCCCCTTCACCTTCAATTGTATCTAGTATCTCTTGCATCTTCTCACTAAATGTAATAGTGGCCCCGGGTTCGAGTATTTTCACGATGACTTTCTTTGATGCATTGTCGAAATGGAATAGAACACAGAGCTGATCGTCCACCTTCCGATCTTTCATTAGTCGATTCAGTGCAGCTATAAACGCATCTGGTGAACTGTACAGGCCCGGGGGACACGCCTTTCTTATCACTCTACCGTTTGGTGGGATGTATCTTAGCCATACTTCATTCTTTAGCACATTGCAGTAGTAGTTGGGGAATTGAATTTCGGCCAGACCCACTTCGAAATGTTGACTCACCTCAATAGTCTGCGGTAACTTGACGAAATAGTGACCTGGTGTGTTCTTGGGAAACATGTTCGGCGAAGCATTACTCGGTAATGTCACGTAGAAGCTCATATTTTAGGGTTTGGTAGCATGTAACCCAGACAGCTGCTTAGAAGAGCGATCCACAACTTGCCATCGATCGCGTCGACGTTGTCTCGAGACAGATTAAATAGTGATACGCCAATGACTGTGTATATAACAACCAGTTGACAGAAGAAGACAATCTCTAGTCGCGGCACTCGCCGACCACACATGCACCAGAACGAATTTCTTTCCCCCTCTGGGGTATTTTGTGGGTTAGTTTCCACGTTGTTTTCTTCCATTACCGCAGTTTTTGACCTACTGGGTCATTACACTCGTGTCTCGGTTGTATCATAAGTTGCTATTGGCAAATGCAAAAAGCAGTGCTCGAGGCGCTCGTTGTGGGACATTGTCGATACTAAGGACACTACTTTGTGAATTTAGCAGTAGGCATAAGGTCACCATACAGGGGTTATCATCCCACTGTCGAGTACCCAGACTCGCCCGCGCTGCTCGATTGGTTACGGAAGGAGTGCCATAAGATAAGTCTGATCCACCCGTTACATACCACCAAAAGAAATGAATGATGAAGTCAGCCAGAAAGTCTCAGTACTTGCTCAAGGTGACTACCGTGTTATTGACAGATCAGGACAAGTCATTATTCTGCATCTCAGAATAGGCCACATGTATACAAACATGCAGGCTTAATGAATCAGCCATGTGCATGTGTTGATTGGTGTCGCAGCCAGCCGAGCACATACTCCAGTTATATGCGATTAGCACCATATATCTCTTTATTATACTAGTATTTTGATCGGTTTTAGCCACGTGGTTGTACACTTACACATGTGATCGAGTGCGACGCCATCTTTACCGGTTTTAGTCATGTGTTTCGATTATATACCTTAGACATATGACGGAATCATCGCCATATTCAATCGAATGTGACCATTATCCAAGTGTCTCGGCTGTATCGTTATGCTGTCAGTACGCTCTGAGTCATCCTCCAGTTTTCCCCAAAGAAATGTCTTAACACGTTCACGTACGTTCACTCCACCGACATAGCCCCGTGATGAGTCACCCAGTCGGTCACCCTGAGATGATGATGATGATGATGATGATGATGATGATGATGATGATGATGATGATGATGATGATGATGATGATGATGATTTTGTTGGTGGTGGTGGATGATGATGATGATGGTAATCCTGATGACAGACACTACAGAAGATCATGGGTGCCGGTTGTTCAGAAAGACAACGGCAAGCTTGCCCAGGGAGCACGAATGCTGCGGTTGACTGCGACGTCCTGTAAATGCATTGAATTACAGATTGAGTGCACTATGTAATAGATTGACACATAGCTATAGTACAAGGCATACATTGTGTCGTGAGATGACATGGCAATTAATGATGGCACACGAACAACCAAACAATGTTGGGGCTGACTGCGACGTCCTGTAAATGCATTGCATTACAGATTGAGTGCACTATGTAATAGATTGACACATAGCTATAGTACAAGGCATACATTGTGTCGTGATATGACACGACAAATCATGATGGCACACGAACAACCAAACAATGTTGGGGCTGACTGCGACGTCCTGTAAATCAAATGCATTACAGCTTGACTGCGATATGTAAAAGATAGATACATAGCTATAGTATGAGGGATACATTTGGTCGTGAGGTAACAAGACAAATCATGATGGCACACGAACAACCAAACACTGTTGGGGCTGATTGCAACGTCCTGAAAATCCAATTCATTACAGTTTGACTGCAATATGTAATAGACAACCGCATAGCTATAGTACGAGGCATAGATTTGGTCGTGATATGACATGGTAAATCTTGGTGACACATGAACATCCACAAAATACTGAGGTTGACTGCGATGTCCTGTAATTGATAGCACACACACACATACACGCATGTACATACACACACACGCGAGTGCACATGACATGGCTGCCGTTCGTTCAAAATGACAATTGCAAACTTGCCCCAGGAAGCCTGACACTCCATACAATACTGAGGTTGACTGCGATATCCTGTAATTGATAGCTCACACACATACACGCATGTACACACACACACACACACACACACACACACACACACACACACACACGTACATGACACGGCTGTTGTTCTTTCAAAATGACAATTGCAAACTTGCCACAGGAAGCCTGAAGCTCCACAGAATTCTGAGGGTGACTGCGATGTCCTGTAATTGATAGCACACACACACACACACACACACACACACACACACACACACACACACACACACACACACATGTACATACACACACAAGCGCGCGCACATGACACGGCTGTCGTTCGTTCAAAATGACAATTGCAAACTTGCCCCAGGAAGCCTGACACTCCATAGAATACTGAGGTTGGCTGCGATGTCCTGTAACTGATAGCGCGCACACACATACACATACACACACGCGCGCGCTCGCACGCGCACATGACACGGCTGTCGTTTGTTCAAATTGACAATTGCAAACTTACCCCAGGAAGCTTAACATCCATAGAATACTGAGGTTGACTGTCCTGTAATTGATAGCACACACGCGAGCGCGCACGCACACACATACACTCGGCAGTATACCCACGCACGCACATGACATGGGTACCGTTCGTTCAGAAAAGCACTGAGCAATCTTACCAAGACTTTACAAGCATAAAAAGAAGGCTGGGGCTGACTGCGATGTCCTGTAATTGGTATGTATAAGTGCTGACCGTCCTATACATAGTATGCGTTAGACTTGACTGCAATATGTAAAAGATAGACAGTTATATTTACGAGTCATGACCGCCCACGCTTACCGATATGACACATGATGCTGCTGTTGATAGCATTAGCTGCTGATGAATTGTCAGGCATTCAGCTACCTAGGAGTACGAGGAGGTTAGGACATAGACCACATTTGTTCAAAATGACATGAGAGCGCTTTACACCGGTATAGTTTAATGCGTTACCGACGCATTAAAAATAGACATGCTCGCCCTACGCAAATCGACCTGGCACACGATATATATATATATATATATATATATATATATATATATATATATATATATATATATATATATATATATATATATATATATATATATATATATATTGCTTATAGTCTACTTGGAGGTATAGACGATTTCACAGCAGTATCTTTGATTGAAGTAGATTTATAGGTTTTTGTTTTAATTCAATCAGAAGAACCATATTTATAGCAAATAGAAATACATATTTGTGCTGAATTATTATTGTAAACTGCCGACTTAACTTTTCCAATCTTAAATGCAAGATTTCCCTCTCTTGCCCGACTGCCCACTGTGTGATAATTATGTTAACGGTCAACCAGAACGCCTCAGTGGGCGTGTTTATCTCAGGTAAGATCACCTCGACCTGGCCTAGCGATATTGTCAGTCCGCTTTAGTGTGCGTGTTTATCTCCGGTAATGATCAAAGCTGGCCGGTGGTGGAAAACACGGACAGGGCAGATAGCTATGATGTCAAGGTCGGGCACAGCGGTCCTAAAGTTACTGAGGGTGTGCGAAGTCTACAGAGAGAGAGAGAGAGAGAGAGAGAGAGAGAGAGAGAGAGAGAGAGAGAGAGAGAGAGAGAGAGAGAGAGAGAGAGAGAGAGAGAGAGGAGTAATGAAAGACAGAAATAAAGAAATAAAGAAAATAATCATATAAAGAGAATGAAAGAAATAAAAGTGAGAAAATAAATAATGAAATACACAAGACCTCTTGGTATATTTTAAGACTCCCTGCGTCAGTTTTTAGACGTTCTCTTCACTCGACTATAAATCACATTTTTGAACTTTGGGCGACGTGTTGTCGTATTTGTTATGGTGCAATGAAGGGGAGACAATTCTGTTTATTAAGGGGAAGTTATTTGTGGTGTTTGATTACATATTTTTATGATTATCTTAGCAGGGTATGTCTTAAATTAATTGAGAATTAGAGCTTTATATTGACATTAACATGATCCAGTATACATACAAGAAATTTAGCCGTTTATTATGTTTTTTAAGCTTAATTTTTAATAATATTTATGCCGGTCTAGTATATTTTTAAACCAGATCTTCACCAAGCGCTTAATGTTGATACATGGCTCTGGACTTCTGCCGAATTAGCTATCAGCGTGCAGAAGTTTATTCATCATCCAACTATGGATAATTGTCAGCAACTTGCTTGCGACAGGTCTTTCAGGACTCCCCTACTTTTGCATTACACGAAATAACAACTCGTGTCATTTGCAAAAGGAATGCAATTTATTTAGAGCTAGCGATATTAGAGGAAGATGCTATAATGAAGAGGTGGAATGAGTATATAAGAGAATTATATGAAGGAGAAAGGGGAGAATTAACAGAAGATAGTAACTTAGAAGGTCCACCTATTCTGAAAGAAGAAGTCGCTGACGCTATGAAACGTATGAAGAAAGGAAAAACAGCTGGGCCAGATGAAATCACAATAGAAGAATTAGAAGTATTGGGAGAATTTGGAGTAGATATATTAACCAAAATGTTGAATGATATTTACAGCAGTGGATATTTACCCAGTGATATGCTGAAATCTTTATTTATAGCTATACCAAAAAGACCAGGAGCAATTGATTGTGAAGATTTTCGTACAATCAACCTTATAAACCATATCACTAAGCTTCTACTCAGAATAATAATGAGAAGAATCAAAAAGAAAATAAAAATGGAAATTAGTGAAGAACAGTATGGATTTGTGGAAGGAAAGGGCACAAACAATGCAATTTATACATTACGGACACTAATAGAAAGGTCAATAGAGAAACAGAGAGACATATATTTGTGCTTCATAGATTATACTAAGGCATTTGATAAAGTAAAACATGATGAACTGATTAAAATGTTGGAAGATATCAACATTGATGGAAAAGATTTAAGAATAATAAAGAATGTTTACTGGAACCAAGTAGCAGCAATTAAAATGGGAAATAAAGAGGGTAGTTACGAACAGATAAAGCTAGGAGTACGACAAGGGTGTGTCTTGTCACCAGATCTTTTCTCCCTGTATAGCGAAGTAATAATGAGAGAGATCAAAGAGATGCCAGGAATACTAGTTGGAGGTTATAATATAAATAATATACGCTATGCAGATGACACAGTATTGGTGGCGGATAATTCAACAGACCTACAACAATTATTAGACGTTGTAGTAACAGAGAGTGCAAGGAAAGGACTCTCCTTGAATATCAAGAAAACAGTAACAATGGTAATATCAAAGAAAATGGTGACACCAAAATGTGACATAGAAATAGAAGGGAAAATCCTTAACCAAGTTGATAATTTTAGATACCTAGGGGCATTTATAACATCAGATGGAAGATGTACAACAGAGATTAGGAGTAGAATAGGGCAGGCAAAAGCCGCCTTTCAGAAAATGAAGAGTGTCTTATGCAATAAGTCACTATCACTGAATGTAAGAAAGAGAGTGCTGAAATGCTATGTAGAACCAGTTTTGCTGTATGGCAGTGAATCTTGGAACGTAAATGAACAAATTAAGAAGAAATTAGAAGCAACAGAGATGTGGTTCCTGAGACGAATGTTGCGAATTCCTTGGACTGCCAGAGTAACTAACGACGACTGCCTGAAACAGGCTAATGAAACTAGAACATTATATACAACAATAAGACAGAGACAAACATCTTTCTTCGGTCACGTGATGAGAAGAGAGGCATTGGAAACCATCGTAACAACTGGAAAGATCGAGGGAAAGAGAGGCAGAGGTAGACCAAGAGAAGTGATGCTGGATGGATTGAGACGGTGGCATGGAGGAATATCAGCACCAGAGTTGTTCCAGAAAACCAAAGACCGAGATCTATGGAGAGCCATGAACGCCTACGCCAGCCGGCATGGCACTTGATGATGATGAGCGATAAACAAGCTCTGCGAGCGGAATACTTCATTGACAATAAACAGCATGGTACGTTACATCGATGCAATGAAGACCTGATAATGATACTATTAAACACTAAACGAAATCTAAAGCCTAACAATCACTATTGTCTAGAAACTTATAGCATTCGTAAGGAACACGTCTACTCTCTAGTTGTCTCAGTCCTGGTCTGTCCTCACGCAACTCATTGCGTGTTCAAACACGGACGTTCGATTCTCCGTGCGCTGGTGAGTCTTGCGTGCATAGTCACCCAGCACGCTGGCCAGCTCACTCTAGTAACCTGGTACTCCACGGTTACTCGTAGAAGCGAGTTTCCCAATGTCTTGGGGAAACCCTCGCTCAGCTGTACTTAATGCTCCCTTGGTTGACACAAGTGTGTCCCGTTGTGAAGCTATTTATAGCGCTGGTGTCTCTCCTGTCTGGTGTCCTCTACTAGACTCTGTCTTAGCTCTATTACTTATAATCTTAACTCTCTAAACACTTATTGGGATTTTGACAGGCTCCTCTCCCCTCTGTGAAGTGTTACACCCCTTTAACTCATGCTTGTAACACGTTGTATGGTCACAAAAGAAAATTGGCTGTCCAATTTTGTCAAAGATCCAATAAGTTGTAAATCTCTCTTATGGGGATAGAACAAACTCTCTTCTCCCTTACTCACACTGTTCTATTTCTTCACTCGGCTAATTGAGTAGCCCATAGTATCAGTATAGTTGGCTATAGATCTTCTTGGGAATTGTTTTGATCCGGAACCGTTGTCTTATGACTTATGTCCTGACTTCCGTCTTTTGACCCTCTGTCTTCTGACTCGTCTTGACTTATGTCTTTTGACCTGTCCTCATATTGCCCAAAATGACAACCCAATACAAGTTGACTCTGTTATGAGTACAACACATGAGCATTAAATGTTCATGTTCCCAATAATATCAACTCCAACTTGTATACATAAAGTTCTACTCTTCACCTTCTCGCTTCCGCTTGTGAAGACATATTTTCAATGTTACATTAAGGTTTTTAAGACGTTATTGTGTCCCCTGATTTGAGTTACTGTTCTTTGAAATAAATGGTGTGTGCAACTTTTATGTGTTTGTTTTCCTGTTTGTTTGCGTGTTTTCTAATAATCTACAATGTACTTAATTTACTAACATGTGTATGCGTTACTATTCTACATGTGTGTATTCCTTCGAGCGCCGTAAATCGGTTTATTGTGGTTACAAATGTTTGCTATTCTTATTTATGACCACAACTCCGTTTCAAGATGCTCAAAGTATTTTCCCTATCTAATCTACTAAAGTATAGCAGTAACACACATAAAACTTGACAACACATTGGTTACACAGATTGACACAGACAAGTCACAACAAGGCATTTTAAGCGGTGAACAAAAATTTTGCCGCTACCTTTCTCTCTCTCTCTCTCTCTCTCTCTCTCTCTCTCTCTCTCTCTCTCTCTCTCTCTCTCTCTCTCTCTCTCTCTCTCTCTCTCTTCTCACTGTTTAGTATTGTATACATTCTCTCTTCTCATTTACACATCTTTTATCCACTTTCATACCATTCTTGCTAAAACATTCAATCGTCATTAAAATATGATTCATAATATCACGTAAATGAACCTTTACATTAATTGATTGGCTGACTTATTGAGGTCTTCACGCCAAATGACTGTGCGATTTGTTTGCACGTGTCATGACTATACAAAATATACATGTTTGTGAGGATGGTTTGTTACCGATCCTGTAATACTAACTAAGGTAATTTGGTGTGCTGTTCTAAATTATCCTAAGGGAAATAATCTAAGTAAATTAATTACATTTAAGCAAATTGGGTTAATTACCTCAAAGTGTTATTGGTAAATGAAATGATGTTAATTCCTAAATGGTTGGATTAGTTTAGAAATGATATTTTAAATAAATGAAGTTATTTATGATTATGCGGTGATAAAGTAAAGTAATATCTAACAATCGCATTTCTATTATTGGGGTCCTGCCTTAACTGGGTTATTAACTAAATGATGGTGACTTATAACTATCAAATAAGATAAATAAAGTTATATATGCATTAGAACATTTTACAATTCAATTAATCATAGAAAAATGAGGTTATGCATACTGTTTATAAAACAATATATATATATATATATATATATATATATATATATATATATATATATATATATATATATATATATATATATATATATATATATATATCACAGTTATGTTTCTATAACTAATTACACTAACTAATGTCGTCCTTTCAGGTGTGAAGATGGAGCAATGTTCTTTGTAGACTATTTTCATATCATAGTTCATTTCACCAAAGTCTTATATGCTCTCCTTCCCGGATAGTGTCTACATATATAGTTCCCTACCAATTTATGTAGGATCATAGCTAACACTTCAATTTTCATATAGCTTATATATATGTTAGCGCTGCAAACATATTACTTATGCGTCTGTTCGTTTCACTGATAATGGCACTGTTTCTCTTACACAGTTCTATCAGCTTGGCGATGATAACTGCACTTACAGTGTAACTTATTCACCACATACGGCACTGATCTAATTAACAATCACGGTGTCACTGTTTCTGGTGATCTCTGGTCGATCTTTTCCTGTATATCAGGTATTTCAATGGTTGACGGTCGACTCAAAGTGTCTGCCAACAAGTTCAATCTCCCCTTTAAATGCTGGATGGTAAATGCATAGTTCTGCAGTATCAAAGCCCACCTGTAGACCCTATTATTGTGGGGAATGCCAGACTGCATAACAGACAACGGAGAATTGTCGGTTTCGATCACAAACTGTGCTCCTGCCAAAAACCTATGAAGTTTTCTAACACAATAGATTAAGCTGAGGCCCTCCAATTCTGTTGCTGAGTATCTCGATTCAGCTGGGCTGATCTTACGACTTACGTACATTACTGGGTGGAACTTCCCTTCGTAGAACTGTCCTAGTACCCCAGATATGGAGATAGCACTTGCGTCTGTACGTAAGAAATAGGTAAGATTTTTGTTAGGCAAACGCAGGATAGGTGGAACACTGAATAAATATTTCAATTTTGATAGAGCACTAATTAATCCTGCATCTTGCACATTTAGTTTAGCCGAAGCTTTCAAAATATTCGAAAAAAACACTGGTGATTTCCGCCAGATTGGGAATAAATTTACTATAATAATTCACAAGACCAAGTAGACTTCGGACCTGTTTCTTGGTCGTTGGCATAGTCAAATTTAGAATCTTGGTCACGATTCTTTCATCTGTTCTGAGTTGGCCCCTGCAGATGGTATGGCCTAGGAAGTCAATCTCTTCCATGCCCAACTCTACTTTAGTAGGCTTGACTGTAAGCCCAAATACTCGCAACCTGTCGAAGACATGTCGTAGTTTCTGTAGGTGTGACGTCCAGTCTTCAGTATGAATGCATATGTCATCAATGTATGTAGAAGTATTGGTCACCCCGTGGAGAAGATCCCTAGTCAGACGGACGAAAGTCGCTGGAGCATTACGAAGGCCAAAAGGAAGAAATCGCCACTCATAGAGTCCTAAAGGTGTGGAGAAAGCTGTTAAAGGAATCGAATTTTGTTGCATCGGGACCTGCCAATAACCTTTCGTGAGATCAAGCTTGCTAAAGATGCGAGATGTAGACATATCAAGGATCAAATCCTCGCATGCTGGGATTGGTTCAGCATCAATTTTGGTTATTTTATTTAATCGTCGATAATCGACGCAGAGTCGAATAGTTGAGTCCTTTTTGGCGACAAGGACGATAGAGAAAGTATATTCTGACTGAGATTTCTGAATTATTCCACTCGACTCAAGAGATAGTATTTCTTTGTCGAGATTAGCCCTATAATTTAGAGGGATGGAATAAGGTCGACACTTGATTGGGGTGTTGTCAGTCAGAATAATGGAGTGTTCTATTCTGTCTGTCTTTCCTGGGATGTCGGAGAAAATGTCTCTGTACTCTGTCACTAATTATATCATCTGTTGTCGTTGCTCGTCTGTAAGTTTGCTTTCTATCTTTATACTGTCGATGGTCCCAGTCGTGTCTACAGTAGGGACAGGTAATTCTATTTCGTCGTCATCTGTCTCGTTCAGTACTGTTGTACTAGCTGCGTGTGCTGTTACCTGGCTAAGTGTGTTTGCGATGTCATTGTCATGTGTCGCCCTACCTGGTGTAGTTGTGTTGTGTACGTCTGTCGTCCGATTACTTGGTGTGGGTGCATCATGTTCGTCTGTCTGTAGTTCTTGTCGTGAAAAGTATGGTTTCAGCATGTTGATATGAAATATCTTTAATTTTCCTTTTATCGATATTTCATAATCGACATCTGATATTTTACGTTCAACGTTGAATGGCCCTTGCCAAGATGTTAGTAACAAATTACGTTTATCCGGTAGTAAAAGCAGAACCTTCTGATTTGGTTCAAGGTGTATAGTTTTAGCACCCTTATTTGCATAGTCGCGGTTTCCTTTGCTCGACACCTGCTTTAGGGGTCCAACAATATCGACCGCACCACACTCATATGGTCTAGATGCTAATAATGACCGTTGAACTTCGGCCGTCACATGCTTTCCCTTTCTTACAAGATGTTGACAAATAGTACATGAACGACAGAAAAATTTTATATCAGTACAGAATTTAGGCCAGTAGAAGTGTGACAAAATTCTGGCTCTGGTTTTGTCATAGGCCAAATGTCCAGCAAACGGTGACTCATAAGCGATCTTTAGCACAGTTTGTCGGAATGTTACAGGTAACACCGTTTGCTGAATTTCATGGTTATTATTTGTGTAATAACGCATGAGAATTCCGTTATGTTGTCTAAAATACCAAGATGCATTTTTAGTCACTTTCGCTCGCTCATCTAACAATTTAAAATAAGGTGCGATAGTTTGATCGGTGCTTTGTGCCTCGATAAATTTTTGTCGAGTACTGTTGGTATCGGCACCGCTGGGTGTTCACAGCTGTAACATCTCATTTTGCAAGTCAGTATAGTGAGTTTGCGTATCTGACCTTGTTACAGCATTAGCCATGTTTGTATGTTTCCAGGCTATTATGTCGTCGTCAGTACATTGCTTCAATGAAGCTAAACAGCCTAAAATCAGATCCGTACAAGGATCTTGCAGGATTGCGCAAGTAAATGTGCCGGTAAGGAACGGGGTATTAATATGCGCTTTTGCCAGTGGATATTTCTCAATGGTTCCAGAGAAAGTACGGCATTTGACAAATTCACCCGTGTAATCTTCTGGTCTGACCAGTTCTTTTCTTAAACCAAGTACAGTGCTGCCGCTATCGAGTAAACAATGGCATGGTTGATCATTGACCAATGCATCGTAGAACTTTAGTTTACCTCTAGAGGTACTTGCTGCATTAGCATCTTCATTGGAGGATGGTATCACGTGCCCACATTTCAATTTACCATCCACATGAAACTGGTGACATGTGAGACATTTCTTAAAATCTAATATATCAGTAACTGCTGCCACACTTTCACATTCACTCGTTGGTAAAACATTTACAAGTTCCGAATCAATTTCACTATCATCGTCTGATGAAGTATCGATGAGTGCAGCGTTATTTGCTTTCATTCGTTGCCTACCAAGACATTTATTACTATAGTGGCCATAGCTGGAACAAAAGTAACATTTAACAGCACGTTTAAATGAAGTTCTTCTACTTTCTTGCTTATTTATCACTTTTTCTAGGTGTGAAGGATATGCCGGGTTCTTATCGCACATAGAGTAGCTAGGATGAAAAAAACTACAATATCCACATTGAGGTGGCTTCTGGTATGGTTTGTCTTTCTTACGATATTCTTTCTGATTGTAAGATCTACTCGGTACATTCTTTACAAAGGCAGTGATCTCTGTATCATGTGTAGTGGACTTAAATATGTCACGATTGGACGAAAAATATGCCGACCCCCGCTTTTCTAATTGCTCAATGGATTCGATATCTGATTGTTGGAGAAACTTCGCAAAAGGGGTAGGGACGGTGGATATCACCTTGTCCATTACCATAAGATCTTGTAATTTATCATAGCTTTTGCCCACTTTCGCCGCTCTAGTCCATTTATTAAATGTGCTTTGCACGTTAGAGAGGTAATCTAAGAAGGTTTCAGTTGCCTTTGGCTTTATTTGGGAAAACTGAATTTGGTACCCAGTGGCATCTAGAAGAAAGTGTTGCATGATCCTATCGTGAATGTACTGATAATTGTTCCTTAGTTCTGTAGGTATTGATTCTATTACTTTTAATGGCTCCCCACTGAGGTTTCTCATGTAGATCATTGCCCAGTCATCCAAAGGTATTTTCTGAGTCTTCAGTTGAAATTCTATATTCTCAGTCCATGCAGAAATTGAATCCCCTACGCTATATGGTTTGATAAGGCCTTTATACTTACTAAACTTATTCTGTTCTTCTTGGCTCTTTTGTTTGCTAGAGGCTATCTGTATGTTTGAATCTACCTCCATTTCCTTCATCTTTAATTTAGTTTCTGAATCTACCTGTATCTGCTTCTGTTTGGTGGCTTCCTCTGCTTGTTTGTTGGCATGATCTAAATCTAGCTGTTTCTGTTTGGTAGCTTCCTCTACTTGTTTCATCTCTTTTTGATGTTGCCTTTCTAATGCTCTTTCGTCTCTCTCTAGAGCAGCTTTTCTCTCTGTTTCTTCCTTCTGTCGAGCTAATTCTTCTTTATATCTCTGATCTACCCACTTCTCTAATTTGTCTCCAGTGTGGCCCATTTCTTTACCTGCCTGGATACAATCATTTAATGATGCCATTTTGTGGCTTTATGTTAGTTCACAATGATATCACAGTAGTTTTACACAATGGTTTGTAATTATGTGTTAGTTATTTACATTCTTTCTGAAGAAGAAAAAAAAAGATGCATGATTAACATAGTGTATATCAAAATATTTAAAAAATATACTCATCTAATTCTTTGGAAAATACGGTTCTTGGGATGTTCCACCGCTGTCTTCCCGACACACAAAAATGGTTGACTTGAGAACAAAACGGATGCTTCTGTTTAGTAGAGCATCAATATTTTAGAAACATGCATATGTTGTACATACATGTTTATTTCATGCCGCTGATGAATGAAAAATGTGATTTAGATAATGATAAATGATGTTAATGAATGAATGTTATGATTGTCTGAATGATTGTCATGATTCGTAAGATGATTCGTCAATGTGACAGTCGCTGTCGTCTTGTCTTCACTTTCTAACTAGTTTGGTATAACTACGTTCCAAGGCTTCCGTTCAGTAGCTAATGTATTCACTTTGTACAAAAAGAACTTATTTTGCACAAATATCTACCTGAATAGATGGATGGTGACATTGATGGCTGTATCACACAAAATGAAATGTACACGATGGTTTGCTTGATAATTTAAATTCATATTTGTATACATATCATTACTTTCAGTAGAATAACACACTTTCTTAAATTTTCATAGACTAACACAATTTGTAACTTATACTTCCTTCATTGTGGTTCAAGCTCCACAAATGGTATGATACAAATTATCACGAAGTAATGGTGTTAATCACTCACGTTATTCACAAAACACAATTATTTCTGCCATTTTATGCAAAATAAGTTATGTTACTTTTAGATATTTTCACACAGAATTAATGTCGAATGGTGCCTGTTTACGTTGGATCAGAGCCTTCTGATACCAATTGCCTGTTGACGTTGGTTCAGGGACTTCTGACACCAATTGGGGTCCTGCCTGTCAGCAACTTGCTTGCGACAGGTCTTTCAGGACTCCCCTACTTTTGCACCACACGAAATAACAACTCGTGTCATTTGCAAAAGGAATGCAATTTATTTAGAGCTAGCGATAAACAAGCTCTGCGAGCGGAATACTTCATTGACAATAAACAGCATGGTACGTTACATAGATGCAATGAAGAACTGATAATGATACTATTAAACACTAAACGAAATCTAAAGCCTAACAATCACTATTGTCTAGAAACTTATAGCATTCGTAAGGAACACGTCTACTCTCTACTTGTCTCAGTCCTGGTCTGTCCTCACGCAACTCATTGCGTGTTCAAACACGGACGTTCGATTCTCTGTGCGCTGGTGAGTCTTGCGTGCATAGTCACCCAGCACGCTGGCCAGCTCACTCTAGTAACCTGGTACTCCACGGTTACTCGTAGAAGCGAGTTTCCCAATGTCTTGGGGAAACCCTCGCTCAGCTGTACTTAATGCTCCCTTGGTTGACACAAGTGTGTCCCGTTGTGAAGCTATTTATAGCGCTGGTGTCTCTCCTGTCTGGTGTCCTCTACTAGACTCTGTCTTAGCTCTATTACTTATAATCTTAACTCTCTAAACACTTATTGGGATTTAGACAATAATCGAGGCAACTAGAGTGATGGAATAAATCATTTTTCCACTTTGTCATATTGATTTCGGTCTCCTCATCGAAGGGTTCGAAATCTACATGACTGGGGCTCGAGCGTACCGCACCACACACACACACACACACACACACACACACACACCACACACACACACACACACACACACATTGGGACTTGAACACAGGTGCCCGGAAACTATTTGGTCTACTTATCTATATAAGTATTCCACATGCCCGGGGCTTACCTCGCTGTCTTTGAATGATCTCGGAAGCGCTCGGGGGAAGCCGAGGCAGCCGGTGGAGGTACTGTGAGCGGGGCGGTCGGAAGGGAGCACCCATGGAACGGAAGTCAATCGGAAGTGACACCGGAAGTAGTCAAAAATTCCCGCCAAAAATTCAAAAATGTGGGCCTTTTTCAGGGGGGCCGGTTGCGGAGCTATACCCTTCATACAAGGATATACGACTTCCTGCCCCCCGGGATGGCCCCCAAAATCTAATTAGTTACAACGTCCCTTACTACTGCCAATTCACGCTGTAAATGTTCGTTCAATGTGGGTGCATGTGAATACGTGGTCATTTCCACCATCATGCACCATATTACGTCTCACACGCTCGGTGTGTGACTTATCTGCAATAATTTTCTCCTTTGTCTTTATTCCATTTCTGATGTTTGTCCTCCATGCAACACATTCAGCGGCGACTTGCTCCCAATGTACATTAGCAATGCCTGTATCAATCATGCCCCGTCAATTCATATCGCATGCTAATAAAACAGTGAACATCAAATATTCTTAGTTTTTTTTTTTTTTCGTATTCAACGTCTTATTTATTCACTCTTATTCCTAATGCCAATTAATGCCACATGGCATCTACGTTTATTCTATTAACATTGTGAACATCGAATATCAACATTATTTTTCGTATTGAAAATTCTATTTACTAATATATTTCCTGTTGTCAAATAATAGGAAATCTCTCCGCGTTTCCTAATATACAACAATACACAGTCACATTAAAGTTTTTCATAACGAACATCCCTAATGACGGGGCAAATTATCTGATACTTTAGACACACAATAAATCTAATTTCAATGTAAACGACCTATATCTAGTATAGTACAACGCACAAGCAATAAATCCAATTTCTATGTACATGATCTATGTCGAGTATAGGTACAACCCACACATAATAAAACTAATTTCTTGGCGCATGATCAATGTCTTGTATAGCACACACCACTTATAATGACCCATCTTTTTCATCAGGTCTGGCAGACTTTCTGGACACCGATGAGACTTACGAACCCTACACAAATGTCCCCAGAGATCCAATCTTCCTGAGCCGAAATAACAACATCACTGTCAGAGAGGGTGGCAAGGCCGAACTTCCGTGTGCTATACAACATCTAGGGACGAAAAAGGTTTGGTTTGATGTTAACAATGTTTCCTTTCACTCGACAGCTGTTTGTGTTTTACAAGTGATTGTGACAGTTTAACACTTCAGTGGTAACTACATTATAGGGATAAGTGTTGCAATATTCTTCTTCTTCTGGATTTTATCCTCAGTTGGGAGTCTCTGTGGCGAAGTGGTCAAGCCGTTTGACCTCCGAAGGTTGTGGGCTCGATTCCGGGTCGCGTGAACCTTCGGTTCACGAATTAAATTTTTCGGAGACTCCTGTGGGTCGTCGCTAGAGCTACGGAGATCGTGCTTCGTGCAACGCTTTCCGCGCTGCGGAAAGAGACCGAGCCATATGGGATAAAACACGGTGCAATGAAGTCGACCATGTCGACTTTTAAGCGACTTTTTAATCCTCAGATGGAGCATGTTCTCTCAATTACTTCATTTCATGTTCTCTTATTCTTTGCTTTCTGATACAGCTTCCTCTATGTCCTCGTCACACTATTCATCTCTGTCTCTAATACTTTTATCCGGGTGCTGTAAAACCTCCCTCTATTTCTTTTACCATTGGGTTCCAGAGGAAGAACTTTCTAGTTATATAGTTTACAGGGTTGCATAATTTGTGCCCTATCCAGCATCAACGTCCTTTCTTCACCTCTTGATTCACGGCGATGTGTTCCCATGAGCTCTGCAATGGCGATTCATTCATATCACTTTAGTCATTCTATTCTGTGCAGGCACAAGTTAATGACTGTATGTGGTTTATTGGTAAATGTTTTAGTCCTTCTAAATGATTGAAATTGTATATTCAAGTATGGCTGTATGAATTTATGTATATATGCACACACAACATGCCCATGTGTATGTGTGTGTTTTTGTGCGTATAATGTGACAGACAGATATAAAGACACAGAGAGAGAGAGAGAGAGAGAGAGAGAGAGAGAGAGAGAGAGAGAGAGAGAGAGAGAGAGAGAGAGAGAGAGAGAGATGTGTGTTATTGTTGTGGCTAGACACTTGCATACCGACCGGGTAGTCAACGGTTCGAATTCTCTAAAGAGTACACCAGGAAATAAATGTTTTTGTGCAGGCGGTCGACATGATACTGACCACAACACCCACCGAGTGACGATATATAAATTTTTAAAAAAAAGGGTCACTTTTTTTCGATTATATATTTATATTTCACGAATAACATCCTAAGTGAGATTTATTTCTTTTTACTTACAGTAGATTTAACAGTTTTTGAATCGTCAGCTGTACTTTAAATCAAAGTTCTTTAGGTCAGGGACAAGCGAATGATAAACCCGTCAAGCATCAAACCACTTCTGCCGATCCCACACAAAGTTAGCGAAATGAGAAGTAACAAGACACGCAGATGAAAAGGAATGAACATCGTGTTTATCTCATGACTTGCACGAGACTGCATGAAGTGTCAATATTGACTTCTGATTCCTTGGTCTCAGTGTGGCGTTACATTTGGAGATCTCTTCATGCGATTTCTGCCTGATAAAGCAATACTTCGGAGGTCTCTTCACAGACAGAAGAATGTCTTGAACCGAGCACGGACCACCAAGCATTCCGAGTCCAGAATTTGATTACGTCGAGTTGAAGATGTGCAAGTAGACTTTCCGCTAGATTGGCAGCTGATTGAGTTAAAGCTCAATGCGCCCCTTTTCAGCTCTGTATCAATATTTCACGATCATTCACGTCATGTTTGTATGGTGTGTTGTCCAGGCCTTCTTTCCATCTAGGTCCCTGAGGTCCCACACCCCAATCTCCCCTATTTCTTTTTTTTCTAAGTTCACTAGCACTAAATCTCGGTGGAAAAGTCCTTGACTCTTTTAAGATCTGTCAGATATCAACTGATGCGGGTTCCACGTATCGCGGTGACAGAGGAGAAGGGTAGTAGAACGAGAGAGAGAGAGAAGTTCATCGACAGTAACCGAGCGAAACAATAAGATAAATAGAGAGAAGTCGATGTCTGACCTTAAAGATCGCCGGGGCGACGGTAGATAGAAGGGTACAGTCGCAAGATTAAATGTTGGCGATGTGTCCTTGACTTTAGAGTGTACTGCTAGTAAAGTAGGTGTCTATGTGAGTTTAGAGTATGTGCGATTGTGTGGGAAAATGATTGGGCGTGTAAACAAACACTCATATTATACATATATACATACAAGTATAACATGCGCACATAATAACCCTGGAGACCTTCGCTGGAGCTACAGCTTTCATCATATCGCTTTGTGCAGACCAGGCTGTATGGGATACAACTCGTTGCAATGAAGTCGATTCTCTGATTTTAAACCACCCCTTCTATTACACACACATATCAATTGGGAAAACCTTTGAGGCCACTAAGACAGTTCATAAATAAACACACATGTAATGTGTGGCCTCTCATAGAGATAGAAGAAAGACGTGGAGACCAGAGGACGTACTAGACAACTAGATGACTAGATAAAAATTGAAAGATGTACTTACCGACCGGGATTCAAACCTGTCAGCTCCATATGACCAAGTCTCCCTGCAGAAACAAGTGAACTGCGACACATGACCTAGTTGGGATGTTTAATTGGTCATACGTTTTTCTATTTCTTTATTCATCCTCTTTGAGCGCCAAACAATACATATGTGTTTATTTGTTAACAGTCCTAGTGGTCTCAAGGGGCGTCAACATTGATATGTGCGTGTAGACAGTTACCAGTGAATTCAGAGATGAAGAAAAGGCGTTAGCTACGTATAGGACATACATTGAGAAAGTCTGAAAATTGCATAATTGAAAAGACCTTCGTCTGGTACCCACTGAACGAAACAAATAATGCAATAACTAAAAGCGTATGGAGAAGAGGATTAGAAACGTGAAAATATTATGGGGAGACATAGATCGAGATAGTTAAGGATAGGACGACTTGGGTGAGTTGGTTCAGGGCCTATCCCTCAGGAGGTTATAAAATAAAGGGCGACAGAATACGGAATAAAAGGGTGAAGTGGTTAGTTCGCTTGATGGTGTTCTTTACTATACATCATTTGCTGTTCCCCTGCCTTTTCTACAAACCCCACGTCCTTCTGTACCTATTTCTGGTTCTGTTTTCTTCTTAATCCTTCGTATGATCATTCTTGGCAAAATCTCAGTGCTCTGACTCATTATGCGTACTAATTGTTATGTGTTGATGACATCTAGGGCCCTTGATTTATTCGAGATTGCAATAAACATAGGTTTTCATTTCAGTACTTATGTCTCCAAAACTGTGTAGTGTGTTCAACAGCCTGTGACTTGATCTATTCCAAATTCTTCTGAGATATTGATAATTTCAGTTGTGTTGCTTCATGGACACGGGGTCTTGCTGGACTTGAATGGCCATTGCCATTCTGAATCTTCTTCTTCTTCTTCAGCGTTCCGAGCCATTGAGGTTCTTTGCTGCAGACACAATCCGTCTCCATTCGTCTCTCTGGTGGACCTTCTCTTGCCAGTCGTTGATTCCAAGTGCTTGTAGGTCTGTATATGTATTATCTCTCCACCGCCTTCTTGGTCTACCTCGTGGTCTACGGTCATTTATTTCCTGGGGGGGGGGGGGGGTGGGGGGGTACTGGGGGGGGGGGGGGGGGGGGGGGGGGGGGTACGGGGTGTCAGGCATTGGTAGCACCTTTGGTAAGGATGGCTCTAATGTGTCCTTTCAGGACCCATCCCCACTGGTCCAAGTCTGACACCCAGCTCGTACCTGTGGCTCCTAGTAGCTGTCAGCATGCGACAGCGGCCACCCCCCGGGCAACAGCTGTGAGAGGCTGGCTAAACCAGGTATGGTTATCCGATTTGGTATCAAACCAAGAGGTAAACTAGGGTATGCCTACCCAGCATTTGAAGACAGGATTCGGCAGACTGCGCGGAAAGAAATCATTCCTGATTCAACGGGCAAGACGGCGTTTTACCTGCAAAGCGTTGTGGAACGTAATGAGCACGGCAAGACACGTAGAGCGCCCTGGTCATCCACTGCACCTGTATTCGTCTCCAATCGTCTCGACTTGTCTTGTCACTGGACTCAGATGGACTCAGGCGAGAGAGTGAGGTCGACGAATTGCGCACCTCTTCCTCACTTTAATCCAAGTCATCGTTCAAGTCATTCTTCATCCAACGTCACATTTCCTGAGTGTAAGCGAGTTTTGTTTCCCTATTATCTTCCATTTTTTCTATATGCCCCAGCCATTGTAGTCTATTAGCCTTCATGATGCCAGTGATTAGCGGGGACTTAAACAGATCTGAATGTCCATCTTTAAATATTAAACTTCTGCTTCTACTACTACGATTAGTATTAATACTATTAATAATTCTTCTGCCGCTGCTGCTGATGTTGCTACTGCTACTGTTGCTGCTGCTGCTGCTACAACTACTACTACTACTACTACTACTACTACTACTACTACTACTACTACTACTACTACTACTACTACTACTACTACTACTACTTCTGCTAGTATTATTACCACTACAATTACTACTATAGCCTTCACATGCTTCTATTACTCCAACCACTACTACTACTACCAGAGCTGCTACTACGACCACCACTACCTCGGCTATAACTTTTAATACTACTTATATTACTTGTACTACTACTATTGCTGTCTCCGTGACGAAGGAGTTACGGAAGCAGTTCGTAATTCTGCATACCGACGTTCTAACACAGCTGTGGGCGATTTGGCAGCAGACTACCTTGTGTTGGTTTTATACGAAATGGTATGGGCGCTGATCGCTCAGAAAGCAATAGCAAACTACTGAACGTAAACTTGCCAAGATTTTACAAATGCAAAAAATAATGGTGTTGACTGCAACGTCCTGTTAAGGATATGCAACAAACTACTACTACTACTACTACTACTACTACTACTACTACTACTAATAATAATAATAATAATAATAATAATATTACTATTATTATTACTACTACTATACCATCTCCTTTTTCATTACTTTCTTCATCATTTTCCAAACTTCATTCTGGGCATAATAAGCTATTGGCATTAAACGAAATATTCCGTAGGCTTGCATTAGTACAGCATAATATTACGTAAAAACTCAGTGTTATTTTGAGATGAAAGTATTAATTATTTATATAATGTCTTGCCAACAGCAATAGCTCTACTCACACAGAATGTATAGTTACACCCCGTGTGCATTGTCTGATACCTAACTGTGAAGAAGTTCCTTATTTTAAGAAAAGAAAACAAATCGATCCTACACACGAGTTTCTCCAAAGCCGACAATCCTACAACCTTTGAAACTTTCTCCTCGGTACGTTTATAATTTTGCCTTGAGAGTTTAGAATTTTATTATTCCTGAACGTCTAATTTATATATGAGAAGTGTCGTTAGCTTTGAGCGAAAATAGTGTCTCTTGTAATTAGGAATTATATCGTTTCGTGAAAATAAAACAAAGAACTAAAGCAAATAAAAGCATAACTATTTGTTTAAACGAAAGGTGCTACCTTACATTTACATTTACATGTGTCTACATGTGAAGTAATATTTAAGTGATAACATCAGATGATTAAGAATACAGTATTTAACGTCTAAAACTAGGCAATTCTAGACGAATATGATCATAAAGCCATAGTCCTGTGACTAACAGATACCGCGAATCTTCATCCTACCCTTTATAGTTATGACCTCAACAAAAATGGCATTACCAGTTTCATTTCGTTGAAAAAATATGTGTTGTGAGCGTGAAACTAAGTACAGTTTTAATGTTTGTCATAACTTGAAGGTCTGAGGGCGAACGACGAAGAAGAAGACTATTAACTGCATCGCAGGCGCCTAGGTGGCATTTATCATGAAGAATACGTTATCCGTGCATTCTTTATTCGCTCATTTGTGAAAAGCAAATTCTTTATCCTCAAAGTCAAATGCGTGTGTTGTCATTTTATAATTACTCTGTAAGAGATTGATAAATACATATGTTTTTTCTTTATTAATTACTTGGCACAGCTTTCCTCAGGGAATATTCTTTCATGACATCATCATCATCACCGTTGTATGCCATTCCCATAAATGTGGGCGGGTATGGTTTTCCATCTTACACGATCATCAAAGTCTTTGTTTTAGTCTCAATTATCCCATATTTATCTCGCTGCCTTCCTCTTCCTTTTTCCCATCATGTCGCGAGATTGCCATGAGTTAAACAGATAAATATTCCCGACGTTTGCTTGGCGTGTATTTTCAGCACCATTATTTTACTAACTGGAAAAACACCGCGGATGTCAAAATCTCAGGACAATATTTGTAGCTGCACGTGTACATCTATAACGGATTTGGAACGGTCGGTGTTGATGGTGACAGGTCCTGGCATCGCCTTGATTAGTTTGTCTACATTTGAATGTAAATGGAAGCAGTGGGGTCAGCCCATCTACACATTTGGTGTTGAGTGAGAAGGAAGGGATACACCGAGTTGGCAGTTCATTACCAGTTAGAATCACATATATTGTCACCACGGAACAGAAGATTGACAAGTTTGTCAACATTTGAATGCAGATGGAAGCCGTGAGATCAAAATGGCAGATGTAAAACGGAAGTACTTAGTAGGGAGAAAACAGTACATATGTCAATTCTTGGTTTCCGGAACATGAAGAGTTTGACAGGGTTATTTGCAACTGTTTGTTGGAAGTCGTCATAAAATTCGCTGGCTTGTTTTGAGAATCTTAACAATTACTGACAACTTTGACAGGATTTAAGCCCGGAAAAATAGATCCTTGCAAATGGTTGATATGTCCAAATAACACCTGTGTGGGGGAGAAGAGGATAAAGTCACGTGGACAACTTTGGTAGTTTGCCATATAAACTCTAGTTGTGACCAGCTAGGGAGGACTTGAAATTATGCTTTAGTCAGAGTGCCAGGGCACGGCAGCGCCTAGTGGAAATAATATCTACCGTGTGTTAATTAGTGACTTAATTTTACACGTGCCTATAATGGTAGATGTAGATATGATTGATAGGACTGCAGTGGTGCCATTTAAGGTATAACCTATTATAATATATTCGTTATAATTACTTTAGGCAGTAGCCTTGTTAAACTATAGTGTGATGATTAGCACTGTTAGTGGAAACTAGCTAGAGTAGGGAAGTGATACTTGACTCTGTTAGCTAGAATAGATTAGTGAAGTGTTGATAAGCTTTACTAGTTGAGAATTGAGTAATGAGGGATAATTGGGATTTCCCGTAGGTGTCCCTTGTGGGAGGGGCTCCACATTCTGTTTGCTGATTTTTTCTTTGTCATAACCTGATTCGATTCTAGGTGGGTAGCTAATCTGCTCTATGACTAAGTCTAGTTAGCTAACGATCATTAGGCAAGGTGATAGGCTTACACTCAGCCGAAAGAATCATGAACTAGTACTATCACCAGGTGTGTTGTTTCTATCCTAGGTTCCCTACCAGATCCAAGGAAGCTCAATAAAGTTTTGGGAAGGAAGAAAATCCCAGTCTGAAGAACACCAGTTCGGCAATCAATAAAGATTGCTTACAGACGTGATTAAAAGCTAGAGGGAGGTTGATTCACCCAACATAGTGAAGATTACAGTTGCACCATACAGCATTAAACAGTGGTAACGAACCGAGAACCGGTTAAGAGTAACTAGTGTTAGTACAGTAACAATTAACATTAGTAATTAGCATTTGCGGACTGAATGGTTCGATGTGCAACGAGGATGATCTGTCGACTAACACTTAACTTTACTAACTGTGTAAACACTAGAAAAGAACTTGTGCAGTTGGTTAGAGAACATTAGGAACGGACATTGTGTAGAGTGAATCCGGTCCATAAGTAACTGTTCATACCACCGGTGTCTATTTCTCATGTTCATGAAATGGGATTACCAGAGGTCTACAGAAGCAAAGCAGTATCCGGCAGGATGGTTCCGGCAACGGGTGAGACGTACTTGTTCTGACGTAACGTGCTGTGGTCTATCTTTGCTGTGATCAGCGGACTGAGCTGATGTCTGAGAGTCAGATTCTCTACACTTTATAGAACACGTCACACATTTTCTTCGCATACACGTCTCATACACGTTACACTTTTATTTTAATAAATTAATCTTTATTAATTTCTAGAAGTAAGAGTTGTTGAGTATGTTGCGTTGGGGAGTATGAGAAGGGGGCATAGTACGACAGTGTGAGAGTGATAGGAAAAGGTGTCCATAGGCTGATGGAGTGTGTTGGACGGAAGCTGGTGGATTCTCCAGAATATTGAGGGAAAAAAAATAATATTATAATGTGGGTGTCGGATCTCCTCACTCCAGGGACGACACTTTAAAGGAGGACACGACACATCAGTCTTACCATATCATGGAAAATTGTAATTATATATTGATTATTATAAATCATTACATTGATCTAGGCTTCCAGATCGATCAAGTCTACAAACAAACTGGTCCACGAAAATGTACGGGAAATAAAGGCGGTCTGTATTGTATTAATCACATCACCCATCAAGTGTGCTTGATATATAAAACATCGGGCTAGCACCATTTATCCACAATACGCCTCAAAACAAGGAAAACTATCCTTTGTTAACATGTTTTGCAAAGCAAATCACAGAAGTAGGCTACACAAAACGTAACGTAGCAACAATGTCAAAAGTGCAATTTGAACAAAAGTAAAATCATGTTTGCATTTTTAACTGGAGATGCTTAAGAAAGATTTTTTTTTTAAAAAGCATGTATTCTTCCATTTGAAATAGCTGAACTGCCAGTCTCCGACTACCACATCATACGCCGAGTGCCGATTGATCTATACAAATTAGGGGCTAGCACTTGAATGCGCCTTAAAGAGTGATGAGTATCCTTCACTTTCTTTATTTACACAGTAGTTGTTACTGCGTGAACTAACCGCGGTAAAGCTATGTTACATAACATCGGGTTGTCTGATCTAGGTGACCCAGAAGTACAATACCGTACTAGCTAAGTTAGTTGCATATCCTTTACAGGATGTTTGCTGCCAAAACCAGCATTTTGTGCTGTTGTTGATGTCTTGTCAAGTTTACGTTCAGTATTTTGCCATTGCATACCGTACTACTAGGCTAACATTAACATTCAACTCAGAAGATGCTATTATGAACAATAGGTTAGATTAGTGTTGTTTTCCGGAACATTCCCCATTTTTTAATGAAATAATTCAATGTCCCGAAAACTGCTTTCGGGACGCCAGTTTCTCCAGTTATTTCATGTCAAACGAAAGATTTAATTAACGCTAACTGTTTCTCGATTTTCAGTTGACAGAATTGTTTAATTTGTAACTGAGATTAAGGGCAGAACTTTTCAATCAAAAGCTACATTTAGAAACGGAGAACTTAACTGTTGTATAGAACCTGATCTGCTGTATGAGACTAACTCGTGGAACGTAAATGAACAAATTGGGAAGAGTTAGGAAGCAAAGTAGATGTGGTTTCTGAGAAGAATGTTGCGAATACCTTGGACTGCCAGATTAAATAACAGCCAGCTTATGGGAATGCCCCGAATGCTGTGATGTCGGTTCCTAAATAAATCAATCAATTAAATAACAGCGATTGCATGAAAGTAGCCACTGAAAGTAGAATATTATATACAGTTATAAGAAAGAGGCAAACAACACTCTTTAGTCATATAATGAGAAGAGAAGCGTTGGAGAACATCGTGACAACTGAACATATAATTGAGAAAAGAAGCAGAGCCAGACAGAGATGAATAATGGTGGATAGACTTAGACGAGGAAATACAGGAATAAAATCAGCAGGCTTGATCAAGAACATCAAGGGTAGAGGTATACGGAGAGACATGAACACCTACGACATTTGCAGTGCACATGATGATGATGATGATGATGATGATGATGATGATGATGATGATGATGAGTGACAATATTAATTTGTGTAACGTCTCTGTCACGGTTTATTACTTACAAGTTGAAGATGAAGACGGAGCACGTATGGGAATGTCCCGAAAGCAGTGATGTCGGTTTTTGACTCAGTCAACTCTTAACTCTCGAACAAGATCTGGCAACCCTAGGTTAGACTAAACATCTTTCAATATATGTTACATGCTGGAAAATTTAAGATACGAGGGCATTATATTTATTTATGTTTCCGTCTTAGATAAGTGTAGAAAGGGAGAGACAAATAAGAGATAATATGTTTCATAACCAAAGACCATGGAAATTGGAAAACCCATAAAAACAAAACACCGGGGTGTGAAACTTAATTCAAAACTGTAATTGGAGAGGAATTCGGTTAACGGCATCCGAGCGAGAAATGTGAAGTTGTGAAAATGAGTTTAGGTAAGGATTTATTAGATAAGCTCAGCAGACACACAATATGAACTGCAGCAATCTGAGTAGCGACGAGGAAGTGTTCGTACACACCAGCAGTGGGAACATAACAGACGAATGTAGATAACAGACCGAGAGGAGGTGAATGTGCATCACGAGATGTTAGTCTTTGTTGAATTCTTAATATCATAAATCTGGCTTTTTAATTAATTTTTTTTTTAATTTCAAGTCTCATACAGGTTACTCTTTGTTTTTTTAAATTTTAAGTCACATAAAGTTGCATATCCATTACTGGGCGTAGCAGTCAACCCCAGCATTTTTTTTTTTTTGGGGGGGGGGGGGTGGATGTTCGTGATTCCAGGGCAAATTTCACTAGACTGCCATTGCTTTCTGAACGACCGGCACCCATACCATTTCAATATAGTCTGCTGCCAAATCGCTTACAGCTGTGTTTCAAATGCGGTTTGCGGGATTACGAACTTCGTCCGTAACAAACAAGAATTCAATTGCTGTGATAACCCCCAACCCCTCCCCCTCCATGACCACCTTTCTGCTTGTCCAGCGTGATTCTTTGGTTGTCTCATAAGTGCTACATCCCCCCTGCCATATATCACACACGGAGAATCTCAACCAAGTGCACGAAATATGTAGCACCTGATGTTCTATGCCAGCATCATATATACTATAAATGTCTTTTGTTTTTGGCAGCTCTTCTAATCCTTATAATTTCGAATGGGCTATTTCCTATTCGGCCTGCTCTTTGCCATTTCCAATCGTCGAGAGATTCTTAAGATTCGCAATGTACGCACACCAAATTGTGTCGTCTTCTTCCGAAAAGGCTAGACGTTTAATCTACAACCTTGGGATCAGAGATATGTACTATCCCTTTCTTGTTTTGTAAAAATGCATGAGGTCCACGTCGTGAATCAAACCAGGCCTATTTGAGCTAGAAGAGAACTTAGGAACTTCTAAGTCATTGGTCAGAGTGTTAGTCTCCTCAGTTGTCTTGAGAACTAATCTATTCTATTCCCCAAAGGTTAAGGCAACCACTTACAGTCATGACCGCCCACGCTTTCCCGCATGGCACATGCTTGATTGATTGATTTACAGGCACAAGCATTATAAACAAAGAGCACATTACTCGGTAGGAGTATTGTTTTAAAAACAACACAATACATGTATTCAAAAAGGTGTTAATTTTCAAGATATTCTAATCTCCCCTCCACCCCCACCAAACAAACACACACACACACGCATGCACGCACGCACGCACGTACGCACGCACACACACACACACACACACTCCCAACGTATAAGTATCCCAACGTCCGGTTTCGTGTCCTCAAAATGTTGTACGCGATTGTTTTGGGGTGAACGTATATTACGACGGCAACCGGAGTAGTGCAGTGGCTAACCATCCTGTCTATCAGCCCATTGGGCATGGGTTTGTATTCGTATCGAGGCAGGATTATAAAACTGATTCAGGCTCCTAAGTTTATCCACCCTAACATCCATCCATTCATCATCTGCCATGCCGATAAGCGTGGGCGGTCATGTTTTGCCATCTCACTCGATCACTAGAGTCGTGGATCAGCTCCGTGTTCCTGTCTCGACCATGTCACGTGGCCAAGCCATCCAGATATTTACTTCTTGGTCTTCCCCTTGGTCTCTTCCCTTCGATCTTGCCAGTTGTCACCAAGTTCTCCGAGTCCTAAAATAGGTACCTAGAAATGTCTAGGGAAGTAAAGGCAGTCGGTGTGATACTGAATTAAATGGACTGGAGTAGACTAGGAACTTTATAACGTGGCCATTGTAGTATGCGAGTCATTAAGGAACAGGAATTTTACGAATAACTTTTTTACAATAGTGCCAACCAGAAATTGTGTATGTTATTTCTCAATATTCTCCACTGCCTGGCAACAAACTTGAACCACCTGTCCACTAGCTTCTTGATGCCTTCTAGGAAAATTTTTTAAGGTGTGGCCTTAAACCAATTGTTTGAATCGCTTTAATTGCTGCATTGTTGTCTGTAAACCTCTGACTACGGAAATGTTCTCTCAAGAGTCCAAACGAGTGAAAGTCTGATTGCGCTGTCTGGACTGTATGCTGGATGTTTCAAGACCTCATATTTCTACTGCATGCACAGTCATATGAGTGGTGGGTTTGTTTTTTTTTCTCAACAATACTCCATTTGAGAGCAATCCCCAGAGTTTAGATCGCATAGCAAGCTTCAATTTATTCACTAGCATGTTACTACACCGACCACAGTTTCACTCCTTTCCTGGATATATAACAATATAGGCTCTTGATATCTCAAAAGATGGCCATGATGACTTTTACCAGCGGATTCCTGCATTTTTTCTTTACCGGAGACAACGGTTTCCGTTAAAATCTTTCTACCAATTATTACAATCTCCCCCGACTCAAACAACTGTCTCCATACAGAATCATCATTCTTATGTAGTTTCACCTACACTCTCTGTCCACACAATACAAATAACGCCTCGTTGTTCTTCCAAGGCGCAAGTCGATGGTGGTGCAGCCATTTTCTAATCGTTATTGCGCATACGCAAACTGCGAGGTCGTCCTCAGGACCTTATATAAGAGCTAGTTTCTACCCCGAAATAAGATTTTCCGTTGACCATTCTCTTCCTTGCACTTTATAATATTGGGTGTATTTTAATGACTGTGTTGCTTTTGAAAATATTGCCATTCTAATTTTTGTATTCACCCTCTGTAGAGTTCATGCAACATGAAAAGTAAATACAAAACTTTCTCATCTCATCTCATCGTGTTCCTCTTGTACCTTGCGGTGTCGAGGTGAAGTATAAACTTCGTGAGAGTGCCCGGTTATGGGCTTCGTATATCGACATTCCCATGGATTCTGCTATTCCCTCCGTCCAACGTTTACGTGGCGGGCCTCTTCCTCTGTTTCCATCTGGTCTGTACATCATTGCTTGTTGTGGTATGCTGTTGACTGGTAACCTACTTGCATGGCCAAACCATTTGACTTGCTGCTTTCTAATAACATCTAGTGCTGCTTTAACCCCCACTTTAGTCCTGATTTCTTCATTTCTGATCTTATCTCTTCTTTATACGTTGAGTATTCTTCTCAGGAACCTCATTTCTGTTGTTTTGATTTTTCTTTTCTCTTTTTCTGTCATTGTCCAGGTTTGGCATTGGTAGCACAGAGTTGGTAGGAAGATTGTGTTGTAAAGTGCTTTCTTAGTAGTTATTGATACATGTTTGTTCTTTAGTATTGGTGCCATTTGTCCAATGAGTTGATTTGCCTTATTGCACCTATTTTCGATCTCGTCTTCTGATCTGCCATTTGATGATATTATACTTCCTAAGTACTTGAAACTCTTTACTTGTTTCAAGGGATGTTCGTTTAGGTGAATTGTTGCTTTGTTCTTCTTTAGTTATAGTCATTACCTCTGTTTTGCTTGTGCTAATTTTCATGTTATGTTCCCTACACATTTCGTTTAGACTATTCATGTGGTCTTGTAATTCAGTTTCTGATTTTGCTATTAGTGCTTGGTCGTCCGCAAACAGGAGTTCTCTAATGGTTAGATTTGCAGATGGTTCTTCTTCTGTGTTCTCGTCATGCGGTATTCTTGCTGTCTCTGCTTGGCTGGTTTCTTTACATATGGTGTCTATATATGTTATGAACAAGAGAGGGGACAGGACACAACCTTGTCATACTCCAGATCTTATGGTGAAGGGTTCTGAGTGTCCTCCAGTTGCTCTCACTATGCATTCGCTGTTGTTGTATAAACTTCTACATAGGTTTGTTAGATGTGTACTCACTCCATATTGTTTACTTTTTAGTTTTTCTACGAGCAGTTTGAAGATCCCCTGCCGGCTTGCTAGGCCAGTCGCAGGTTTAGGACACTAATCTGACCACAGGGAGTCCATCCCCTATGGCGAGCCATAGCCCCGTTAGCCCATGACCTCGCGGTCATGGTTGCCCGGTCTGCACCACGTGGTGGTGGGGGTTGACTTGTGTAGTCTGCGGGTCATCGGCAGGCTACTAATTTTCGCTCTTCACCCCTCCTGGGAGAGGCTAGCCGATCCTAACCCTGCTGGCTGCAGGGCCAGGCGCATTCCACACCTTACAAAACTTTGAAGGGCAATAATTTCAAATACCCCACAATCATTAAAAATACACCCTCTACAATTCCTGCTAGTTAATGACTTTCCCTCGCATATCAGAAATGTTTCTGTTGTTTTAATTTATCTATCTAGTATTGAATTAGTTAATTGTAATACACAAATAATAATCATCATCGCCGTTCTCCGTGGCCAAAGGCTTGCGAACGCGGCTCATGAGCCGCTTACCAGGCGTTCGAAACGCAGCCACGACCTATTTGTGCAGCATACCGTGTCGTGTTGTGTTTTAACGTGTTGGTATGGGAGCCGGTCGTTCAGAAAGCAATGGCAAACTACTGAACGTATAAACTTGCCTAGTACATCAACAGCAGATGAAAACTGCTGGTGTTGACTGCAACGTCTTGTAAGGGATAAGCAACATTTTTTTTTAAATGTGTAACATTGCTGCCTGACGATGAATCAACGTTTAAGTCAAGTTTAATGCCGATTTAGGGGCTGAAACCCCTTACCTCGCCATCAGGGCACCGGAAGTTTAAGATCGAGTGCACATATCCGTTCGGCCACGACGATTTCTGCTTCAGCTTTATGTTGAAGTAACATGAAGAATGTGTATGCAATCTCTACACCACACAAGCTACCGTAGCATGCAAACACATAGTTGTGAATTGACTTTACAGCACTGCCATAAAGCTTGGTTGCCGGGGAGGATAAGAGAAACAATCAAATCAAACCAACCATAAATAATAATCTACATCTATTTTCACCCGTTATTTTTAGTAGGCTAGTAGTAGGTGAGGGTTATCAATGACAAGCTTCCCTTATTCCTTGCTGTCATTTTATTTCCCAATAAATCTGAAAGCCATACATTTACTTTTATTATTCTAGTGCAATGGTCACCAAACTTTTTTTCACGACGGGCCGGATAACAGACAAAATGACCAGCGCGGGCCGCATAATCATCCTGTAAAATACTTGTGCCGTGGCGAGGGTCTTATGGACGCGGTTCGTAATCCCGTATACCCGCGTTCGAAACACAGCTGCGAGAGATTTGGCAGCAGACCGCGTTGCGCTGGGTTTTTTTACTCTATGGTAAGGGTGCCGGTCGTTCAGAAAGCGAAGGCAAGCTACTGAACGTAAACTTGCCAAGACATCAACAACAGCAACAAATGCTGTTGTTGACTGCAAACGTTCTGTAAAGCATATGTAACTAACTTTAACAATACTTGCAAGCCAGAAAGAAAGCTCTGGGCAAAAAAGAAGAAAAACTAAGTTAATCATGGGTGAGTGGCGTGCAATCCACACCAAACAAGAAAAAAAAAAGACAAAAAACATTTTTATTTACTAAAAAGTTTTATCAAAGAAGTAGACATTAGTGAAAAGATAGTTATATCAAACCTAGTGTGCACATATCTGAATCTCATAAGCTAAGCAGACAGAAAGGTTCGAGAGATGTGCGTAACTGATATTTGGCTTTCAAGATATCAGTATTTGGTTTGAAATTGCTGCATCCAGAAATCTCGTTCGATGTGTTGACTTCACATACTTTATTTGTGAAAATGTTTGCTCACAGACATAAGTTGTTCCAAACACTGATGCCGTACCAGTGGCAAATTATTTCAGTTTCGCAAACTCAACAACAGGTAAGCAGCGGAAAATTCAACAAGTTTTCCTTCTCTGTGCTTCTCTTTCAAAATGTCATGTGCTTGCAAATAAATGAGCTCCAACTGTAGTTCAACTGGCACATCATCAAGGTTACAATCAAACGGAATCTGGAACAGAAAAATGTAACTCTCAATTCTGTCAAGATCTGAAAATCTCTCCAAAATATGCCTCTTCAAGTCACGAATAATTTTTTTTCCAGAAAATTGAGGTTGACGTCTTCGGTGATTACAATGTAAATCTCATTGAATCAGCGAAAATGACAAAAGTTGTCTCGTTCCAGTTGTGCTTCAAACAATGACAGCTTTCTCCGAAATCCTTTGATGATTCTGTAAAGATCACAGACGAGGTTATACTTTCCCTGAAGTTTCAAATTCAGTTCATTCATGCGGGATGTGATGTCGACCAAAAATTACAACTCTGACAGCCAGGTAGGATCTGACAGCTGTCGATCAATCTATCTTGTTCAGTGAGGAAAACATCTATTTCTTTTCCGAGCATGTAAACACGAAACTGGATTTACCTCAGCAGAGCCACCTCACTGACATGTAATAAGGCAGGTAACAGAATTCAGAATCAATTTCTTAAAGAAAAGCCTAGAATAGACGGTGATTGAGTGCATATCCCCAAATGAAGTTTACAGCAGAAACGAGTGGTTTCAGTACACAAGAAATATCTAAGCCTTTCCCACAGAGTGCTAGCTGATTTATAATGCAGTGTATGAACAGAGCGCCCGGAATTTGCAAATCTTCCAGCTGAGTCCTGATCTGCCCCATCAGACCCGTCTTCATTCCAGCCATATTTTTCACTCCATCAATTGTAACACCTCGAAGCTGATTCCACTGAAGGTTATAGTCTTGCAACACTTTTTGCACTTCCATGAAAATGTCTTTTCCAGTTGTTGTTCCATGCATGCTGCAAGTAGATGCCAACATTTCCGTTGTGTGAAATCCAAATTTGCACGACGAAAGAACACGAGAGGTTGTGACGTACTCGAGATTTCAGTAGACTCATCCAGCCCCAGAAAATACCACAACAAACTCCTAGTTTTCTCGCGTATCTGTAGCACTATGTACTCTCCAAGTTCTTCTATTCCTTGAACAACTGACCTTGCCAAAAGGCTGATAGTTCCAAACAAATCGGCTTTCTCAGGATTCAAGTAATTTGCTGCTTACATCATACACTCTTTGATAAAGTTGCCACCAGTAAACGATTTTCCTTGTAATGCCAACTTATGCACTATTTTGTAACTTATACGAGTGACAGATTCATTTTCAGCAAACTGGACTCATATTTCTCAGAGCGTAACTCTCCACAACACCTTCTAATATGTTGATAGATGTTTTGTTTCGTAGTGACGCCGAAGATTGTACTTTTCAAAACGGCAACATTTTCTCTGTATATTACGCAATTGGTTTTCTGGTCCTTTGTTCCCACAAAGAAGTACTTTACTCCCCATTCTACTTTTAAAATGCGACACTCGGCGTCTACTTTTCATTTCTTAGTAGCCATAATGAAGGATGAAGTACACGGGATCTGAAAATTAGAATGACATTGAATTAGAAACATAATTAAAATCCTATTGAAACACAAGAAAAGCAGAGGACTAGGGGTCACTGGTGAAGCTATGACTCATCAGAGGTTCATATAAAGTTTATAGGTACCTTTGGTAATAGAATATATCTCATAATAAGGTTTGCAAAATATATAAATAGGGCCGACCTAAATAAACAGCCTAGAGCAGAATTTTTCAAAGGGGAGTGGCAGCGAGAGGTTCCGTCGAAACAGATCGAAATCACCTAAAAGCAACATTTCTGCCCAACTGGTTTATTGCATAAAGAAGGACAGACACTTGGATCATCGCACAGAGTTCCTTGAGCAACGTAAACATTTGTGTAAGGATCTGCTCCAACTGAAATGCTGACAAACACTGGCCTAGGGGCCAGCTCGATTGATACCTTGACAGGGAAATTCTTCTGAGCTGGGGATAATATGCTCGTAATAACACGAGGCTTCTATGGCATTGTTATTGTCACGGAAAAAAACTGCAGTTTAGTGATTCCTTGATAACTTATATATTAAAATGCACTGAAGGAGGAGGGTTAACAACCGTGTACTTCATTCTGAGATGAGGACGAATAAAAGATCATTGACCGACAAATATGAAAATATTATACAGGTGTTCGCAAAGTTCATTGCTTGACGATCTGACCGGACACGGGAAACGGTACGATCGCGCTGGGGGAAACTTCGACACCGGACAAACACAGCGGGAGACGGTGATCAAAGAAATAAGAACTCTTTGATGGGCGACGAATGATGAGCGTAGGGGAATAGCGGAGAAGACGAAGGAGACACGACACGGAGCGCAATTAACACTACGTGATTTCACCGCTTTTTGATGGCCAGGATACGGCAAATTTGATTGTAGATCAAACAATCAACGGAGGATTGGACACTTGTTATAAATAGTAGCAACTGGGGTTTCTGGTTAGTGGGTGTTCCAAACTGGGCTGAATGATCTATGCCTCCTGAGTGGGGAAAGAAATACACGTCCCTAATGGTTTAAAGAAGATGGGATATTAGTGTGTTATTCGCTAGTGTATTTCGATTCCAGGAGGATAAGTGCATATATAAGGTATTAATATATTAGAGTAATATTAGCATAGGGAAATATGTGTGTGTGCTTAGGGTTTACTATTGCTTTCTATTTAGTGAATAGTTTAGACTTTAGTGAATTCTGCTGTTTATGTCAGAGTAGTCTTTCGGAAGCTTTTCATTACGGCTGGAGAAAGACAATCACATAAACAGTAATATGAAGCAGACGTAAATCACCTGATTTAATGTTTATTACCCAGGTTCCACTACACAGCCAGACATATCAAAGAAGATAAACCAGTACATCTCTTGTACAGAGAAAGCAGTGTTGATAATAAAGGAAAGAACTTTTACTTTAATCAGTCACTTCACAGGTGCAGTGAAAATATGTCACTATAGCAAATTCAACCTAAACAGTCAATAAGAGTGGGTGACATAACGAATGCCAAGAAATATGTTTTGGTGAACTTCCGTGAAAGACCTTTATTCAAGCAGAGCAAATAGGCTAACATATAATGCAATTAGGTAATCACCTAAAAGAAACAGTGAAGAACACGAGAACATTTAACATAGAAATAGACATTTATATACAGTGATGATGTGTATTCAGTGGTGGACTATACTACCTTCCAAAACAGGACATATCTGAACTTCAGTGACTTACCTTTATTGGATTATGTTTCTGATGATAAGACATTGACAATTGTTTTCAATAAATTGGATTACGTCCAGACTCAAGCCGGAAAGGAATATACAGGGTGAGATCGTTTCACTTCTATGTTTGATGTCTGATGTTTTGGCCGTTTGAAAAAGCTAGAGAAACTACGAAGACTAACGTTTAAATGTCCTATCTTGCACTCACATTAGCAGACACTAACAACTACATCTACACATTCAATACATACAACTGACATAGTTTTCAACAATAAACAGGTTATTCATTGTTGGAGGAAACTCTTGTCAGGGTATGTTATGAAGGCTTGTGAGAGAGATAGAGAGAGAGAGAGAGATATATAGTGTATGGAAGACAGAAGGGAGGAGTGTAGACAAAAGTCATTCAATAGTTCCAATAGTAGAAGGATATTAAAAGTGTACTTGTCGAATCCACTTTCCTCCAGGGACGACGAGTGACAGTTATGCTATGTTAGCTACTTTATTGCATCTACTCGCACTTGTAGTTCACTTATCTATCACTGTCAAACAATGAAACTCTTGTTACATGCCTATAAAATGGATGAGTGGCAAAAAGAAGTAAATATTTCTGGAGCATCGGACCTGTGTTGACAACCGGATGCATTTGGGGGAGGAAAAGATGCGTGAGTGTATGAATGTGTGTGTGTGTGTGTGTGTGTGTGTGTGTGTGTGTGTGTGTGTGTGTGTGTGTGCGTGTGTGTGTGCGTGTGTTTTGCCATGGAAGAATGGTAACGTCAAAGCGTAGGCGGTGCTACCACGAACAGTGGAATGACTTGGGATGGCGCGAAATATGCAAGCATTACAATAAACAAGAAAAACTAGATACAATAATTTATAAGTGAAAATAGTAAATTTAAGACAAATAGCAGCCAGGAGGTCACCATACGTGTGAATATCTCCTATTATTCTAAACAGTGCTAATTTATATTTAAATTGTATCACAATGTCTCGTGTTCCATACGTTATATCAAGCAGGTTCGAGTACCGTCGGCGGGCCGGATGAAATGACGGCACGGGCCGGATCCGTCCCGCGGGCCATTGTTTAGTGACCCCCTGCTCTAGTGCATCAAATCTTTTCTGTGGCCTTGTTTCCAGAGTAGTGTTCAAGTCCCTTGACCACATGTAGAGATGCTACACGATTTTGCTCCATTGCTGCAGAGTGCAAGCATAAAAAATAAATGTTCTTTCCCCCCCCCCCTCTTTTTTTTCTCTCTCCCCCCCCCCCCCCCACCTCCCCGAACGACTTGCACTTGCTATTTAAAATACGAAACTACAATTTATCATCACAGAGGAGTGGTTCCAAAACTGTTGTTTCCTGGTTGTTCTTCATAAATGTAATTTTAATGTTAGAAAGTAAAGACCTCGATTTCTAACCATGGAATGTATTGAGGTTATATTGCTAGATCAATACGTTTTTTTTTTTTTTGACCAGTCAATGCTCGATGGGTAGTTATTACATCGTCCCCATTAATTTTTTTCAACAAGAGAAATGTTGGTTCCAGTTGATATGAGTCTGCATCGATTCCTAAAGTCTTGAAATCAGGTCAACAATCACTCCTGCGGAGGCATTTGAACGCAGGGCAACAGGACCAGATAACGAGTGCGCTTGTGAAATGCTTCGGGTGTAAAGATCGAAAAAGCTAAGAATCGTGTATTGTATGATGAGGTGTTAATTTGAAATTATTAAAGTTCAAACAAGACTACGAAAGAAGCTTCTTTCAGCCTATATAAAAACAAGATTCATTCAAACAATAAACACAACCTTCAGTGGTTACATCGCGTGATTTTAACTGCTATTTAATAACTAACATGTATTTAATACTAATCTAATTAGAACATCGAACAGAAGCTATCAAATGCTAGCAGATGATGCTGCATCTATGTAAGTAAAGCATGTCAGTAGTAAACACGTATGAACACCTTGAGACGTATTGGGCGTGTGGTGCTAACCCCATATGTGGCCCTGGATGGGCATCACCATCACACCTGTCGCATTTACTTCCCAGAAAATTTCCTGCTGTCCCATTAAAGGCTATGTCAACCAGGTAGGCGATAACAAATGAAATAGAAACCTGCCTCTATGGGGATTCGAATATATGGCCACCTGGCCGGCAGGCAAGGTTCTAGCCATTGCGATACCGCGGCTACGTTGCACATATTTACCATATCAAACAATCTGTAACGAAATGCATAATGCTTGCCTGTCGGCTCGTTGGTCATGTATTCGAATACAGATCGGGGCCGGATTTATTTTTTTTCAATTAAGCCCGAACTCCCAGTTCCGTCCAGCTTAAGATCCTTACCTGGAAATATCCTGGGAGTTAAAGGCGGTCGGCGTTATAGTTACTACATCAGCCATCAGTTACCGGTTGCATCTATACAAATATGGATCTAGCAACATATACCCAGTACCTCTTCCGCATATTTGAAACTACACAATAAACTTCACTCCATGTTTTTTTTTACCTTCTATATTTAAAAAAAATCATTTGAATCGGTTCCTCAACATCCCGCCGCACCTCCGCATTACATCAGTGTAGGAACCACTGATCAAGATCAACTGTAGCAGTCACTCAATGTGCCTCATAGCCATAGCCTCACAAAAGTCGCATCATTTGGCGCGATGTTTTATTTCTGAAAACGAGCCACGAATACTTGTCAGATTTATTTTCATTTTACTCTTACAAAAGCACAGTATGGAACTGCATCTTATTTCTCACGAATGCCGCATTGTAGCAACATTTAAACAGCTCTTAGTCTGAGCATATTGTTGAGCCTTTAAATGGTGCAGCATAACAGCAGTAACCACTTGATGCAGGGGGAAGAGTCGGTGGGTAAGACGAAATTGGGTCCATGTGTTAATTGATTCCAGCTCATATTTATCATCATCTGGTTAGCCATTGCGTAGACATGTTGAAGTCGTCTGACCAGCCACTGCTCACTGGGCGTTTAAACTTCAGGTGCGCTGATGGCCAGGTAGTAGGTTATCTCCCTACACCTGCCAGGTAGACTTAAACGCTGACTTTTCGTTCCTGAGTTAGGGGTGTAAATTACAAGTGCCTCCGAAGTCGGAGTGGGTGCGACGGATTGCGTGGGGCACTCGTACTAGGGAAAATCAACCCGCACGCAAAAATCATTCCAGTGGTCTGCACTCCCTAGTAGTAGCAAATAACAACTACTAAAATTAGTTGCACATGTGTGGACAATGTATCTTCTAACTTGCTCATAATATTTTAACATTATAGGGAAGGAAGATCTAGAGACATTACACATCGCTATGGCACATTTCTCTTGATTGGCTGGTACTGATCTAATTCAGTATCAATTTGTATGGCAGTTATACAACCAATGAACGTTGACTACAACTCAGCGGTCTTTCTCGTCAATTTTATATCTGCAAGCATGATTATCATGTCGACGTGCCGTCTATCGGAAGCCATTGTGTAGTCAACGAGGCAAGATGTAGGTATGCGTAATGTGACTAACTGAATATCTGTCTGGGCAGACTGGTAAAAACTAAAGACGATGCAATTGTGGCCATAGTGAAAAGACTTAACTTGGCGAGGATAATTATGTAATCTGAGTAGATATACAATCATAAGCTAATGGTCGATCCATGTGTTGCTAATGTCTCATATATCTCATATCTATAATGAATTAACTAACCGCGCTAAATAGCAAATCACTGTCTGGGGTAGGTGCACTGGAATTCGTTAGAATTATATAAGAGATTATTAGAGCACTGATTAGCAGGGCATAATTCAGCTGGTCTCCCTGGCGTAGGGTTTAAAGACATTGTCCGTAACCCCTGTATATTCTCGTACCAAACACATCTGCGCGAGATTCGGCAGGAGATCGCGTCACGTTGGTTACTTACGGAGGTATATGAGCCGGTCGTTAAGAAAGCAATAGCAAACTACTAAACGTAAAACTTGCCAAGACATCAACAGTAGCTGAAACATGCTGATGTTGACTGCAATGTCCTGTAAAGGATATGCGGGAAACACATCCAGCTGAGATATGATGTTATAAGATCGCCAGCTAGGTACCTTTTTAAGTACCCACAACAAAAGTAATATATAATACCTCCACATATAACACCTCCACTTTTCTATTTTTGAGACTTCTAGGACAATCTTTGTAGAAGTGACTAGTTCCTTTCTTAGTCATTTTTTCTTAGTGCTATAACTAAAATGTCCAGTAGCAGTTTGCTGCAATGGGTCTGTGATGTGATAGAGCATCCCATTTTGTTGCCCTGAGAGCAAGGGGAATAAATGGCCAAACTTGCCCTCATTCTGACAGGCGACGAGCCCAGGCGGCGGACCCGCGACGAATACAGGCGTGGAACCCGTAACCGATAATGATCATAACAATACCAGAGCAGGTCGCTATCAACTTCGCCAGCGAAACTTTCTTAAAGGTCTGTAATTTTCCATGCCTATCCTCTTGGCTTGGTCTGGTCAACATATTCTCATATCTTATTCTCATATTTCACACATTAGGTATTTCACCATAAAGCATAAGCGCCATTTCCTGATATGTATTTATAATTCACGCGCTGTCTTCTAGTGACCTAAATCTCAATTTAATTTAATTAACGTGTTTTTTTCTGGTGAAGTCCTATTTAAAGCTACCTATGTACGAAATGTGAAAAGAACCTACCACAAGCAATTTCTCTTTTATTTTCTTGGATCAGTTTCTTACCCTAGAAACAGCAATCGCTGGGTCACAATGGATACTGTTGCAAATATTGAGAAATACACTCGCAAGTATTAATCGACACTTATAGGAACAAGGGAAAGATGTGGGAATCAGAATACCACATGAAACATTCAATCAATCAATCATGTGCCATGCCGGAAAGCGTGGGCGGTCATGACTCGTCATTTCAGTCGATCACCAGTGTCGTGGATCAGCTCAGTGTTCCTGTCTCGTCCATGCCATGTGGCCAAGCCATCTAGGTATTTTCCTCTCGGTCTGCCTCTTGGTCTGTTTCCTTCGAACCTGCAAAAGTTCTCCAATCCATTTCTTCTCATAACATGTCCAAAAATTTTTGACTGTCTACGTCTAATTTCTCTAATCAGTTTACGATGTTCATTTGTCTCCTGTAGTACTTGGTCATTGGTTTTTCTGTCTGTCCATGGTATTCTTTGCATTTTCCTCGGAAACCACATTTCTGCAGCCATCAGATGTTTTTCAGCTTGACTGCTCATTGTTCAAGTTTCACATCCATACAAAAGAACAGACTCTGTGTAGCACCTCAACACTATTTTTCTCGTTTCAATTGACATCTTTTTATTGGTCAATATGTTTTTCATCTTGCTAAAGGCTACTTTCGCCATGGCGATTCTTGTTCTAATCTCTTCAAGGCATCTCCCATCAGATGTTATGACTGTTCCAAGATAATTGTACCGATTCACTTGAAACATTAGACAAGAGAAAAACTGGAGCATATAGGTTACTTCGGCATTTCAGAGACATATAGTGTGTGTTTTTAATGACTGTGGTGCTTTTTGAAAATATTGCCGTTCCATGTTTTGTATTTACTGTTATGTTGCATGAGTTCACAGAGGGGTAATACAAAATTTGGAACGGCAATATTTAAAAAAAACACAGTCATTAAACATACACCCTATATAAGGTATACAAGGGAAGGACTCTTTCACACAACTCGACACGTTTTCGGTATGTGGTGCAAGCCCTACGTTTTGAAAAACCATTCGGCACTCGATGGGTGATATGGTAAATATTGTGCCGGCCGCCGTTACTTTCAAGAACATTTCTGGAACTAATTTTAGGCAAGGTCAACCTGTGATCTCACGTTAACAAGACAGACAGGCAACGAGGCAGGCAGGCAAGCAGGCAGGCAGGCAGACAGACAGATAGACAGACAGACAGACAGACAGACAGACAGACAGACAGACAGACAGACAGACAGGCAGGCAGGCAGGCAGGCAGGCAGGCAGGCAGACAGGCAGACAGACAGACAGACAGACATACAGACTCGGTTTTCTGCTATAATTTGATCTATTCTGTATTTTTCTAGGTGGCCTGGAGAAAAGTAGATTCGGACAAATTTCTGACCATCGGAAAATTGGCCTGGACTCCAGATATGGAAATATTTGTTCAACATGTGAAACACGGTGAAGAGCTGGACGAGTGGACTTTAGTGTTGCCCAAGGTCAAGAAATCTGACGCTGGAGTCTATGAGTGTCAGCTGACTTCCATTGGTGGCTACCATACACTTATCCGACTCAACGTCGTCGGTAGGTACTTGCTTTCAGTTTACTGTCTGTCGGTTGGTCGGCCGGTCGGCCGGTCTGTCTGTCTGTCTGTCTGTCTGTCCGTCCGGCCGGCCGTCCGTCCGTCCGTCTGTCAGTCTGTCAGTCCGTCTGTCAGTCTGTCTGTCTGTCTGTCAGTCTGTCAGTCTGTCAGTCTGTCAGTCTGTCTGTCTGTCTGTCTGTCTGTCTGTCAGTCTGTCTGTCAGTCTGTCTGTCTGTCTGTCTGTCTGTCTGTCTGTCTGTCTGTGTTTATGTGCGTGTGTGTGTTTAGTTTAAGCGTGTGTTGGTATTATATATGTGTATATGTATATGCATCGATCCATGTTTCGTCTCTAGTACACACGTACACACAGCCATACACACACATACACACACACAGGTACACATGTATGTGTACACACGTACACACAGCCATACACACACATACACACACACACACACACACACACACACACAGGTACACATGTATGTGTATATGTGTACAACAATATGCATACATGTTGTAAATTGCCAAACTCAGTGTGCGATATATCATTACTAATAGAAATTATATGTAAGGAAATTGTAAAATTTCACTAGCATTTCTACATAAGAGTGAAAACTAGACAATCCTGTATATATGTAGATATATATATATATATATTGCGTGCATTAAATGCCAATAGCAATTTGGGATGGTTAACTCTCTGTGGCGAAGTGGTCAGGCCGTTTGACTCGTGCTCCGAAGGTTGTGGGTTCGATTCCGGGCCGCGCGCTTTGGCTTACGAGTTAAATGTTTCGGAGACTCCTGTGGGTCGTCGCTAAAAGCTACGGAGTTCGTGCTTTGTGCGACGCTTTCCGCGCTGCGGAAAGAGACCGAGCCATATGGGATAAAACCCGGTGCAATGAAGTCGACCCTGTCGACTTTTAAGCGACTTTTTTTTTTTTTTAACAGTAGGTCGATCAGACAAACATTTATAAACTGATAATTTGCATTATACATCATTCTTGTATAGGATCTAAATAACGAGTTAAGCGCTCAGGCCTTGGAAACTGAAATTCTTTACCCTTATTAAACGTCACTTTAAATTGGAAATGCCAAGTTGGAATGCATGAGTCTCGGAAGAAGAGGCAGTGGTGGACGAGAAAGAATATGGTCGCATGACATTTCAGACATCTCAAGCATAAATATGGATAGAGACATGAGATCTGACAAAGAATCCAGAATCGCTTCGGCTGGCCGCGATGAGAGTGTCGTTCTGTAAATTACCTGCCAGATAAAAATAAAAATGATAATAATTATGTGATAAAGACGTTTGAACCTGACCACTTTTAACCTGTATGTCCATGGAGATAGATTCCTCCTATGTGCATGCCTTGTTGTGAAGCTTTGTGTCATCACATTATGAACGCCTTTCAAAGGTTGTTGAGCCGATAGTAAGATGTTTTTTGTTTCTTCATTTGAAAGAATGAACGTTAATAGTTTCAATGCATACCTTCGGATTGATGACTGGAGTGGTCGGTATGGAAGAGCACATCTAACAAACGAGGAGGTTCATCATTGGCTACATGCTTTAAATATTTCGGTCAAAGCATAATTCGTTAATCACTTCATATCATATATAGCTCTGCAGTATGCACCCGACTAGATGCAGCGAAATATGCCAGGCAATACATCGTGTAACATGTTGTCTGTAGCTTCCGTGTTTAAATTCATTTAAGGGATACATTGTTTTGATAATGATATTGACCTAAGTAATGTTGCTGACGATGAATGAAACATGATGACGATTCTTATCAGAGTGACCAATGCGGTCTCCCTGACGTTGCTAATGGCTGTCATATCATCATGACACTTGTTGTTGCTATGGTAATTGTAGTGATGGTTGCATGGTAATAGTGCGGAGTGGGGTGATGACGTGTTGATTACCATTGTGATAACTAGGGTGATAATGATAATCATGATTTTTGTTTTATCCAACAGGACCGCCAATAACTAATCCAGGTAAGCCATCCCCCATCCAAATGTAAAACGCATCCTGTAAAACGCATCCATTCACGTATATTCGTGTGTGTAATTTTTCTTTCATTTATTTACATCGCCTGGGTTATTCATTCGCGGGCTCATTGTCTTGGGTCAATTCTGAATAGAAGTGCACTTCTCCCTGCATCAGCCAACGCACCAGTGCATTCATACACAACGCTACCCATTCACCTGCATCCCCGGTGCTGGCTTTATTCCCTCCGTGAATCACTTGTTCAGTGTGATCAATACACATTGGTATCATCGTACCGTGAGCCAACACTGAATGCATCAAGTCCATCCTCTGGAGCAGTCGCATTACTAGTGCATGTCGTCTAGTTTCCTGAGCGAGTGTTCGTTGCTAACAATTTTCTAACGGACCTCTCCGCTGATAAATTGATAATTCTATTACAGTTATCCGGCTAATGCAAACATATATTTATGTGGGGGTTTTCTGCGACTCATTCACAGTGCGTCTAGTTCAGTGCGTACCATTTTGTTGCCTCTATGTGATCAAGAATAATCACCTCATTGAGATGTCTGGTAATTTAATAATGCAGATGTTATCATTTGATTATCTTAATCAAGTTTTCTACCCAGGGGAAAAGTTTAAAACAAAATGAACCAGAGAATGCATGGATATCCACATACAATATATCCAAATCATTGAAGACGTGTTGTTTGATTCACTTCATTAAAGAACAATGTCAGCTTGACTTTTTTATTTAATTTCCGGGAATTTAAACAAAAAAAACACCAAGGGCGCAATTGACACAATTGACAAAGACCCTTGGTGATCTCAACATTAAAATTAAATTGGTATTGAAAACAACATAAAAGAATGCAGTAGACGACAATGATGGGCCTCTCGAGGTTAAACTGATTTAAAATTAGATTAAGTTGCTTACAAATACAATCTGAAATAGTGCATTGGAAGACAATGATGAGTCACACGTGGACACAGATGAAGAAAGCATCTATGGAAAGCAGAAGAATCTGCAAGAGTTTCGCTGACACTCCGTACTCCGTGTTATGTCTAGTATTGTTAGTTAGTCGCGGTTCGAACTTCACAGTAACCCTACTATGATCCATTCCTGTTCCAGTGAATATCACACAAAATGCTTCTCACTGCCAAGTGTGAAAAGTGGAAAAGACAGGAATCTCGGCAAACCAACAACCACCACAAACTGTGCATAATGCCGCCGCCAGAATGCCAACACAAAAGTCCTCCACGAAAAATACAGTTCAGTGTCGATGGAATCGGCAGTCACCAGAAAGACTTCATTAACCCGGGTTTTATCCCATATGGCTTGGTCTCTTTCCGCAGGGCGACCCACAGAAATCGGCTCACAAAGCACGAACTCCGTAGCTACAACGACGATTCCCATGAGTCTCCTGAAAAATGCACTCCTGCGAAAATGCAAACCAGTCAATTCAGCAACAGTTGGCCGCCATTGCTCCAAACATGAAGTTCACGCTACAAACAACCGCGGACAGATGTAAAAGCATTCCACACGAAATTCACAGCTCACAATGTCACGCCACGCACTCACCCAGTAGCAGGGCGACGGAACCATTTAGCATTGTTAATGTCAGAGTAACTCCCCTGACCAATACTGCTGTCACGATGCCAAGTGTTAGGGCTTAATATTTCCTAATACAATTTGGTAGCTTAATCTACTCCTCGCCTCTATATTACTGAGAAAATTCACAGACAACTGAAAAGTATCCACCACCCATTGTTGCCAGAGCTGTTCTTACTGGAAAAATATGATTCTTTCCAACGCTGGGGATCAACATCGGTTCAATCTCGTTGCAAACAAGCCCACTAACAACTATGCTCATTTTTGGTCTTATTATAAAAGTATACTTCGTGACCTTTACAGAACTTTAAAGTCAACCACATCATTTATTGCCATGTATGATTTGCCAGACAATTTTAGTTCTATAATTTGCCATTGCGTTCTGAACGGTCGACGCCTCAAACTACCGACATCATAGCACGACGGTCTGCTTCCAAATCGGCCGTGACAGATTTCGAACCATATACTCGCAATGTCAGGGAATTATGAAACGGCTCGTCTCATTATCCCATAAGCCACAGCGCAGTTTACTTTTACTATACTATCAGAAATGTAGAAGATATACACGGAATCAGCATTGGAGGACGAAACATCCATAACATTAGATATGCAGATGATACAGTATTGATTGCAGACAGTGAGCAGGATCTACAACAATTAGTAGATGCGGTTGTTGCACACAGTGAACAGCTGGATTAAATTGTAAAAAGACACAGGTTATGGTAGTCACTAGGAAGAACGAAATGAAATACCACAATGTAATATACAAGTAAATGGGAATATTCTTCAACAAGTGAATCGGTAAAATTATCTCGGAACAGTCATAACATCTGATGGGAGATGCCTTGAAGATATTAGAACAAGAATCGCCACGGCGAAAGTAGCCTTTAGCAAGATGAAAAACATACTTACCAATAAAAAGATGTCAATTGAAACGAGAGATAAAGTGTTGAGGTGCTACAAAGAGCCTGTTATTTTGTATGGATGTGAAACCTGGACAATGAGTAGTCAAACTGAAAAACATCTGATGGCTGCAGAAATGTGGTTTCTGAGGAGAATGCAAATAATAACAGGGACAGACAGAAAAACCAATGACCAAGTACTTCAGGAGACAAATGAAAATCGTAAATTGATTAGAGAAATTAGATGTAGACAGTCAAAATTTTTTGGACATGTTATGAAAAGAAATGAATTGGAGAACTTGGTGACAACTGGCAAGATCGAAGAGAATAGACCGAGGGGAAGACCGAGAAGTAAATATCTGGATGGCTTGGCCACATGGTATGATCGAGACAGGAACAATGAGCTGAATCACGACTCTGGTGATCGAGTGAAATGGCGAGTCATGACCGCCCACGCTTTTCGGCATGGCACATGATTGATTGATTGATACTCCCCCAAAATCCCGTTTATCCATGTGAGCAAACGCAGCTGCGTGAGAATCGGTAGCGATTCTCGCCGTGCCCGTTACTTACGGGATATTGAGCCGGTTGCTCAGAAAGCAATGGCAAACTACTGAGCGTAATCTTGCCAAGAAATCAACAGCGGTAAAATGCTGGTGTTGACAGCGATGTCCTGTAATGGGACATGCGGGGGGAAAAAACACCCCCAAAACTATTTTTTACAGTCAAATATTAAGGAAGATTGCTGCAGGGTGGCATTACTGATGATACTTTTATCCCAACATAGCAGTGCAATAATCAAATACAAGTAAATAGAGCAATAATTATTATGCGAACATGTGAATTCTGTGTAATCTGGGCTATTTTAAAACTGTAAATTAATAACTTTCTACTTAAGAAAACGTTAACTCAAGAATTGTCTAGAGTAAACAGATCAAAGTAAATAAATGGAACATGTTTATAGAGTAATAACTGCCTATGCCAGATTATGTTCAATTATTAATTTTATAAACGTGTCAATGCAATGAGAAACAGAGATGCATGCTACAACCCATCCACCATTATAAACAGCAAAAGAGGTATACCGATATTTAATCCACAACAAAGACTAGCAAGGTGGGCAGAATACTTTCAAGAACTACTTAACCCCACACATAACATGAAAAATCTCACTTTTGTGCCTAAAAGTCATAGACAACAAGAATCAAATTTTATACCTGCAGAAGTCACACCAGTTATACAGAAAAGTCCTAAAAACAACTCGCCGAGTCCGTATGGAATAACCACAGAAGCTATTCAGGCCTGTGAGAATCTTTTTTTTTTTTTTTTGGTTGCTGCTGTTGATGTTCGAGGCACGTGTTACGTTCAGTAGTTTGTCATTGCTTTCTGAACGACCGGCTCCCGGACCAGCACGTTATAACACACAGCGACACATTCTGCTGCACAAATCGGTTGCAGCTGAGCTTCGAACGCCTGGTACCCGGCTCACGAACCGCGTTCGCAAGCCTTTGGCCACGGAGACGGTTTTTTCTGTGGGAATACAGGACTTAAATGCCTAACAAGAATTTAAATATATCATGGGAAGAAAGAGAAGATCCAGATGATTGGCAACAGGCAATAATAGTACCAATATGGAAAAAGAAAGGCAATATGAGAGAGTGTAAATCATACAAAAGTATATAATTCCTGAGCCATATATCGAAAATGTACGCAAAACTATTGGAACAAAGAGCTAGACCCATAGTTGAACAACATGTTAAGCAAAGTATAATTCGGTTTTCGGAAATGTAAAAGTTGCACTGATGCACTATTTACACTTAGACAAATATGTGAAAAAAACAATCGAATATAGTGAACAGCAGAATATTGTATTTGTAGATCAGGAAAAGGCTTTCGATAGAGTAGACAGATACAAATTATGGACCATCCTTGAAGACTATTGGATACAATGGCAATTGCTAGAAAACATCATAGTCATGTACCACTCGAGCCGAAGTGCAGTAAGAACACAAGAAGGTATATCAAATATGTTTACAGTCAATACAGGAGTGAGACAGGGATGTGTGCTCTCCTCTCTGCTATTTAATGTCTACATGGACAGAATATCCAAAGAAGCAAGTCTTGACAGAACAGATTCAGAAAATTTAGAACTCTTTACTCCAGATGAAACAACTGATCCACAGGAAATAAATGAACTTCTATTTGCAGACGATCAGTGCCTGTTTTACAGCGATGAAGACAGACTACAACATCATATTAATAATCTGAGTTCAACCTGCAGCAGATACAATATGAGTATAAACACAGCCAAAACCGAAGTAATGCAAGTTAGCAGATCGCCGGGCCCATTAAGTATACAGATAAATAACGCAACTCTGAAACAAGTTAAAGAATTCAAATATCTTGGAAGTATGATCACTGAAGATCTCAGATTGGACAGAGAAATCGAAATCAGATGTCAAAAAGCTAGTGCACTTACATATCAACTATCACCCTTACTGAAACATCCAAATATACCCATGTCCGCAAAACGACAGATAATAAACAGCATATTCACACCAACCCTATGCTACCAATCTCAAACTTGGACTTTATCCAAATCACACATTCGCAAAATCAACACCTGCGAGATGAGATGCCTGAGGAGAGCTGCCAACTTAACAATCTGAGACCGAGGTAGAAATGCTGTTTTCAGACAGACTGTGGGATCAACATCTTGTGCCACTTTTATTGAAAGACAGAAGATCAAGTGGTTTGGCCATGTCGTTAGAATGCAACACCAACAACTACCATCACTGTCATTACATCTAGGCTCATCTGCGACAAGACCAAGAGGAAGTCCAAGAGGAAAATAGATTGACGACATCAAAGACATTGTACAATCACACGGAATGACACTATCCAGTGCCGCCCACCGCGCGCTGGAACGCAAATTATTCCTCCCCACGACGCTTGACGGCAGAAGTGGAAGATGATGATGATGATGATGATGATGATGATGATGATGATGATGATGATGATGATGATGATGATGATGATGATTAATTGTAATCGACGATGTTAAAATAACAGGTGACTAGTGCTGAAGACGTTAAAGTAATACTTGCCATCAATCAGGTTAATAAATGTTTGAAGGAGAAGGCGTTAATGTGTGAATTTTATCGATAAAGTTAACATAACAGGTGTATGAGACAGAAATATTTACTTAATAAATGTTATAGATTATTTTAACAAGTTTAGTCGTCGATCAGTTTCTGTCTAAGACAGAGGACGTAACATGTATCTGGAACAGAGAAGGTTACATTAATCAGTGTAATAATAATGATTTAACATTAATTGCTACACCAGCGAAGTTAACATAAAAGGTGTTAGAGGCAGATAACGTTAAATTGTTAACTTAATTGTAGTCTACGACGTTAATGAAATGAGCATATGTGACAGAAGACAGTAATATATTGACTAGCATCTGTGGTTAACGTAATGTCTCTTTGAGATAGACATTAAAAGATTAACTTCCATCTTGGTGTTAACGAAACATGTGTCTGGCACAGTATATGTTAACTTAATAACAGTGTCACTGAAGAATTCTTTGTATTAATGTCTTCGACGAGCAGGTTAACATAACAGGTGTCTGTGACAGAAAACATTAAATTATTAACTGTCATCTATGACAAAAATAAATCAAGTGCCTGTGACAGTAGACACTAAAACATTAATTATCATCTGCAGTGTTAATGAAATGAATGTCTCAGAGTAGAAGGCGTTAAATTAATCATGGTGTCACTGTAGACGTTACCTTCATCTCTGTGTCGATCTGGTTAATGTAACAGGTGTCTGAAGCAGAAATAATTACATTATTAACTTAATTGTCGTCGATTATGTTAATGAAGCAGCAACAGCTGTCTCAGAGATAAGACATTAAAATATTAACTGCTTTATGTGGTTAAAGCAATAGTTGTCTCGGATAGAAGATCTTAAAATGTTAGCTGCCATCTATTGTTGTGGCATTAAAATATTAACTGTCACGAGTGGTTAAAGAATAGCTGTTCCAGACAGAAGACATTAAATATTAACTGTCATATTTGGATAAATCAATAGCTGTCCCAGATAGAAAACATTAAATTACTAACTATCATATGTGATATTAACTGGTGTCTAAGACATAAAGCATTACATTTATGACATGTGGGTCAACTTAGGATCATTAGATGAGCAACTGGTAATGTTTTAGAATTGTTTCTGGAAATTGTCTGGGAAGGACAGACGGCGACAAATTATATTGACCATCTCATCTTATTCTGTGGTGACATAGGATATGTGCAGGCTACCACTTCACGCCCCAAGACAGTATGTATCATGGGTTATAACCTAATGTAGGAACATTTCAGTGTATAAAGAAGGGCGTCAGACAAGGTTCTGTATTATCACATGATTTGTTCTCACTGTACAGTGAATATATAATGAGATCTGCAGAAAATATGTCAAATATCGTGGTTGTTGGACATAATATAAATAACTTACGTTATGCTCATGACACCGTCTTGATAGCAACAAATCAGAAGAATCTACATGAAATGGTTGTAGAAAGTGACAAAATGTGCCTCAATTTGAATAATAGAAAGACAGAAGTTATGGTGTTATCAAAGAAACAGATTGTGCCTAAATGTGTAATTAAAGTAAAGCAGGGGCATTATTTTGGCGCAAGTGCAGAAATTTAGATATCTAGACACATGGATCAAATCAGATAGAAAATGCGTCACAGAGATAAAGAATATAATATGACAAGCAACTGCATTCTATTCCTATGCCAAGGAGAACCGGAGAAATACCGGAGAAATACCTTTTGAACTATGTAATTATATATTCATTGCAATCACAAAGAAATCAGGAGCCTTGGAATGTAATCAAAATAGAACAATTAGTGTAATGAGTCACATCACGAAGATTTTGCTACGAATTATCATGCACAGAGTGAGGAAGAAAATACAACCTGAAAAAGGGGAAGAACAATATGGGTTTGTTGAAGGAAAGGGTACAGTTAATGTTGTGCATATGTTGCGATCAGTTATTGAACGTTCTATAGAAGTAAACAAAGATGTACATCTTTGCTTTATTGACTAAACAATGGCTTTCGATAGAGTAAGACATGTCAACGTGTTTGTAGATCTACAAACTGATGGAAAGACATTCGACTTATAAAAAACATATTGGAAACAACAAGCTGCCATAAGGATTGATAATGAAGTTGGACAATATCAGCCTATTAAGAGAGGTGTTAGGCAGGGATGTGTAATGTATCCAGATCTTTTTTTCCCTATACAGTGAAAATATTTTCAGAATTGTAGAAGATATAAATGGAATCAGCATTGGAGGACGAAACATCAATAACATTAGATATACAGATGATACAGTATTGATTGCAGACAATGAGCAGGATCTGCAACAATTAGTAGATGCGGTTGTTGCACACAGTGAACAACTGAGGTTAGAATTAAATTGTAAAAAGACACAGATTGTGGTCGTCACTAGGGAGAACGAAATACCACAATGTAATATACAAGTAAATGGGAATACTCTTCAACAGTGAATCGGTACAATTATCTCGGAACAGTCATAACATCTGATGGGAGATGCCTTGAAGAGATTAGAACAAGAATCGCCATGGCGAAAGTAGCCTTTAGCAAGATGAAAAACATATTGACCAATAAAAAGATGTCAATTGAAACGAGAAAAATAGTGTTGAGGTGCTACATAGAGTCTGTTCTTTTGTATGGATGTGAAACTTGGACAATGAGCAGTTAAGCTGAAAAACATCTGATGGCTGCAGAAATGTGGTTTCTGAGGAGAATGCAAAGAATACCATGGACAGACAGAAAAACAAGTGACCAAGTACTAAAGGAGACAAATGACAATCGTAAATTGATTAGATAAATTAGACGTAGACAGTCAAAATCTTTTGGACATGTTATGAGAAGAAATGAATTGGAGAACTTGGTGACAACTGGCAAGATCGAAGGGAACAGACCAAGGGGAAGATTGAGAAGTAAATACCTGGATGGTTTGGCCATATGGCATGGTCGAGACAGTAACACTGAGCTGATCCACGACTCTGGTGATCGAGTGAAATGGCGAGTCATGACCGCCCACGCTTTCCGACATGACACATGATTGATTGATTGATCAAATGAAGAACGTTTGGTGCAATAAGTCGTTGTCCTTGAATGTTCTTCCGTGTTACATATAGCCAGTTTTAACATAGGTTGCGAGTCCTGGACAATTAGTAAACAGGCGAAAAAATAATTCAAAGCTGATGTAGATGTGGTTTTATAGAAGAATGCTGAAAATTAACTGGACAACCAAAAAGACCAATCGTGAAGTTTTAAGGGAAGCTGAGTCGCAAAGACAGAGGCATTCATCGTTGTTTGACCACGTTATGAGAAGGAAAAAAAAAAACTGGAACATTTTGTGACTACTGGAAAGATTTGCGGAACGAGAGATAGAGGAAGACAGCGTGAGAAGATACTTGACAGTCTTGCGTCACTGGCACGGTATAGAGTCAACACACGAATTGATCCATTCCATTGGAGATCGCAAATTGTAGAGAGGCATGATCGCCTACGCCAGCCGGCAAGGTACTAGATGATAATAACTATCTGTCATGGATCTAACTTTACCTTTTGTTCGCATATCCTTTACAGGACATCGCTGTTAACTTCAGCATCTTTCAGCTGATTGTTGATTTCTTGGCAAGATTACGCTCAGTAGTTTGCCATTGCTTTCTGGGCGACCGGCTCACATACCCCGTAAGTCAATAGCGCGGGTAGAACCGCTACAGATTCTCGCGCAAGTTACGATCCTCACGTGGATATACGGGATTACGGAGAAAGACGTTAACTCCTAGGCAAGGGAGACCGGGACCTTTTAATTACAATTATGATTATTACCATTCCGAACCACTCATTGAATCATTCAATTTTAATTGTTTGTTATCTTAATTTTCTCTCTTCTTCATATTTTTGTCACAAACACAAATGAAGTCACAGATCAGTTCTGCTTTTTTCATTAATGATTACTTTTTATTAACAGTTTCTCTTTGTTAGTTCATTTTTATGTCATTTTTTTTTTCCTTCTTGGAGCCAACAATGCCTTTTTTACGACCGTTAAAAAATCTGTTGATGCTCCCCGTAGACTGTGTTGTGTGTGTGTTCTGTCTGGAGTCATTACTAAAATGTTCTGTTTTTCCTGTCTGTAGAGGTAACGCTGACAGGTACACAGTTTGTTGAACGCGGTGGCCAGATACAGCTGCAATGTAATGCAACTGGTGGCACGCAAATTGCAGAAGAAATAGACTGGTTTAAGGTAAGCAATCTGCTTGACAAGAGTTCTCAAGTTTTTAGAGTTCATGACTCCATGTAAAACTATAATTTATGTTCTTGCTGCTGCTGCTGCTGCTGATGCTGCTGCTGCTGCTGAATACCTTTGGTTCCAGTTGTTCACTCTTGGAGGACTTGAAGAACTGGGAGACTGATCACTTGGCTCTATCTTGGTTGGCAAAGAATACATTCGTTTCAAGCATAGTCGTAAGTCGCCGAGGTAAAATGGTAAAGCAACCTGGCTCACGCTACAAAAGTCGAGGTTCGTTTTCAGGCTTTGTCATTCGGTTTACAGGTGTTAGTTTTTCGAAGACCCGTGGGTGTCGCTGCTGGAGTTACACATTTCGTGCTCTGTGAGATGCCTTCGCAGGCCGCTCTTCGATAAGAACATCGAGTCTTATGGGATAGAACCCAGATGCAATGAAGGTCATCGTCTTGCCCTATGACCCCTTGTATAGTTGTCAGTTCTCCAAGTTATGGGTGCAATGACTTGGGTGCTGTCTATCATCATCACTGGAAAATGCTGTAACCGGCTGGCAGTCTCCTAGCGTGCCAACCATGTGGAATATTTGTTAAATAATCTAACCATGCTTCGATTGTTAGCTTAACACATTTTAGCAGGTGAATTTCCGAAAAACTTGTGTAAAATTTCATTTGAAACCTTATTTTAAAGACACTATAATAGAACAATCTGTCAAAAACTATTGCATGTTCAGGAAAAGGTATGCGCAAAGTACTATTTGAAAAGACTGACTATATTTTTTTTCTGTTTGAGAAATCCAGCAATGATAAAGTAGATTTAAGAATACGGCTAAATATGAAAAATATACAGAGCTGCCTGACCATCTCTCATGGCTTCCCGGATACGCGAAACACAGGTTGAAAATCAATGTGCGATTTGAACTATATGCACCTTTATTTTTACATCTTAGCCAATTAACAAATGAAAATTGCAGAAAGGTGCTACTAAGTTGCAGTACCAGTCTGTAGCTATAGTGGACAGTGATGTATGTTGATAGATTTCGCGTGTAAATTATTCACAAAATATTAATAAATATCTTAGAATTCATTATAAACGGTTTAAATGAGACATTCTGATGCTTGTAACCAATTTATAGCGCGTTATTTAAGATTCCCGGGCATTCTTATTATTTAATTTTACACGCTGTTAAACAGACATGCCCATGCCATCAGACAGGTTTTTTGCAATGTTTAGACGAAGATCGGTGATTCTGTTATTATTATTTTTGTGTGTGGAATAATTAAACAAGGCTAAAGCAAACGGGGTTCTAAACCCTGTCTTTTGCACCCGCTTAAAACAATAAACAATTGCTGTAAGAATTTTCATTCACTTTTCTGTTTAATTCAAGCAGCCATGCAGCACAATTTGAATTGTATTCTCGTACCTGTCCTTTGATAAGAAAGACATTGATCTGCCAAGAGTATAAAACTCATAAGTTTGTTTTTTTTTAAATAACCCAGTGAACATAGTTATGATACTTATTGGTTAAATAGAGGAGGGCGAATTGTAGCATTATTGGGACATAGAGGCATTAAATTCTGCCTCTTCATCTGAGGATGAAACTGTAACCTCTTCCAGCCTCTTTTCCTGGCTCTTCTCTGCTTGAACAAAAAATGTGTCCAATGTCTGCTACATAGTAACCATCCTCCTCAATCATGGTCTTTAACTCTGGAAACGCTCTGCAGGTGCAGTATCAGCACTCGCCGCTTCACCATGTTGTCTGAATGGTATGCTAGGTGTGAACTCTTCTTAAAGAGTTAAAACCAACTACGGACTCGTTTCAAAACTATCATCAGCACTACTACTACTGCTCTCACCCGCTTTCTTAGCTAGATCTTCATAGAGAGACTTTGCCTTCTCTTGGATAACCATCTTGCTCATAGACATATTCCTTTGGTTCTGGTCTTCAGTCCAGACGGCCAATAGTGCTTCCAATGTTCTATATAAGAGTACTTCTAGTACAAGTGTCCTTGGAAGCACTCAAGGGCGTTACGTTTTTAGCTACCTCTTTGATTTTGTCAGCACCTGCATGAATTGTCCTTATCGTGGTTGGAGGTAAACCATGGTCTTTATCGATATCAACAGCCCGATCGCCAGCCTGAAAACGAAGTTATGGCGAAACGTAGCGACGCAAAGTGAATTTAGTCCCCAATGTGACAACGACGTTATAGCGAAATGACTTAAACCGAAACGACGTATAGCGGGGCCTTCCTGTAAGACCCGCCCGTTCTGTGATCACACCAATGTCGATGTCATGACGGAGGTGACCGAATGGTTCAATAAGCAACCACTGTCTTTTTTTTTCTTTTTTTCGCGGTGGGTATCTGCCGTCTCCATAAGCAGTGGGATGCGTGTCTGAATTCCCACGGCGACATCTTCTGGACGACCATAGTGCTTGCTTTCTTCCTAGCAGTTTTTGTGGGTATTTTTTTTAAAGTCTACTCCACCTGCTGATATACCATTCACGTGTTTTAATTAAGATACTGTGACGGGCTTCATGTATCCCGCCATGTCTTATGACTCATGACAAAACCATCCAAGAAGAAGAATACACAGCGCTGAGATAACACACGATATCCGCATGTTCTGCAGTTAAAATAGAGACAACAGTTTGTTAAAGTAACAGCAGAGGACCCCTCTACACGCCTTACGCACATTGGGTATATGGTGTTAGCCCACAGTTTGTACAGACCAATCGACACTCGGTATGTGATGTTCTCACTATCACACCGACCATCTTTATTCCCCAAACCATTGGGTATATGGTGTTAGCCCACAGTTTGTATAGACAATCGACACTCGGTATGTGATGTTCTCACTATCACACCGACCACCTTTATTCCCCAAAACATTGGGTATATGGTGTTAGCCCACAGTTTGTACAGACCAATCGACACTCGGTATGTGATGTTCTCACTGTCACACCGACCACCTTTATTCCCCAAAACATTGGGTATATGGTGTTAGCCCACAGTTTGTACAGACCAATCGGCACTCGGTATGTGATGTTCTCACTATCACACCGACCATCTTTATTCCCCAAAACATTGGGTATATGGTGTTAGCCCACAGTTTGTACAGACCAATCGACACTCGGTATGTGGTGTTCTCACTATCACACCGACCACCTTTATTCCCCAAAACATTGGGTATATGGTGTTAGCCCACAGTTTGTACAGACCAATCGGCACTCGGTATGTGATGTTCTCACTATCACACCGACCATCTTTATTCCCCAAAACATTGGGTATATGGTGTTAGCCCACAGTTTGTACAGACCAATCGGCACTCGGTATGTGATGTTCTCACTTCACACCGACCACCTTTATTCCCCAAAACATTGGGTATATGGTGTTAGCCCACAGTTTGTACAGACCAATCGACACTCGGTATGTGAGGTTCTCACTATCACACCGACCACCTTTATTCCCCAAAACATTGGGTATATGGTGTTAGCCCACAGTTTGTACAGACCAATCGGCACTCGGTATGTGATGTTCTCACTATCACACCGACCACCTTTATTCCCCAAACATTGGGTATATGGTGTAGCCCACAGTTTGTACAGACCAATCGACACTCGGTATGTGATGTTCTCACTATCACACCGACCATCTTTATTCCCAAAACATTGGTATATGGTGTTAGCCCACAGTTTGTACAGACCAATCGGCACTCGGTATGTGATGTTCTCACTATCACACCGACCATCTTTATTCCCCAAAAACATTGGGTATATGGTGTTAGCCCACAGTTTGTACAGGACCAATCGACACTCGGTATGTGATGTTCTCACTATCACACCGACCATCTTTATTCCCCAAAAACATTGGGTATATGGTGGTTAGCCCAACAGTTTGTACAGACCAATCGACACTCGGTATGTGATGTTCTCACTATCACACCGACCATCTTTATTCCCCAAAACATTGGGTATATGGTGTTAGCCCACAGTTTGTACAGACCAATCGACACTCGGTATGTGATGTTCTCACTATCACACCGACCACCTGTATTCCCCAAAATATTTTATTTTTGCCTTGCCACACTTTGAACTCAAACGTAGTCCATACACGTGTTACTACTTCTAGTGCACTGGGCTGATTTTTGCGTGTGGATTAGCTTTCCCTATTATCAGTGTCCCTCGCTATCAGGCGAACCTACTCTGACCTCTAAGGTATTTGTAATTTACGTCCTCAGGACAAGGACGGTCAGTACCGGTGTAGGCATTGAACCCGCTACCTCAGCATCAGCAAACCTTAAGCTAGAGAGCGAGCGTTCTTATCCATTCGGCCATGCTGGCTTCCATTTCCCATGACATTTCCTTGTACCCATTTTAGGCTGGGTTCGACCTGAGAGACCAGGTCATTTTTAAAACTCCGCCCCACCGAGAATGTGACCCCAGGACCACCGGGTTAGCCGACCAGCGTCTAGCCACTAGGCTACAGCACTTCCCTAGAATGTGCTGCTCTGTTCCAACTGACTGCAAGAATCATTTAACAACAGAAATAATTACAAATATATTATAAAGGGCTTGCGCAATCAGTTTTAAAGTAGTAACGTAGGTACATTAAGAAGTCACTAAATGGTCTTTGATGATAATGATGGACGGTACTGGTAAGATCATGAGCACGGTAAGACGCTGGTTGACACCTGGACTCGTCTGATGGACGGTGCTGGTAAGGTCATGAGCACAGTAAGACGCGGTGGACACCTGGACTCGTCGCTTGTCAAAATCAGGGAACGATTCACCACATATTTCTCCTTGCTCTCTACTTTAAAAAAAAAAATATCATGGTATTTTTTTTTAATTGCGCTCGCTCGCTTTGAACTCAAGCGTATTCCATACACACTATTTATAGTGGTGATTGGACTGAATTTTGCGTGTGGATTAGCTTTCCTATTGACAGTGTCCCTCGACATCAGGAGAACCCACTCCGACTTCAGAGGTATGATGGTATCATTACATCATTGATACATAGCAGGAAACAGCTTCGGAGCTATTTATTATTTTTATGCAATGTCACACGTCGTTCTTTATGATAAGTTCAATGTTCTTGATGATAAGTTTTCGTGTGATGGTCGTTGTCTAGGTAACGATGTTCATGGTGTGTCAATTGAGCTATCTAACTGTCTCTTAATCCAACTCACCCCAGAAGTGCACCTTCACCAGTCATGAAACAAGATTGCGTTGGCGCACATAATCATTTATTCCAGAAATAAGACGGACAGACGGAACATGTTTATACATCCAGAAATAATGTAATCCATAGAATATAAATATCCTCCTCACAATTTTAACCAGCACACATCAATGCCTTCTCAAGCCTGCTTCATATCAAATCCACAAGACAGGTAATCCAGCTCCTATCCACCGCTGGACCTCACACAATACACCCACACACTGGGTCTTAGTTTCCACTAATGATATAACCCACTCTGGTTCAGGCCTGTCTTCACAACTAGGAGAACAACACAACACGGAGATCTCTAACTCCGCTTCTCCTCAGACTACCGACCAGTTCGGCATCTACACATCAACTGACCTGAAGTCCCTTGACTTCACACACACCTACCCTATCTCTCGCCCCATCCACCCTAGGGGTTTTTCTCTACCCTCACTATTTTATTTCTCAGGACTGGCTGTTTTCTCATAGCCAGGTCAGTCACTTTACTGTCTCCCACTTTCATCTCCATTCTTTCTCATGCCCGGTCACTCACCTCATTGTCAATGACCCAGGCTTATGTCATCACCCCCCTCTTAAAAGAAAACTTCGTTTTCAAATATTGGGAGACTAAAACTTACTAAACATGTAACCCAGACATATTGCCTGGGTAGCCCTAAGTATGGCTGCACCTTACTCTAGCTACCACACTACATAATACATCAAATGCTCATAGTACACTCCCATATTCCCCACACATACATACAACCATCTTTCTATCTTGTGTACCAATGCATGAACTAATACATCACATAATAATAATACATCATAGGAAAGCATTATACTTATGTACCCACAGGTCTCTTACTACTTCACGACCACACAATACTATTTGTGTACCGACCCTATATCAGGTGGTTCTGTTCTTGCATCAACCCACCTCTGATTCCTGTCGATACTGTGTCTACCTTTCATGTACCCATGACTCATGGTACCTCTACAATTACAACATCTGTTTGCTATCCCTAGCCCTGGGTCAGTAATGTCGCGAACACTCTTTTGACCTGACTCAACTTTCCTATCTGCATATTGCACCATTACACTTGAGTCTCTGTTTAGTCTGAACTCTTTATTCAATCTTGGCCCATATATCTGGCACCTTGCTTTCTGCTGCATACGCCGTATGCCTATGTGCCCTGCACATGCACTATCCTGAGCTGTTCTAGTATATCGGTCTCTGTGTGCTAAAGGTACTGCTACTTGCCCACGTGCAGTTCTGCTATCTGAAAACCTGCGAGTGAGAACATTGTTCTTCCTCTCGAAGCACCATCTACCTTTCTTTGCCTGCCTATGTTCTACTCTTCTAACCCTTGGGAACATTTGTTCAGAGTAGTATCTTGTCTCTGCGAGCCACTAGCACTATATTTGGGATCCATTCTCATCTGCTCAGCTGTACTATCCTTGTCCTGAGTTCCTGTGTCTACTTCAAGTGCCTCTTCTACCTCAGCTATACTCTCTAATTTAGGTTCTCTTGTGGTAACTACCTCATTACTGCTTACACTATATTTTCGGTCCCAATAAACTACTTCCTCTTCTGTACAATCTTTAACTCCTATAACATTTCCTATGATCAAATCAGCCACTGGTGAGTCCAAAACACACGCTGCCACTCTTCCAGTGATATATGGTGCCTTTACTGTTATTATGGCTAATGGGTAGAATTCTACTGTCCCATTAAATGTTATGGATCTAATCTTTTTCCCTGTATAATCCGAGGGATGCACTAAACTCTTTCTCACCCCGATGGACGTACATCCGGAATCCCTAATTGTTAACGCTAGCCTATCATTAACAAACCCATGATGCATCTTCATACTTCCTCCTTCATGCACTGCTGATCCTGCTTTCACTGTATGACCACATATTAGGACTGGCTGACTGTCTTTTTCAAAAAGAGATTTGCACCCACTACAATCTTCATTGTTCAGCGTCTCAATTACTTGCGCTGCATTTGAGTGCTCTGTTTCTCTCATCCTACATTGATGGCTGACATGCCCATTCTTTCCACATTTGAAACAGATGATCTCCTTCCTTGCGATACTTGTTGGCTCACTGGATGGTTGTGCATCACACTGTGCTGCCTTGTGTCTCCAGCTCCCACAATTTCAACATCCGGCATAATTTGGACGTCTCTGGAAGTTCCCTCTTCTATATTGGTACCGTCCTACTCTACTAAAATGGTTGCCACGGAAACCATTATCTTGAAGTTCTTGCTGCTCACCTTTCTGTGCTGAATCCACACTTTTCGCCCTTGGTCTGATGACTGGATTCTGGTCCTGTTTAGTGTACGCTGCACAGACAATTTCCTCACTAAATTGTCTACCAATAGATACGTTAGGATGTGCAGTCATGTAGTTTTGCCCTAAATGAGACATTGTGTCTATGTCCTTTGGCTTACGTTCCTCAAAGAACGCCACTAAATTGGTATTACATGAGGCTAATACTTTTTCTCTTAACACTAAATCTACTAATTTATTAAAATCTTTCCCTACTTCTGCGAGCTCCATCCATTTGTTAAATGGATGTGTTTACTGTGTTAACAAAGTCTGTAAACTCTTGATTTGTCTCTGGCACTAACTGTCTAAACTTTGTTCTATATCCATGTTCAGTTAGTTGGAACTTTGTCAGCAAACGTTGACGTAAGATAGTGTAGTTGTTTCTTTCTTCTACAGGTAAATTGAACATGGTGTCTAGTGCCTTACCCGTAAGAAACTCGCCAAGTCGCATCGCATACTCTTTCTCTGGAATACCTAACGCTTTGGCTGATGCCTCGAACCAGGCCAAATAATTTTCAAGTTCGTCCCGGTGTGAAAAATATGGCAGTTTTAGTCTCTGTGACGACTGCGACGGTCTTCTGCTTTCCTCACTTTGACCCTTCGAAGATAGTTCTAGTTTTCTTAACTCAATTTCAGTTTGCATCTGACACTTGATCTTCTCTTTCTCAATTTCCATTTTCATCTGTGTCTCTTTCTCTTCCTGTAAACGCTTGTTTTCCATTTCAGCTAGTTTCTGTTCTCTCTCAGATAACTTTTCTTCCTCTAGACGCTTTGCCTCGCGTTCATTATGCCTCTCCTCTCTTTCCATCTGTTTTTGGTTCTTTTGCTTCTGCATACTCCTGTAGCTCTTTACCTTTCAGGCCTATTCGTTCACCTGCTTCAATATATTCCATTAAAGTATGCATCTTGTACTTGTGGACACGTTGCTGTCTCTCAGCCAACTATAAATGTGAAGACTCTGCTGTTAGTCTTTGTGTCACTTCCCTAAGTACACCACAACTCCCTGTGTACGTAAATTCGTAGTGCTAAAATATCACTCTGTACTCACCCAGTCACTCTATAAGCACTAGGTAGTGAGGGAAAATATCCTCCCTCGCATATATCTATAACCAATAGTTGTATAACATTTCTGGAAATATTGTTAAACATACATATAAATACATATACAAACAAATGGATGATAACAGTAAGTGTTTTCTATAAAACGCTAGACTCACAAGCCAAGTACACGGAGACGGTGATCACAAAGAAATAAACTACAGTAACAACCACAAGCTTGTGTAGGGACACCCACAGTGCGCGTAATATATAAATATAAACTGACAAAGACCACTAGACAGCAGACATGACGAAAGATCACAATAATAACATATATCCGACCACAACAAATATCATATGTAAATATAACGAAAAGAAGAAAACAGTTTTTAAAAAAAAAACAAATATAAAATGAATAATGTACATAGATCTGACGATAGACACTTGGACACCGTGTATAAAGTCGAGACGACCCAATGCTCAACCGCACAAAACAAACTGACTCGTCAGCTGCCTCTCAACAACATACAATGTGTACCTAGACAATTTCTCTTTGCTTTGTCTCCCGTACGTCGCGAAACAATGCAAAAATATCCTACTTATTACGACCACTGGACCACATACAAATAATTACGTAACGCACAACAACAATACTTAGGACGATGAGAGCAAGAGAAACAAAAAAAAATCGCCGACAACAATGCAATGGTGAAATCTCATAAAAGTCCTTATTTTGTTCGTGTTAATAGTTATTCGCAATCCGCTGGAAATGTCTACGACACTAGATTTCAAAATGACTGATTGATTTGTTGAGTGGTTCCTGAATTCACGTGGTGATCACAAGTTCCAACTGTCGACAAAAGTTGAAGATGATAGTTATATCCAAACTGTTCTGTCTCGACATAGTCCGTAACGTTATTGTACTTTCTCTGGACGTGGTGGCACCCCAGTAATAATCCAAAGTGTTCTTTCGATATGTTGTTACTTTCGTTGCGGATATGGCGCTTCGCTGTATCATTTATGTGATAGACTCACGTTTAACGGCAAAGTTCAGCAACAACCAAAAAAAAAAAATTAATGCCACCAAATATCCAGCGCTTTAAATTTTTATATATAAATCCTTATTGGCAAAGAAATACGACCATGGTTGCGATGACGCCTACGTTAAAACTGTTTGCTCATAACAGAATAATGATGACAAAGGGCTTGAACAAAGACGAAACATCAAGTCTGGCTTTCTTTCAAAACAACCTTGTTTTGTTCATTCAGAATGAGTCATCTTGACCACAATAGGCCGTGGAAATTTTCCTCAGTAACTTCTTACTGTTAACCAGCCTTGCCTCCAAGGTCAACCTAATTTCTCTTTATCACTTCAGTGAAAAATTCCTCCAGTAAAAACAGTTTCCAACCAACCTTGAAAGCCCCACCCGGCTGCTCTATTAACTCCGTGGAAAATCACACTTTCCACTGCTGCCCTAGCACGGCTGTGGTAGGGGTTAACGTAACTCTCCCCCGTACCTGGACGCTGGTGTCTCCACCCGTCCTAATAACTGCGTCGACAAATCTTGACCAGTCAACTTGCGACAACACAGTGCGCTTGCCTTCGCACACACACCAAAATATCCCACCACGCACAGGATGTTGCGACAAAATTGCTCACTGTCTTAAATCTTTGGTTCAATCCTGTCTTTATCACCGACAGCGACAATGTCCACTTGTGATGCTCCGCTCTTGTCGCAAACACTGTTTTGTCCACGCGACATTTACCTGTGCTGTCCGCTAGCACTTCTGTCTCTTGACCTATAAACACATGCGCCTGGCCTCTCAACCCGACATTCCGTGCTGTTTGTGATTAGTGACTACACCTGTCACCGTAATCGACTCTCCCGGTTGCTCTGTGCTGCGTTAATTCTCTGACACCCCCTCTCGCTTCAGCGATATGGTTGGTATCCAATTCACCTGTAGTGAACTTGACGTGAACTGACTGTTCGCTTGTGATTTCTGCCGCGTATTTTCCCCGCGCGCTGACTAGTTTGATGGAACGAAGTCACAGATAATAACTCCTCTCTTTCAGCGAAGAGCCCACAGATATCTCAGAATGACACAATGTCTACTATTGGTTCTTGACCGTATGTAGCCTTCCAGATTAATCAATATATCCCCGTCGTTCCTTGCCGGAGAGACCCCAGATGTCACACGTCGTTCTTTATGATAAGTTCAATGTTCTTGATGATAAGTTTTTCGTGTGATGATCGTTGTCTAGGTAACGATGTCATGTGTGTCAATTGAGCTATCTAACTGTCTCTTAATCAACTCACCCCAGAAGTGCACCTTCACCAGTCATGAAACAAGATTGCGTGGCGCACATAATCATTTATTCAGAAATAAGACGGACAGACGGAACATGTTTATACATCCAGAAATAATGTAATCCATAGAATATAAATATCCTCCTCACAATTTTAACCAGCACACATCAATGCCTTCTCAAGCCTGCTTCATATCAAATCCACAAGACAGGTAATCCAGCTCCTATCCACCGCTGGACCTCACACAATACACCCACACACTGGGTCTTAGTTTCCACTAACGATATAACCCACTCTGGTTCAGGCCTGTCTTCACAACTAGGAGAACAACACAACACGGAGATCTCTAACTCCGCTTCTCCTCAGACTACCGATCAGTTCGGCATCTACACATCAACTGACCTGAAGTCCCTTGACTTCACACACACCTACCCTATCTCTCGCCCCATCCACCCTAGGGGTTTTTCTCTACCCTCACTATTTTATTTCTCAGGACTGGCTGTTTTCTCATAGCCAGGTCAGTCACTTTACTGTCTCCCACTTTCATCTCCATTCTTTCTCATGCCCGGTCACTCACCTCATTGTCAATGACCCAGGCTTATGTCATTCAATATTATTTGCAATATCAAATTCTCGGATCGTGTCCTGGCAACTGTATAGTGTCTGCGTAATGCTATGGGTGTGTAATACAAAATCATTGTCATTATACTCATTAATGGTATCATTGCAGTTCACATGACCCTTGTCTTTTCAGGATGGCAACATTATTTCTGGTTCCAGATATAAGGATTACGTCATCTTCACATACCGTTCCTTCGAGCAAGGAGCACTTGTGAGCACGTTACAAGTGGACAGAGCCAGTGCTATCCATGCAGGAACATACGTCTGCAGGTCATCCTACAATAAACTCAAGGATATCGTTGTGCAAGTGCTGGTTGGTGAGTGCTTCCTGTTCCATCCATCATGTGCCATGCCGATAAGCGTGGGCGGTCATGTTTTACCATCTCACTCGATCACCAGAGTCGTGGAACAGCTCCATGTTTCTGTCTCGACCATGCCACGTGGCCAAGCCATCCAGGTATTTACTTCTCGGTCTTCCTCTTGGTCTCCTCCCTTCGATCTTGCCAGTTGTCACCAAGTTCTCCAATTTATTTCTTCATGTTTCGTGTTATTATCGTCATAAAGTAAACCACGTGACAGCTTGATAGATCTATGATCCCATGACTAAATTTCGTTGGACATTTCTGATTTACCTGCTGCCTTTCCTAGCTGTTGATTGCACCAGTCGATCTGCGAGGGAGAGGTTTTGCTTGTTTTCGTCTGATCTCTACCCGTAAACACGCTTAATTTTGGTAAATTATGCAGGTCAGTACATTAATAATAGCAAATTAATGTTTACATTAATAATGGTACAGCTCCAGAATGTCAATGTCACACATACCGTCTCTAGAATGGCAAAGTGGAGACACTTGTAAGTAAACTTTAACTCTTAAATGATGCGAGACCATTATTTGGGATCGATATTATCGATTTTCTTGTGACGAATTGTCACTGTTTATGGCCAGCAGTGATTAATGATGAGAAATGAACTGGATGACAGACTGGAGACAATGAAGATGTGGATTTTGAGAAGCATGTCGAGAACATCGTGGGCAGAGGAACAAGGACTGAAGGATTAACATGTGCAGGTATAACAAGATCGTGTATGTAAATCAGAAGGAAAATACAAGTCAACATATGCGGCATATCAACAACAAATTGAAAAACGGAAATTACCCTTATGGTGGAAAGTACTAGGGCGGTGATACAGGGGAGAAGAGAGGAAGTGTATGTAGACAGCTTAAACAAGCGGGCCACACATGCTAATATAACTAACACAAACTCCGTCAATATACCATATGACTTAATGGAATGGAGAGACACAATCATGTTTGCCTACTTCAGACCAAGCCAAAGAAGAAGAAGAAGAAGAAGAAGAAGAAGAAGAAGAAGAAGAAGAAGAAGAAGAAGAAGAAGAAGAAGAAGGAGGAGGAGGAGGAGGAGGAGGAGGAGGAGGAGGAGAACAACAACAATAACAACAACAACAACAACAACAACAACAACAACAACAAGATGAAGAGGAGTGCCTTTTATCAAACTGTTTATTTCATTTTGACCTACGTATACGTTTTACATATTTGTAAACGCATAGTTTAGCAAATACTTGGAAATATCTGACTCTAAACGTTTCCAGAATGAAAACTCAACGACTAGTCACTTTACTTCATATTTCCATAACTTGATATTTGTGACATGTTTAGCATTTCAAAATCCTTCTTGTATTTGGAAGCCGCGGAAACTCAGCCGCTAGATCACCTGCCTACCAGCCCGCTGATCATGTTTTCGAGCACCCTCGGAATGTTTTTAGCCCAAGCAGAGGTGAACTACTAAAGGAAACAAAACTACTAACATTTTAAGCATACTGACAATTGTTTATGGGGGCCCACTTGCCATCGAGCAAGTTGACACCCCTGCCAGTAGGCACAACTCCCTGATCGACTTGACTTAAACACGTACCAGGAAACTTCCTGAGACATAAAGACGGCCAATGCGATTTTTACCACTTCACACCTAGAGTGTTGATTTGTTTAAACATATGGCACTGGCAACATAGACTCATACGCGTTATGGAGTAAACAAGGGTCCTTCACTTGTAAAATAAAACAAAAAATTGAAGAACTCCTGTTCATTCCATGAGGCGAATTAAGTTAAAAATAGTCCGCATGTCTCATAAAAACAAATAGCATATCACGAATTTCTAAATTAGCCTTCAGCTATTTATGCCTCTCATATTTATTTCAGGAAGCCAGTGCTAAAGTTCATACACTTCCGATCCTGAACACATTTGTTTTCCCTTGACTAGGTCACCAGCCGCGTGACCCATGAAAATTACATCGACGTATTTAGTTTTTGCATTGTTGTGCAGAAATAACTTATCCCTTTTAGCAATGATGACTTCTTTCTGTGTCTAATGCATGCTTACCATTCATACCTCATCTTACTATTTAAACGGTATTTTACTGCCGACTGTCATAAACGATATTTCGCTGTCGTCTGTCATAAAAGGTATTTTACAGACGTCTGTCATAAACGATATTTCACTGCCATCTCTGGCCTTACATCAAAGATCATCTACGACGAGACCAAGAGAACGTCCAAGAAGAAAATGGATTGACGACATCAAAGACATTGTACAATCACACGGAATGACACTATCAAGTGCCGCCCACCGGGCGCTGGAACGCAAATTATTCCTCTCCACGTCGCTTGACGGCAGAAGTGGAAGATGGTTATGATGATGATGATGATGATGATGATGATGATGATGATGATGATGATGATGATGATGATGATGATGATGATGATGATGATGAAGGAAACAATTGCAAACTTGTGAACTAAATTTGTTTAGAAAATAAATGTTTTGGTTGAATGCAACGTCCTGTAAAAGATATACAACTAGCTTAACTTCATTCCAAGACTAAACCCAGCTTCCGGGTTTTATACGCCAGTTTGTATATTTATGAAACATTAGCCTCGGACTATATCAATAACATTTTGTGCGTGCCCTGTTTGTCTTTACAAGCATGTACATTATGTCATTAGCTTTATACTGCAGTCGATTTGAAGTGGCGTGAATGTCGGACCAAATAACTCATTTACGATTTCAGATATCTTTATTTATGTTAGTTAGTTATTGAACAAGGAGCGGGTTCGGGTTCGAATCTCGGTAAGATGTGGATTTTTTTTCTGTCGGGGGGGGGGGGGGGGGGGGGGGGGGGGGGAGAGAATCCTAACTTGTACAGTTCGCGGTAACTGCACTAGCCAGGCGCCCTGAATTCCTCAGGCTCAAGACCCAACCCCTCTCCGTTGCTCTACACTGCAGGTACTATAGGCAATAGATGACAATACAGTTATTCATCAGATTATCCTCATTGCTTATTGAACTATTAGTGCTCATATTCTCTCCTCAGTATCTCTCCCTCAAGCTGTAGCGACTGACCACGCCAGTTCTAGTTTGGTTGACTGTTCTTCATCGTCTTCCCACATGGCACTCTAGTCTAGCTTGACCCCGTTTGACTTGGATGTTCTTTCAGTCTGGTCAAATTTCCAGTTTCACATCCATTCCTTGAGTCATTTACCCGTCCTGTCTCCCTGTGGGCGCCCAATATGTACGTATCTGGATTTAAAGTTTTATAGAAAACTAGCAGACCCGGCCCGGCTTCGCCCAGGTGGGGAGCATATCATTTAATTCTTATAAGTAGTCATATAAGCTCCCGTTCCCGTTCCCGACTGTCTGTCTGTCTGTCTGTCTGTCTGTCTGTCTGTCTGTCTGTCTGTCTGTCTGTCTATCTGTCTGTCTGTCTGTCTATCTGTCTGTCTGTCTGACCCTGCCCGGCATCGCCTAGCTCCTGATGTGGAGCATCTCATTTAATTCATATAAGTAGTCATATAAGCTCCCGTTCCCGTTCCCGACTATCTATCTGTCTGTCTGTCTGTCTGTCTGTCTGTCTGTCTGTCTGTCTGTCTGACCCGGCCCGGCTTCGCCCAGCCCCTGATGGGGAGCATCTCATTTAATTCATATAAGTTCCCGTTCCCGACTATCTGTCTGTCTGTCTGTCTGTCTGTCTGTCTGTCTGTCTGTCTGTCTGTCTGTCTGTCTGTCAGTCCCTCTCTGTCTGTCTGTATGTCTGCCTGTCTGTCTAATCATTTATTGGTTGCGGTTAGAACAACCTTAGATAAACGAAGACCAACTTACAAAAAGCATTAGAAAGAGCACTTGAAAGATCTTTACATATTCCCCCATAAATTAACTTGGGTAAATGGAGCGGGGGCAGCAGCAGCAGAAGAAGAAGAAAAAGGAGGAGTAGGAGGAGGGAGAAGGAAGAGGGTGGAGTGAGAAGGAGTGGAGGAGGAGGAGGAGGAAGAGCTAGGCGGAGAGAGGAGGAGGAGTAGGGAGGAATATGTGGAGGAGGAGGGGAGGAGGAGGGATTAGAAGGAGGAGGGGAAAGGAAGAAGGAGGAGGAGGAGGAGGAGGAGGAGAGGAAGAAGGCAGGAAGGAGGAGAGAGGAGGAGAGGATAGAGGAGGAGAAGGAGGGAGGAGGAGGGAGATGAGGAGGAGGAAGAGTGGGAGAGGGAGAAGAGGAGAGGTAGAAAGAGGAGGGGTTTGAAACGCAGGGAGGGAGGGAGAGGAGAAGGAGGCGAGAGGGAGAAGGATGGCGAGTAGGAGGGATGAGGAAAAGCGAGGAGGGAGGAGTGTAGGAGAAGGAGAGGGAGAAGAGGTAGAAGGAGGAGGAGAAGGAGGGGGAGGAGGAATGATGAGGAGGGAGGAGGAGAAGAGGGAGGAGGAGGGATGTGGAGGAAGGAAGAGGAGGGAGGAGGAGGAGGAGGTAGAGGGAGGAGGGAGGAAGAGGGAGAAAGAGATAGGCGGATGAGAGGAGGAGGAGGGAGGAGGAGGAGTAGGGAGGAATAGGAGGGAGGAGGAGGGATTAGGAGGAGGAGGGGGGAAGTGAAGAAGGAGGAGGAGGGAGGAGGATGGAGGAAGAGGGAGGAGGAGGAGGAGGAGGAGGAGGAGAGAGGAGGAGGTATTAGGAGGAGGGAGGAAGGAGGATGGAGGAGGGAGGAGGAGGAAGAGGGGGAGGCGGAGGGAGAAGGAAGAGGGAGAAGGAGGGAGGAGGAGGGAGGAGGAGAACGCAGGAGGAGGAGGGGGAGGAGGAGGGGGAGGAGGAGGGAGAGGGAGGAGGAGGGAGGAGGAGGAGGGAGAAGGAGGGAGGAGGAGAGAGGAGGTGGAGGGAGAACGAGGAGGGAGGAAGAGGTAGAAGGAGGAGGGAGGAGAAGTAGGGGGAGGAGGAGGAGGAATGATGAGGAGGGAGGAGGAGGAAGAGGGAGGAGGAGGGATGTTGAGGAAGGAGGAGGAGGGAGGAGGTAGAGGGATGAGGAGGAGGGAGGAAAAGGGAGGAGGAGAGAGGAGGAGGGAGGAGGTAGGAGGTGGACGAAGAGGGAGGAGGATGGAGGAGGAGGAAGAGGGAGGAGGAAGAGGGAGGAGGAGGATGGAGGAGGAAGAGGAGGGAGAGGGAGGAGGGAGATGGGAAGAGGAAGAGGGTAGGAGGAGGAGGGGAGAGGAGGAGGAGGGATGTGGAGGAAGGAGGAGGGGGAGGAGGAGGGAGGAGGTAGAGGGAGGAAAGGGAGAAGGAGAGAGGAGGAGGGAGGAGGTAGGAGGAGGAGGAGGAGGAGGAGGAGAGGAAGAGGGAGGAGGAGGATGGAGGAGGAAGAGGAGGGAGAGGGAGGATGGAGAGGGGCAGAGGAAGAGGGTAGGAGGAGGAGGGGAGAGGAGGAGGAGGGAGAAGGAGGGAGGAGGAGAAGGGAGGAGGATAGAGGGGAAGGAGGGAGGAGGAGGGGAGAGGAGGAGATGGAGGGAAAAGGAGGGAGGAGGGAGGAGGAGGGAGGAGGGAGAGGAAGGAGGGAGGAGGAGGGAGAATGAGGAGGGGAGGAAGGAAAGGGAGGTGGAAGAGGAGGAGGAGGGAGGAGGAGGAGGGAGAGGAAGGAGGGAGGAGGAGGGAGAATGAGGAGGGAGGAAGGAAAGGAGGTGGAAGAGGAGAGGAGGGAGGAGGAAGAGGAGGAGAAGGGAGGAGGAGGAGGGTGGAGGGAGGAGGTAGAGGGAGGAGGAGGAGGTAGAGGGAGGAGGAGGGAAGAGGAGAAGGGAGGAGGAGGGAGTAGGATGGAGGAGGAAGAGGGAGAAGGAGGGAGAAGGAGGAGGAGGAAGAGGGAGAAGGAGGAGGAGTGAGAAGGAGGAAGGAGCAGGAGGGAGGAGGATGGAGGAGGAGGGGAGAGGAAGAGGGAGGAGGAGGAGGGGGAGGGAGGAGGAGGAGGGGAGGAGGTAGAGGGAGGAGGAGGGTGGAGGGAGGAGGTAGAGGGAGGAGGTAGAGGGAGGAGGAGAAGAGAGGAGGAGGGAGTTCGCCATTCCGAATTCATACTCGTCTAGGTTCTTTGATTTCGGTCCTTCCATTAATTGTTCTTCCCTTCTACATGACTGTAGATAACTTCCTTACACATAAAAAGATGAATTGTTATTGATATTGCCGTGGCATGGAGGAATATCAGCAGCAGAGTTGATCCAGAAAACCAAAGACCGAGATCTATGGAGAGCCATGAATGCCTACGCCAGCCGGCACGGCACTTGATGATGATGATGATTGCCGTGTGACGATTCTGTGTAGTCACGTCATTTTCTTCGCTTTTCCTAACGTTGTGGTTCGGGGATTCTTTCATCATCATCATCATATATTTACGTACGTATTTAGGGAGGGGGAGGAGGGAGGAGGAGGAAGAAGAAACAAAACTATGACAGTTGGCAGCACTGGAATGAGAGGAAGACGTGTAGAAAATTTCATCTCAATCGGATGGGCCGTTCGCGAACGCATAAAGGACATACAGACATACACACCCACACACATTGCCGTTTATATATAAGATGTTGAGGGCTGAGTGGTCTCGAGGTATGGTGTCTGCCTAGAGTGCTGGAGGTCCCAGCTTCAAGCCCCGGTCAGGACCGGGATTTTTTCACGTGGACTTCTAGTAATAAACTTTCCCCTGGTCTCTGGGTAATGAGATCGGACGCCCGTGTGTAATGTTGCGCACGAAAAAATCCCTTGGCAGCTAGAAATCGAAAAAGAGTAGTCTAACGGCGCCGCCCGGGCGAAATGTCGAGCTAAAATCTACCTGAAGTATTTCAGGATCCTAGCCGTTGCTACGGAGTTCGTGCACTGAGCTGAGATTCTCTGGACTCAAGCTTGAGTTAGGAGAAGAACGAGCACTTATGGGTTACACCCGTGTGCCGTTATGTTGATCCGTCGATTAAAAAACTAAAAAAAAACAACAAACAACAACATAGAAAATGTTGATAATCTTCAATAGATGACTATTAATACTTGTATGTTTTTGTCAGGGGATCCAAGGTGGTTGATAATTATATGTGAAGTAATATAGTGCTAAGCAAATTAGATACGATTTCATAAATGTGTTTTTCTGGAATATTATAACTTTTTATTTTCAAAATTTCACAGCGGACTCCAGCAATGTGAAACGAGGCATGTCTCCTGATTCCAATCCAACTGTTTCACGTAAGTAAGATGACATTCACTGTTAGTCTTAAGTGAAATTATTCATTGTTAATAGAGTATGTACTTCACACACAAACACACACACACACACACACACACACACGCACACACAGAGGCTGATGGATATCTCTCTCTCTCTCTCTATATATATATATATATTCAAAACCAATATTTTCAAAAGCACCAAATAAGAAGACAACAACCACTTTCCATAAAAATAAATCTTCCCTCATTCCTCCCCTCCCCCCTTTTTTTAAAATAATAAAATAAAAAGATAAACTAACAGACAGTCAGATAGGCATGCGAAACTTGACAGACCTGAGCGTGCGGATTGTCCATACTACTCCATACAGTGCTCCTTTTGAGGTCCTCGCTTTAGACGGCTGAATTGCTGCTTATTAATAGTTCTTGCCAGGGTCTGGGCTGAATCCTCAATTAAGATATATTTATGGACCGCTTATGGCCCTGGGTCGACGAGAGGAAAAGGGAAAGAACTGGTGAAAAAATGGGTTTGTTCGCCCTAACATTAAATTCCGGCTCTTGGCATGAGTGAAGTTATACCATTTCACACGCCATGGAAAGTGTTGGCTTTTGATGACTGGTACATTTGTCACTATTTTGTGTGATGGATGCGTAGTATGAGCTGTTTGTATAAGTGACAAGTAAGTGACGAGGTCGTATTGATTAGATGTAGTAGGCGGTTAGTAAAGGACCTCTTGTACACGCCTCGAGGTCGTACTGATTACATGAAGTAAGTAGTTAGTAAAGGACCTCTTGTACACGCCTCGAGGTCGTACTGATTACATGAAGTAAGTAGTTAGTAAAGGACCTCTTGTACACGCCTCGAGGTCGTACTGATTACATGAAGTAAGTAGTTAGTAAAGGACCTCTTGTACACGCCTCGAGGTCGTACTGATTACATGAAGTAAGTAGTTAGTAAAGGACCTCTTGTACACGCCTCGAGGTCGTACTGATTACATGAAGTAAGTAGTAATTAAATGAGCTATTTGAAACACCACATAGTGCATTCGGCATATTGTCTCTTCTTCTTCTGCCCTTTATCCCCCATTATAACATAAGCCGTCATCAAAACCACACCAACGAGTCTTATCTGTTGCTATGTCCTGCAGCTCCCTCCATGTCCTCCCAATATTATTCATCTCTGTCTGTAATTCTCTTATCCAAGGTTTTATGTCTCCCGCTATTTCCATTACGTGTACGTTCCAGACAAGAGAGTGTCAAGTTATATTGTCCTCAAGTTTACTCAGTCTGTGCCCTGTCCAGCGCCATTGTCTTGTCTTCACCGCTTGGTTCACCGGGATTTGTTTAGTTCTCAGGACATATGGTGCTTAGACCCGTATAGACCGATCGTCACTCGAATGTAATGTGATCAGCTTCCTGCCAGGACATGTCTTTCTACCCATTCAAGGCTCAGATCAACGTTTGGTTTTACATATCTCTTAACTGGGATTCGAATACAGGACCACCAGTTTGGCAAGCCAATGTGCTAACACTCCTTCTTCGGCTTACATTGTATAGTATCCATATTCATAATAAGGACTGCAGACGTATTGTTATGTACACCTGCTGGTTCAAATGCCTATTGTAGAATCATTATCACCAGCATGTGCCTTGCCAAATTGCGTAGGTGTTCATGTCTCTCTAAAGATCTCAGTTCTTGTTCTGGGTCAATTTTAACAATAATGTTCTTTCATCTCACAGTCTTAGATCATTCAGCATGTGAGGTGTTAAGATAATAAATGAGAATAAGGCTTAGATTTCTAGGGGTATCCCTGATAGGCTTGATTCTCATTCCCAAACAGTCTTCTTGAGAAAACCATATAATGGCTCAGAACCACCAACCATTCAACAAGGCAGAAAAGAGTACAAGTTCAATACTAATAAAGAAAAATTGGTTCCTGTAGAAGGCATGGAGATCCGGGAATTTTTACCACAGACAACAGAGTAAGCTTCTCACTCCACAATGAAAGTTGTCGGTGTGTAAGTCTCCCGCCTCACTTGTGATACCCCACATTTATATAAACAGTGACAGAAATCAACTGCCATACACAACAACAGTATTATATAACAGATGGGAACAACCACTGTTAGACAAAACATCACAATGAATCAACCAAAGGCTTGGTTAAACATAAACAGTGTATTGATAAACATTGGTTTCTGGAAAACCCTGTGCACTGAACCATGAAGACATATAAATAACATACATTATCAGATCCATGTAACTCACATAAATCAGAAAAACAATAGATTTACCCAAAATCCCCAAAACAGATTCATAAAAAGACAACATGTGTCAAAAAACAAATGAAAACCACTCCATACAGAGACATGAATAAAGAAATCTGTCTAACAAGTTAGTCTCTGAAAACTATCCTAAGTGGCTGCTGGCAAATCTTTTCCCTTCCTAAATTCACCCAGAATGTCTGGCCATAATACTAATTGGTATTATCTATAAAAAGCTGAAACATAGTCCCTCTTATCCGGGGAAATTGGAATTTCCCACAAACTGGTATTCCAACAGAATGGTATATATCACCACTGGTAATAGGTATGAGAGAACATGCCTACGCAAATCTCCGTCACAAACAAACATTACTTCCTCCTTCACAGTTGCAGATGAGCTGGGTTAGAAATATTCCTGTGTGGCTTGAGAGATTGATGTAGACATGGCATAAAAGTCTCCAGCTGTCCACACGGTTGATATAACTAGGATTAGGCACATAATTTTCCAGAACATCTCTGGCGAATGAAGGACATCGCATTCTCCATAGTGATTCCTGACTATGACAACCTGAATTGGGCATGAACTGTCCAGCCCATATCTGGAGGATGAAGGAAAATATCATTGTCCAGGTGGACTCTTGACTGTGATAACCTTAACTGGGTATATGATTTGCCTGCATATATCTGGGTCAGATGTGGCAAACATTAGCAAGGAAAGCTGCGGGTCCACACAGCAGTTATATTATTCACACTGCTCTAGGCTTGTGAAACCGACCATCCATCAACTTCTTTATAGGGCAGTTGAAGGTAAAACCCGGCGGTTGGTCCATCAAGAGGGTAGGGTATCACTCTATATTTGATGAATAAGGCGTATCCTAGTATCTTCTTCAGACATTGTAGTAATGAACACCGGCCGATATCTACTACACATGCGAATCTGACATTCAGCTGTAATGCTTAATCCACTCTGCATATCCATGCGCTGACACAATTATCCAGTGAGTGCGGCAGTAAACAATAGCACTCTCCAGACCCACTCTGGCACCAATCAGAGACAGACTGATAAACCAGTTCCTGTTCTTGAATATAAGCGTGGTGGCGTTGAGGTCGGGGTGCTTCAAATTCGAAATATTCCTCTTCCGTATATCCAGAAGGTAATATCTTCTTCATTACAAGCAATGAGATGACGAAAGACTCCCGTAGTTCATGTAAACATTCCAAACTTCTCAACCGTCAGCAGGCAATTATTCAGTGGGACTATGGTCCTGACTGTAAATCCACTGTCAATATTCCACCTTATCTCTCCAGCGCTAGGCCCCAGAGAGCAACTTTGGGCATAAAAAAGCCTTCCTAAACCACAATGCGACTTGTTCCGTGAAAGTCTACATGGAAAGTGGCTAATAATCGCCTTGCAAAGCTAAGCGGCATCTTTTGGCCGGGGACTAGACAAATCGCTTGAGCTGGCTTAAAACAAAGGCCAGTTTCAGATCGATTGTCACTTAGGCTAACTATAGTTCCAGCTTAGTAAATTTCCTTATCAGGAGTGGTAAATTAGTGATCAAAAGTCCAGGAAATCTTGGAGGACGCGACAAATATGTCACAAGACTCCCCTCTCAGACAGTTCTTTCTGGGGAGAGAACTGGTGTATCAGTCCTCCACAGTTTTCCGCCTCACAATATGATGCATCCTTTCATCTCTATTTTCCAATACCTCTGAATCGAGTAAATCCCTCAGGAATCGGATGTCGACTTAAAAATCTGTTCCTGCCATACATTTCCTCACTATTATAGAATAATTTCTCAGAGCCACGTCCATTTTTCTACTTGACAAGACAACTGGAAATAACACTGAGGGCTCATCTTGCTTCCCTTGAAGAAGTGTAGCTCCCACTCCACTGTTGCCAGCGTTCCTTCGAAAGATAGGTGGACGTTTGAGATCGGACTAAATGAAGTACTTGTTCTACTTCAATCAAACCAACTTCCTGAAGACGTCTGAAAAGAAGATTCAATGCTTCCTCAACCGTTTCCTTAGCAGTGAACATATCATCCGTAAAATTTGCTAACAGCAGAATGATGATTCCATATGACAGCATATGCTGGATCTTTTCTCTCCCACCTCCAACTCTTTATCCGTTGCTTTCTTGTTGAAAATAGCGAGCAATTCTACGGCACCATATCATAGATTGTTCGTCGCCAGCCAACAACTGCGTTGTAGACAATTTTCAACTAAGCAACGTAAGTAGATATAGTAACAACTGTATCATCCACATTATAATCAGTTCATATTTGAAGTAAAGCCTTAAGTGGTCACTTTTATTGGTCCACCAAATAACAAAGTTGCTGGTACAATCTCACTTCCCTTGAAAGCAATTAAAGCTGAAGATATATACGTATCCCTCTCTTCTGGTATTTCATGAGTTATTAATCTCCTCAAGATAAAAATCAGGGTACCTCTAAGTTTCTCTCCAGTTCTGTTCGAAGCCGAGTAGTACGGGGAACTATATGTCTGATTAAACTGAACGAGACTGCAAACTCCTTCCATAAGCCTTTCCTCACTTCTGATATATATTACTAGTTAGACTTCTGAGTGGAAATCCGAACCTAGTAAATGTCAAGCAACGCTTCAGCAAAATGCTTCTAATAGCTTGAAAATATAGGCACTGCTGTAGCCCACATCTAGTATGTGTCTACATGTATAAGTATAAGACGTATCCTTCTCTTCAATCTATCGAGATGGTCTACAGCATCCACCATTTCACGTGGAATTAGGTAATGGGCAAATCTCCTAGGTTCCTGGATGATTCCAGTGCCTTTAGAGCAAATTTCTGGCATTCTTGACATGATTTGACATATTTAATTATGTCCGTATGTTTCCCAGGCCAGAAATAATATGTAGAAATATGTTGCAAAATTGCATTGATTCCTAAAATTCCGCTAAAGGGTAGACCGTGAGCTATGTCTAGAATCGAAGCTCTAACAAAAGAAGAAGGGACAACGAGTTACGTAAGGCTCCTGACCTTCTTATTAACTGCCTTTCCGTAAAGTCTAGGCAGTGAATGAAACATGCCACAATAGAAGCTAAACGCTGCTAGAGCCTGCTTCAAATTCTCTGTCGTCGTGGAGATATATTTCCTGATATTTAGTCATCATCTGAGATTATCACCGTTGTTTTTTTTTCGGAACCTCCTAAATTCTTACGACATCCCAATAATACGAGGTAATTCTTCGTAACGCCAGCCACATAAGATGATGTATGCTTTCTGGTGCCTCTGGCAATGACAGAGGGACTGAGCTATTTAAAAAGGCCCTACAATTCGCTTGCTTCTTCACAGTGACTGGATTCGTGTACACTAATGAGTTGCGACAATTGAACAATATTGAAGACCAGTGCCATATCGACACTAGACAAAGGATCTGTTACAAGCAGCTGATCAATATAACCAGAAGTCGGAAGTTAGTATCCTCATGGCTCTAAAACTTCCTTGATGAGGACACAAGGAAAGTATTCTATACTTCTCATATTCAGACACACTTTGACTACTGCTCTACAATCTGGGACGGTTGTTCTAATTCAAACACCAAGCGACTTTACTCACTCCAGAAACGGGCCATGAGTCTAATTTATAGCAAACATTTATCTGACAATCCCAGCCTGTATAAACGCCTTCAGTTACTACCACTCCGCAAACGCCTGCTTTTCAATAAAGCTAAACTAATTCACAAAATCTTGCATCGGAATGCCCCAAATTACCTTTGGCCATTGTTTAAATATAATGCTAGACACAGTAAACGTTTAAATATATTACACATTCCGAAGCCTAGGATTGACTTATACAAAACAAGCTTAACGTACTCTGCAGCTCAGCTGTGGAACAATCTTCCACAAGAAATAAAAGACATCACCAATCCTTATTCATATAATCGCAAATTACTCGAACACTATCTCAGTACGGATTACCTTCCCCCATAATAATAGTTATAATAATAATAATAACAAAACCCTAGTATAACAGCCAGTCCCCTTTTGGTAGGCCAGTATATTCCACATGGCTAATAAGTGTCTGACCATTATCTAATGTTACTGTGTCATGTAGTTTTGATGTTCGCATTTTGCCAATGATTTTATAATGCATAAGTTTTATATTGTTGCTGTTCTCTGTTAGCCTTGAATGATGTGTGAATGAAATAATGTATGGAAGAGAGTGATAGAAGGGCAGAATGTTAGACGGGCCTGCGTGCCCAATTCTTAACCCTTTGAAAATAAAGTTTGTTCGTTCGTTCGTTCGTTCGTTCTGGCTAGACGTTCCACCAGTGCACACGCTCTAGACTTCGGTTTAGCCAAATATGCTATGATATGAGGAAGAGGATTAAGTCATCGGTTTCCAATATGGTGCTGTCGGATACGTAGAGAATGATGGCTCAACCCCAAAGAGAGAAAGGATGAAAAGTCCTTTTCCCCCAATGTAATCCCGCCCGTTTAATTAATTTAGCTGTGCTGACTCAATTGTTTGAGACCAGAAATAGAGTTTTAGAGAACCAAGGAATAACTTCAGGAAATAACTGAAAAGTTTTATTCCCTTTGATACCCAAAATATCCTTTAAGTGGTTCCTCGTCTCTCCTCTACCAACTAATTAATTATGTCTAGGAGTTGTTTTTACAACAATTTGACTATGACAAGTAAAACACAATCAATACATGACATGAGCTTATTTTTTTTAAAGATTTATTAAACACAAACTTGGATTTTGTAAAGTGCATTCAAAATTTACAATTTCCTGTCATAAAACAAGGACATACATATACTGGTAACAATACAACATTACAGTGCCAATTTAAGGTGTACTGTCACAGATATATTTTATTTTTCCAGTGGCATGTGCTGCTCCTCTTCTACTGGCATGTATGATCTGGAAAAAACTCTACACTCAGGGTTCTCCACTTCTAGCTTTGGGAATACCTCTGGCTATCAATTAATTGCTGTATATTCTGTAGTCTTATTATTCCAGGTCTGAGTAGAACAGTATAAGTTGGCTCTTGGTTTTCTTTCCATTTGTGGCAGGTAAATGTTTAAATAAAGATTACCTCTCCTTATGGGACAAATGAACTTGCAGGTGGATAAGTTTCTGCGCTACTCTATCAAGTGCATCACTCAACAATGTGCTCACTCAACAGGTGCTGCATTCAATCTTCACCAAGTCAGGTCTGGATCTACATGAGTAGGACCACTACCTGAAATTCCATCAATCACATGCATCTAATGATATCATCAATATGACATTAGAAATGAAATGTTGTAACAGCCTAAGAACACAAGTGAAATCAATAAAAGGAATTTTGTTCCTAGAGAAAAATAATAGTGGAGGGAAAGGAGTCTTGGTGCTCTCTAATAGTTATCGACCTATAATGGTTGTCCTCTATTCAATCTTTTATTACATGGTGTGCAAGGTTTAGACTAGCAGATGTGCTGTTTCCTCTTCACCTATGCCTGTCCTCATGGTTCCAGGTTAAGTAATACCTTGATTACTTTGGGATTTGACAACTATGTTTACAATCCTCTCCTGTACCTAGTTTAGTTCTCTAAATCTGTTTCTTGTTCAAGAAAAGGGTTCTCATACATTAATGGGTTTTTAATCATTTCCCATTGTAATGAGTAGTTGCTTATAAACAACATAAGTACATCATCATGGTTTCCTTATATCATTGTCATTACAATCATTATCATTATATGACATTAGAAATCATTACATCATTCTATCATTATCATTATCATCACTATTACATTGTTATCATTACATTACAGTCATCATCATTATCATCATCATCATTGACATTATTATCATTACACTAGACCACATGTGTTAACAGGAGTGACATGAAACTACAAAGTGGGATTTTGCTTAAGTTACAAACCCAGATGCGTGTAGTATGCGTAATGTATGATATGGTTTGTGTCGTGCTTAGCGCACAAAACCAGATGATTGTAGCATGAATGATATTTTATACGAAGGGTTGTCATGCGTACGAAGTGTACTAAATTAATTATTCAGGTTATACGGTTAATGCCGAACAAGTTCTCTTGTAATAGACATAGCATTACACATCCAACCTGCCTGCTATCATGAGATTGACTGTTAGCTCATACTCCTTTTCAGCATTCACTCATTTTCAGACATCATTCATATGTATGGATGATCATTCAGGAATCATTCCTCAAACATCATTCATACTTGCATGTAAAGTGGGTAATTATACTTATGTGATTTCCCAATGATAACTTAAAATGTTTAACATCACTGATATCTCAATGAAATATCTCCTTTCACAATCACTCATCGGACACATCATATCTGCAGGAATGACAATTAGTATATGTCTGTGCTTTACACATGATAAATTCACAGATTTAACCACAATTACATTACATTAGAACCTCATTCTTCATCAGAAATTATAATATTTCCTGAATGATAAATAGTCATTCATACTGATGGGTTTTATCAAATGCTGCATTCACATCTGTTTAACAATTATGAAACACACATGAACCACCACATACATGCTATTTTCAATTACATAGACTCATGTGGTCATTAGGCATACTTATGAAATTCACCAAGGATTTAGCAACATTAAATCCATGAGTCACCACATGCTTTCATCAAATACATACAATTTATGTGATACACTCATCCGCATTAATTCATTATGAATCATAATCATTCTTGTATGGCGGTTGATTGCGCACTATTATGTGGCACAAATATTATTATTCCACATGTTTGACAACCATGAAAATATATTTGCCTTACCACGTGTATGCTTTAACATCACACAAATTATGATACCTATAGAACTCTTTTTGGTTACCATGTGTTCAAGAAATATAAGAAACTACTGGTTTGTTCATGTGCTTATGTATAAAAAGTCATCTACTGACTAACACACATTACACTAGTTTGGCTTACCAGTGTTTACACATTTACAATAGTTTCCTTAAGTCTTAAGTTACCACTCTAATTCATTGTAGATTGAGTTTCATGCTTAAGAAATAAAATGTATAACATGTGTCTAATGCTTACATTAACTAAGTTGTTTAGCTGGGAGAAAATAAAACACTGTAGTTTTCTCCTAATGTACAGTTTATCTTATGACTATGATAACTGAGTATAATATTATTTAGTTTCTACTAGATTAATTTCTTAAGAACTCACCATTCTAAATCATTGTAGATTGAGTTGCTTAAGAAATAGATGGACAACTTGGACTAGCTTATACATTAAATCAGTTGTTTACTTTGGGAGAAAAATAAAACTCACTATGGTTATACTTAATGTTCAGTTTATATATAAACTATAACAATTAAATATATTATAATTTAGTCTCCTACTAAATTAATTTATTAAGAACTCACCACATGGGTTTAACAAGTCGACTTACCAACTCTTCTTCTGGGAAAAAGATTCACAGACTAACTTTAACTATATAAAATATAGCATTGTTTACCTCATTTAAATGAAATGCTCCACGGACATATAATCAGATTGCTACTGGTATTATTAGTGTTGGAACTCTTCGCTTGCTGCTGAGGATGGGGACGGAGTGCTTATGGGAATGTCCCGAAGGGTGATAGTATTGGCCTTAACGTTCAGTCCACTTAATTGGTTATTGCTATTTTCCCTTGTGTTCATCTATCTCCCCAAATCTGTCTAAGGTGTCCCACTTAAATAAATATATCTTTACTTATTTTTAAAAAATGTTTGGGCTCTTGTCCCATCTGTCTCAGTCATCTATAACAATGTGTTGCGCTCTCTATTGCCTTGGGTAATTGCATTAATACATGAAACAAACAAGCAGAGCATGCACAAAATAAAATTGCAGCAAATGACATAATCAACCCATGATTCATATGTGGGCATATGCAAATCGAGGACATATAATACTGTAGTATATCCATCATTCTACAATCTTTAAACCAATCAAGAAAATACAAGTGTAGCAATGGCATCCAGTACTATCTTCACGCAAGAATCAACTATGAGTTCCAGACATCCCCCAAGACACCGTCCTTTATGCGTTTAATATCCCACAGACCCTACCATGTGAGGTTCAATACTGGAATCAAGACATCACCTGTAAACAATAGCAACCAATGTGTGGTAAAGTAACAACTTTAATATCCTGGACAGAGCCACCCCTTGTGAGGTGTTAAGATAATAAATAAGAATAAGGCTAAGTTTTCTAGGTGTATCCGGACGGGATGTGTTCTCATTCCCAAAGAGTCCCCTTGGGGAAACCATATAATGGCTCAGAACCCCCAAGCATTCAACAAGGCAGAAAAGGGTTTAAGTTCAATACCAATATAGAAGAATTGGTTTCTGTAGAAGGCATTAAGATCCGGAAATTGTTACCACAGACAATAGAGCAAGCTGCCCACTCTACAATGAAAGTTGTCGGTGTGTAAGTCTCCCGGACTCACTTGTAATCCCCCACATTTTATCAACAGTAACAGATATCAACTGCCATATACAACAACTGTGTTACATAACAGATGGGAGCAACCACTGTTAGAAACATACCATCGCAATGTAATCAACTAAAGGCTTGGTTAAACATAAACAGTGTATTGATAGACATTGGGTCCTAGAAATCCTGTGCACTGAAACAATACATGAAATACATTATCATATCCATTTAATTCGCATAAGTCAGAAAAACAGAACAGATTTCCACAAACTCCCCAAAAACAGATTCATAAACAAACAACATGTGTCAAAAAACAAAACAAATGAAAACCACTCCATACAGAGACATGGATAAAGAAATCTATATAACAAGTTAGTCACTGAAAACAATCCGAAGTGGTTGCTTGTAATTTCTTTTCTTCTTCCTAAATTCAGCCCAGAATATGTGGCCATAATACTAAATGGTATCATCTAAACACAACTGAAACATATTCCATCTTATCCGGGGAAATTGGAATTTCACACAAACTGGTATTCCAACACACTTCAACTCTCATTCTCTGATTGCAAATGATAGCTTTTTTTATTGGTCAGTATGTTTTAAATCTTGCAGAAGACTTCCTTTGCCATTAGCGATTGAGAATTAAGATAAGCACCATAGCGATTAAGAATTAAGATAAGCACCATAGCGATTAAGAATTAAGATAAGTACCATGGTGATTGAGAATTAAGATAAGCAAAATAGCGATTTAGAATTAAGATAAGCACAATAGCGATTAAGAATTAAGATAAGCACCATAGCGATTATGAATTAAGATCAGTATCATATAAATTAAGAATTACGATAAGCACCATATCTATTAAGAACTAAGAAAAGCACCATACAAATTAAGAATTAAGATAAGCAAGGCCAAAGATAAACATGTGTAAATGCGCTGACCAGTGTTTATTTTTTTTTTACTTCTATTGCAGACACACAGTCCTTGAGTACCTCAGCATCAAAATGTTTACACTGGTCATCACTGAGTCTTCTACTTAACTTGGTTGTTACCTTTTGGGCACTACTCTATATACAATAATGGCAGGGTTGACAGTTTGTTATATACGTTTTCTGTCTTACTGTCAAGACTCGAGACACATCAAGAATGATGATGCAGCCAGCATTCCCTCTAACTGATCATTCTCTAAAACATTTAAGAGTGGTTATATTAGAGCTTAACTATTTATGTTTACAAACGTTCCCTTGTGGATATACTTAAGGAAGAATATTTGGCTACAGAAGTATATCCTTCAATACATTGCAGACTGGTGTATGAATCGCCTACATAACCAATCCTTCTCTTGGAAAATCAATAACAACGGAGATTGAAATTGGTCAACTTTACAAGAAGACAAATACAAGTGACAGAATGAACTTTGCGACATGAAAGCCTTCGTTAGCACACAAAATCAAAAAGGCAAATGAACTAAATTAGTTTAATTAAACAAACAAAACATCAGTTACCTGAAGTCCTAGAAAGGTCTTAAGCCGTGGGCACAAATATTAAACTGTGACATTATTTCATTTCTCGTCGTCGCATGTGATCTGTGTGTGATTTTCATTGACCGCGGTTACAGATACAGGCAATTACATCTGACCATTGTTATCTTGAAAACACGTGAAATGCACATATAGCAAACATATACCACAATCTGCTATGCCTAACAGACTAAATAAACTTAAACTGTTATTGTTTTATATACATCATTTATATATACTGTTCGAATCGTCCTAAAACCTGGGACTACTGCACGGATATCGGCGGGTGGTGACTGAGTTGAGTGGTCTATTTCTGTAACGGCAAATAATGGACGGCACTAGATACACAGTCTATTCCCAAGACACGAAGCGTAGAAATACAAGTTATTCTATTTAGTGCATACTTTGTGTAGCAACAAAAAGTTACTGTTATTGCACACACACACACACACACACACACACACACACACACACACACACACACACACGTATACACATACACATACACACACACACACACACACACACACACAACAGTAGGGTTGCAGAACATAGTATTTAAATCATACAAAATTCAGTCTAGAGGTTAGCATGTCAGAATGGATAAGAGTGCCCGTTCTTACCCGTTGAGGCAATATGTTGTGGGTTCAACCACAACATCGGGCATTTGGACTAAATTGTTGACTTCTCGTCCTTGGCTTGGTGACGTTAGTTACAAGTGCCTCTAAAGTTGGAGTGGGTTCGGCCTGAAATCGAGGGACCCTGATAATAGTGAAAGCTAACCCACGTACCAAATATCAGCCGCCTGCACTAAAATTAGTAGCATATGTGTACACTTCGCTTGAGTTCAAAGCGAGCGAACGTTACAAAATAAATTAAGTCTAGTTTAAAAATCATAGTTCACATATTATTAATTCATTGGTGATTATTGCATGTCCTTTCAGGACGTTGCGATCTACTCCCAACCTTAAGCTGATATTCCAGGCACTTTTAGGTCATTAGTTTGGCATTGCTTTCTGAACGAGAAGTCGACGTAGAAGTCTAACTGATCGTTTAGGTGTTGATCCTGCTACCTGGCTGCCAGTGCACCGATGCTGAGTGGCTGAAGAATTGGTGATATCACTTATCTATATATATAATATATATATTGCTCCGAATTAGTCATTTATAGTACGACTTACAGCCTTGTCGTTTTGACAGACGAAAGTTTGTAAAATGATGTCATGCCTCTCAATAGTACAAAGCTTGATCTTATTTTAGAGAAACAACAAGCTGCCATAAGGATTGATAATGAAGTGGGACAATATCAACCTATTAAGAGAGGTGTTAGGCAGGGATATTAATGTCTCCAGACCTTTTTTCCCTATACAATGAAAATATTTTCAGAAATGTAGAAGATATAAATGGAATCAGCATAGGATGACGAAACATCAATAACATTAGATATGCAGATGATACAGTATTGATTGCAGACAATGCACAAGATCTACAACAATTAGTAGATGCGGTTGTTGTACACAGTGAGCAGCTGGGGTTGGAATTAAATTGTAAGAAGACACGGGTTATGGTCGTCACTAGGAAGAACGAAATACCACAATATAATATACAAGTAAATGGGAATATTCTTCAACAAGTGAATCGGTACAATTATCTCGGAACAGTCATAACATCTGATGGGAGATGCCTTGAAGACATTAGAACAAGAATCGCCATGGCGAAAGTAGCCTTTAGCAAGATGAAAAACATTCTGACCAATAAAAAGATGTCAATTGAAACGAGAAAAAGAGTGTTGAGGGGATACATAGAGCCTGTTCTTTTGTATGGATGTGAAACTTGGACAATGTGCAGTCAAGCTGAAAAACATCTGATGGCTGCAGAAATGTGGTTTCTGAGGATAATGCAAAGAATACCATGGACAGACAGAAAAACCAATGACCAAGTACTACAGGAGACAAATGAAAATCGTAAATTGATTAGGGAAATTAGGCGTAGACAGTCAAAATTTTTGGACATGTTATGAGAAGAAATGGATTGGAGAACTTAGTGACAACTGGCAAGATCGAAGGGAACAGGCCAAGAGGAAGACCGAGAGGAAAATACCTGGATGATTTGACCACATGGCATGGACCAGACAGGAACACTGGGCTGATCCTCGACGCTGGTGATCGAGTGAAATGGCGAGTCACGACCGCCCACGCTTTCCGGCATGGCAGATGATTGATTGATTGTGTTGCCCATGCAGCATGATCCCTCTCTCGGCCTGCCTAGTTTACACCAGAGGAAAGATAACATCAATACGCCTGAAACTAGACAAGCTGAAGAAGCTGACGTATTAGCAAATCAATGCTCTGATTGTCCGCTTTATATTGGAAACAACAAGCTGCCATAAGGATTGATAATGAAGTGGGACAATGTCAGCCTATTAAGAGAGGTGTGAGACAGGGATTTGTAATGTCTCCAGATCTGTTTTCCCTGTACAGTGAAAATATTTTTTCAGAAATGTAGAAGATATGAAAGGAATCCTAATTGGGGGACGTAACATCAATAATATTAGATATGTGGATGATACAGTATTGATTGCGGACAATGAGCAAGATCTAGTATCAAAATTTAGTAGATGCAGGTTGTTGCACACAGTGAAAAATAGGAGTTAGAATTAATTGTAAGAAGACACAGATTACGGTCGCCACTAGGAAGAAGGAGATACCAAAATGTAATTTACGAGTAAATGGGAATATTCTTAAACAAGTGAACCGATAAAATTATTTCGGAACAGTCATAACATCTGATGGGAAGATGCCTTGTAGAGATTAGAACAAGAATGTAGCCTTTTGCAAGATGAAAAATATACTGACAAATAAAAATATGTCAATTGCAACGAGAATAAGAGTGTTGAGGTTCTACATAGAACCTGTACTTTTGTATGGATGTGAAGCATGGAAAATGAGCAGACAAACTGAAAAACATCTGATGGCTGCGGAAATGTGATTTCTGAGGTGAATACAAAGAATACCATGGACAGACAGAAAAACCAATGACCAAGTCCTACAAGAAACAAATGAAAATCGTACACAGATTAGGGAAATTAGACGTAGACAGTCAAATATTTTTGGTCACGTTATGAGAAATAAATAAATTAGAGATCTTGATGACAACTGGCAAGATCGAGGCGAAGAGAACAAGGGGATAGCAGAGAAGTAAATACCTGGATGGCTTAACCACGTTGTATGATCGAGACAAGAATACTGAGCTAATTCACAATCTGGTGATCGAGTGAGATGGCGAATCATGACCGCCCATTCTTATCGGCATGGCACACGATGAATTAATGAACCGTCTGTTTGTCAGATCTTCCATCCTAGACCAACTACCGACCTAGGCTTAGGATCTGGTATGCTCTGCTATGACATGTAGTCTTTAAGTTACATTTCCTCGCACTAGGGTAAGGTTTGTATCCTCCCCAGTTGCATTCCTCCGCCCATAGCCTTTGACACAATATGGGGTGTCGGGTTTGGTGAGCGCCGCCCAACATTCGGCTCCGACAGAAATTAGATAATACTGTCTACTATCATGCGGTAGCTCAGTCACGTCTGACTAAGACCTGGCTATGGTTATTTGTACTACGTGTACATTGCCGTATACTGACAGTTTCGGGCGTTACCATATTCCTCATCAGAACCACAAGGAAGAGATCAATGGAATTTATAGAGCATATCAACAGAAACGGTGAAAGAGTAAATGTAACATTACATGGAGAATTAGTGGCCGAGATAATGGATAAAATTAGGCAGAGGATGACACAGAAAGATGTTTGTGGAAGGCTTAAATAGTTGGGCAACAATAAGTACAGTGTGTACCACCAACTTAATTAACTATCTGATGACAGAGTGGGTTGGATGGAGAGTCGTCGCCTATGTTTCCTTCAGACTAGGCACATGAAGGAGAAGTTCAAGTTAGATGCATGTCTTTTACAGGACGTCGCAGTCATCCCCAGCATGTTTGACTATTTGTGATTTAGTGGTCAATTTTTACAGTTCAGTAGTTTGTCATGGCTTTGTGAACGACCGATGCTCAATACTGTCGAATCCAGCGCAAGGTGGCATGCTTCCAAATCGTCTGCAGCAGATTTCCAACACTCGACTCAGTGTGTCGGGGAATTATGAAACGCGTTCACTGCCAAAGTATCGCCCGAAAAAAGAAGGTCCGAAATCATGCAGATTACAATATATACAATATTTAGTAGCAAAATAGCCGGTCTACGTGGCTAAGGTCTTGCGAGCGCGATACGTGAGGCAACTTACCTGCATTCGAAACACAGCTGCGACCGATTTGGCAGCAGACCGTGTTGCTCTGTTTTTACCGTGATGGTATGGGAGCCGGTCGTTCAGAAAGCAATGGCAAACTACTTAACGTAAACTTAGCCAAGACATCAACAACAGCAGTGCTGGTGTTGACAGCGATGTCCTGTAAATAGGATATGAAAAAAGAAGCAAAATATCGTAGTAACTTAAAAGAAACACGCATAAAGCACTACATCCTTCTTATGGGTGAATCAACAATAACGAGAAGTAGAATCGGTAACCTTTACTAGAACACGATCACGACAAACTGGACGTTACGGCTAAAGCCTTCGTCAGCACAGAAACAACAAACAACATACACTGATACAACTACATGAGAAACTCTTTCTTGGGACAACGGCGTGCAATGCGTCTATGGAAATTCACTGTACAGTATCAAAACTTTGTAAACTGAACTGATGCATTATATGATGGCATTCTTAACAATTCCTAAGTTGTCCATTCTTCCTATTGAAGTCTACTCATGTTATGCTGATTTTTATGAGACATTGTGACAGATTTGTGAGAGACTGCACACTTATGTTGTACATAATAACTTTTTTTAAGCTGAGTGTGTATGATGTCGAGCACAGTAATTGCTTTATGTTTTAAATGTATGTGTTAATTCTGTTAGTCAACATGCTAAATGGTCCCTCTTCCCTTCATGTAATTTGTTTATTCCAATGTAATTTCTCACACAAAATTCCTCTTTTTGGAGTATCTGGATGCAAGATTTATTTTTTTCCATGTGCATTTATGTCTAGTCCACTAAATGGCTTAAATATTTACATGTTTTCTTATGAAATATATATTGCTTATTCCTTTACTGTCATATCACTGAATATAATGTGTAAGATCAAAGATGTAATATGTTTGTGCATTGTATTTATTTATTTTTAGTACTGATGTACACCTATTTTTATCATTTCAAAATATATCTCTTGGAAGTGTCATTGCTGAGCTCACTGTACACATTCAAGTGTTAATAACTTGTATTTACTCTTGCCTGCCCGCCCCGTGGTCATGGGTTCGAATTCGCATTCAAACAGAATTTAAAAACTGACCTGGGCTTTCACACCCACCCAGCCTACAGTGGGTACCAGGAAATGTCTTGGAAAGTAAAGGCGGCCGGCTTGATATTCATCACCTCTCAAGTAGCGATTTTTTTTACAAAAATATAAATCCAGCACCATGAGTCCAAAACGTCTCACATGGTCTAAAATGGGCCCTTTGCTGTTGTTGTTATTTGCAACCTTTATTTAACTGATTCAGTGTGAAACAAAAAGTAGATTTAGACCAAATATGGTACACAATCACGTGATCAAGTATTATAATGTAAATTTCTGAGCACTGAAGTTGCGGAAGATACCAAGAAACAAAACAAATAAAATATTGACCCTAGTACGGCTATATTTCGTCCTTCTGTCCAAATGGGCGGTCAGATTAGGCGAAATATTATCCTTCTGCGCTGAATCAGTTAATAGTTCCGGTTGTCATTAAAATAGCACAAACTTTTATAATGACAGATAAGAGTGAAAAGAAAAGTCTATTATAGTGGATTTAAAGATTAAAACTATGAAACACAATGACGAAATTGTGTTGTATGCTGAGCTAGTCTTAAGGCTACAAGCATTATACAAGAGAGAGCTACAATAATCAGGCAAAGACAAAACCTTATTGCCGATGTGCGAGATCTTAATGGTCTGGATAGTTAGTCAGGCTGGTTTCCTGTTTCGGTATAATGGTATTAGAGGCCGATCACGTAAACGTTGGACGGAGGGAATATCAGAGTCCATGGGAATATCGATATATGAAGCCCATAATCGGGCACTCTCACGAAGTTTATACTTCTCCTCGATCACCGCAAGGTACAAGAGGAACATGATGAGATGAGATGAGAGGTATTAGAGACCGGTGTGCAAAACATATTTCACAAAATAGTGTCAGTAATTAACATAGTAATTAGCATGCATACACTTGTCTGCAAATAATAGCATACTCTATTTCATGTAGTCACAAATAAATGGCTTATCTGCATAAGTTATGCACATGTGTAACGACAGCACAGCGGTAAACACATCCTTAAATGGATAATATTCAATGGCAGGTGTTTCTATAGCTTTCAATTGTTATAGTTTCTAGTGTATATGAATAATATTCAATGCCAGGTGTTTCTATGCCTTTCAATTGTTATAGTTTCTAGTGTATATGAATAATATTCAATGCCAGGTGTTTCTAAGCCTTTCAATTGTTATAGTTTCTAGTGTATCCCTCTCTACTTCTTTGCTTTACTTATGAGTGCCAATTAATACCTGTAAATATGTTTCTCATGCTAATTCAATGGACGCAAACGTTCCCCAATAATAGATATGTCTGTTTATCACGTAAGAGTAATTGAACAATAATGAAGTCTCTTTACAGTTTCGTAATATACTATTAGCGAAACAAGCAAGGATAATAGTCAGTGTGATGATATTGAAGAACAATGTGTATGTACAATGGCCTATGTACAGAAACATTCAGTAGTTATTGGACATTATATAGTTACAGCAAACACGTATACATCCGAGATAGGGTCTCAGTCCACGAAAACAAAATGCAGGGGCAAATCGGCGACAATAATGGAACAATATATAAGATAATAACAACTAAGACAAATATCAATTTAAAAAATAAGTAAGAATAAAACACAACACAACTGCCAGACGTTTCGGTGTTACTACCTTTCTCTAGAACAAAACAAATATAGATATAAGAAAATTAACGTAATATTAAAACACAGTAAATGTAGTAGGAATATTTACGAGGGGAAGTCAATAAGTAAGTCACAAATGGCTGTAGAAAAATAACTAAATATGATAACAACCTGACACAAGTTTATTTTTATACATACATTGTGCCCATTATTTCTCAACATAATTTCCACCAACATTTATGCAATTATCCCATCGTTTTATCAGTCCTCCCAAACAGGCTGCATCGAACTGCGTGCTCTGTTTTCTATATGAATAAAATTTGGTGGAACTGCGGTAAAGCTGTGAAAGTGTAAACAATATAAAATGACATAAAGTAGTGCAGCTTTACATAACAGAGTTAGGACACATACAGGACGTTGCGGCGATTAGCCTTCATCAGCAAACAAACACATTCACAAACACAACATACAGTCAAGGAGATCTCCTGTGACTACAACAGAAGGTGACGACAGGACGAGAAGAACAAAAGCGTGAAAAAATGAAAGCAATGAAGAGAAAATGAGAATTGAAAAAAAAATGTTAATTGAAAAAAATATTAGTTGAAGAAAATGTTTAATTGAAAATAATGTTAATAGAGAAAATGTTCATACTCACCTCACAGTTCGGATCTGTAAGCTAACAAACTTACTGTTTTCTCTATTAACATTTTTTTCAATTAAAATTTTTTTCAATTCTCATTTTCTCTTCATTGCTTTCATTTTTTCATGCTTTTGTTCTTCTCGTCCTGTCGTCACCTTCTGATGTAGTCACAGGAGATCTCCTTTGACTGTATGTTGTGTTTGTGAATGTGTTTGTTTGCTGATGAAGGCTAATCGCCGCAATGTCCTGTATGTGTCCTAACTCTGTTTTCTATACCACGTTTTCACTTCACATTCGGCGTCATTCGCGTCCTTGAGAACATGTTTCTACCCAGCTATGCACCGATTTATGGGACAAACATTTGTCAGCATAAACATGAAGCATTTCCTTATGAATGTTCTTTGCATGCAATCCTTTTGCCCACAAAAAACGCACAACAGCGTGTTGCTCTTTGGTTATACACTCCGTAAGTACAGTCGCCATTTTGTTTATGCGCTGCGCATGCACATGAGACACCTAGCGCCACCTGACGAACGGGAATATAAAGTTCGATGTTACTGTCACCTAATGACACTTGTAGAAAACACCAACTACATTTACTTACCATCCCACAGAACTGTGTGACTTACTTATTGACTCGCCCTAGTACAAAGTGGAAGATGAAGGACGAGTTTGTGGTAACCACGGCTAGCGATAGTGCGGAGATGCGCGAGTACCAAAGAGAGGATGAAATCCCACAACCTAATTATTGCTAAAGAAATTGAGGAGAATGTGTAAGTAAAATAGACTACGAAATGTAAAACTGGGAAAGGGATATTCTATATATTTTTATCGCAACAGATAAAAAAAAAATCATATTTCACAAGTATTAACTTCTAAAGTTGTTTATCTGCTAGAAATCTTCTTCTTTTTTTTTTGTTGTTGTTGTTACAATTAGATCTCAATTTGCAGATACACCTTGCCTCACAAACGCCCTACGAATAATCTGTTGTTGAGTGACAGGCGTATATTAAGATAGAAATGTTTTAACAAATATTCACTAACACTGTAACAGTTGTCCAACCGTCTGAATATATCTTGACCAAGTGTTGAAATGATAAAGCTTAATTTTGTAAAATATACAAAGCCACTTTGTTCTTAATCTACGATGGTATATGAAACAATGATGACTCCCACCTTATAATTCCATTTACATTCACTTAATATTTCATGCTGAATTATTTACCTCAAGGCATCAGTAAAAGAATAGTGAGCCAGGTTTAAGAAATGAGACGAGTTGTGAAAACGCTTCATTTAATTTTACCTTTGAGTGAACATATCCATTGCCAACCGAGTAATTCTATTGTTTTTAAACCCTATGTAAATGTGTCATCTGCGTTTTCTATGTGGCATATTTTTAATGACTGTGCAGTGTTTTACAATATTACCGGTCCAAGTTTTGAATTTACCTATTATGTTGCATAAACTTTACAGAATGTAAATACAAAGCTTGGACCGGAAATATTTTCAAATACTGCATAGTCATTAAAAATATGGTTATATTTAACGTGTATGTTCAACTGTACAAACAGCATACTGGCTCCACAGTTGGTTAACTGATTGTGTGTCGAAGGATAATATATCGCCAAATATGACCTCCCATTTGAACAGGAGGGCGATATATCGCCATACTAGGATCACTGTGTTATATTTTTTTAATTTCTTGGTTTCTTCCACAATGTTATGCTCAGTGAACGGAAATTTACATTGTAATAAGTGTTCATTAGATTGTGTATCATGCTTGGTCCAAACCTACTTTTTGATTTGCACTGAATTGCGAGATAGATGTTGCATACAAACTTTATACTGTATTCCAAGACTCATTGACTCTAAGGGAGGGTTGAAATAATCACACTAAGGGATAGAAAGAACTGAGTGTGTTAATGTAATAGTTGGATAACTGCAGGTCGAAAGCGAGTTCTCGTCACAAGAATAATCAGTGTCAGATTCACGGCCCGTATTCTCGCATTTCTTAGTCTTCGTCGTCAGTCCGATATTTTGTTGTTGTTGTAACTGTTGTTTTTGGCGTAATTACATTATGTCAGTTTACTTCAGAGTTGCGATATTTGCACCTTTCGGCCGACACACGTCTGCGGGCGATTGTTGGCCGGGTATGCCTGCCGGGGTAATTACTGCATTTTAAAATCGACATTTGTGACATGAGTGGATACTCTTCATTGACAACTATTTCGTATAAAGATCAACATGGATACACTGTCCTGGTCATTCAGGAGAACCAGGTACAGTTAAAGTTAGTTGCATTATCCTTTATAGGACGTTGCGGTCAACGTCAACATTTTGTGTGTGTGGGGGGGGGGGGGGCGCTGGGGAGAGGAGGTGGATGTTTGTGATTTCTTGGCACGTTTACGTTCAGTAGTTTGCCATTGCTTTCTGAACGACCAGCACTCATGCTATTGTATGAAAACCAACGCACGGCGGTCTGCAGCCAAATCGCCACCAGCTGTGTTTTGAGCGCGGTACACGGGATTACGTACTGCGTCCGTAACCCCCTCGTTACAGCGCCGGCTATGTCAGTTTTTTTTTAAATCAGGTCTGCGATATGTGCACCTTTCGGCCGACACATCCGACATCTGTGTGCGTTTGTTGACCGAGGTAAAAAGCATGCAGATTTATTGGCTTCAAGTGCGCCAGTAATTGGAACACTCAGAATGGCTCAGGCAGACATTCCGAAGACTGTTTATCATTGAACGACTGCTAGCTGAAGATATAAAAACATGTGAAGCAACATGTTTAGGCAATTCGAATTTAAGCAAAGTTTCAGTAAGAATTGACACATGAGAGAACGAACATGACGTATTTACATTCAGTGTGCTGGTGGAGCTATCAACATTTACCCTTTACGTTATTTGCTGTGGGAGGCGGGACATATCGGTGTGTCCGAAATGCTATGATATACACTGTTAAACCAAATTAATAAATCAGTGTAACAACTGAGCGTAGAGGATAGAATTAAGAAATATATAGCATGTGTCGAATGAATAATAAACGCACGGTGAGAAGTGGGATGTCAAATTAGTTAAAGAAATGAGTGTGGGGAATACAGATTAAGCTTCAGCTTTTGTACATAATTTTACATCATTGTCCTGTTTTAAATTTGAAAATGTGATATTGTATGTTATGTTATATCCATGTTTGTTATATTACATATAAATGTATTGCCTTTATACTAGGTTTGTAATTTTACTACAAAGTTTGTCCACAGATGTACATACAATATGCATTGCATAATTATGTCTATGATTTAAAACTGGGTTTAACATTACCTCGATAGCATTTTATATAGAAGCGGCTACTAGCACAAAAACTACATTGTTATCTCCCGCGGCTTGTGTTAGTTATTCAAGAGTTCATTGCATTTTTTATTTATTCAGTTTCCTTACACAAATTTATGCTTTGCTTGATTTATACAGTGTTGTCTATCGCTACGGAGCCGTGTTGACCAAGTCACTCAAATTGGGTACCGGACAATTTTCATGATTTTCTGGGAACTGTCTGGGATGTAAAGGCTGCCAAGAAGAGCAATTGCCACCCTAGTTGTTTAATGCCTTGGCCAAGAAAATTTGAAGACCGAACGCTTTACAGTCCGATGGATTTATCTTAACATTTATTTAGACTATTGCAGTTAGCTACTGTGCTGTATTTGATAAAGGTCACTTTTGTTAAGATTGACTTACTGCAAAAACAGCAACTATAGGTGTAAGTAAAGCAGATACAAAGATGGTAAGGTGCACGGTCATGCACAGTTTATCATTCAATTTGTCCCACTTCAGACTGTTGTTCGGGTTTAGTTGTATTTAAGTTAACCAGCAAGATGCTTACTTACATATTGTTGTGTTACACAGCACCAGCCTTATTGATAGGTTAAAATTCTAAAATTATTTGGACAGAGTCGATGTAATCAAAATCTATAAATACACACACACACACACACACACACACACACACACACACACACACACACACACACACACACGCACACCTTTGTGTATAAACTGAATTATTTTGTCTATGTTATGCCTGACAGTAGTCTGGAAGAAGGGGCTGAAATCGACCAGCATGATGACGGTCACAAGACATTAGACACCTTGGGCATGAGGGTTCCAGGGGCAGGAGAAATGGTGAGAGGCGGAGAGGCTTTCCAGACTGTGATGACAGCGACGTTTTACAAAGGACCCGCTACTAAATGTGCGTGTGTGTGTGTGTGTGCGCGCGCTAAACATACTTTCCTGATTTAGTGTCATGGGATGATTAATCGTCTTAAGCGACTTCCCGAATCTGTTATGGTCCATGGACTTATATATCACCGAAATGTAACTGCATTATAATACAACATGTCTGCTACCATATTGACAAGTGTAAAGTCATAACTGTGACACACCCCCTACTTCGCATTTTCTGTCATTCATTGTTTTTGTTTAGTCCAAACCTACTTTTTTTTTGTTTGGCACAGAATATATTTAAATATTAGGGTATTCTTCATTGTTTTAGTCTATTTTCAGTGGTATTAAAGAAAAGCGTAACGCATCGGACGAACTGGTATAGAAAGTAAGAAGCCAAGACAAGGTTGTATGGTAGATTTCCAGTAGTTATGTGTTTACTAACCACAGTTGCCGAACTAATATAGAAGGTAAAAGAACCAAGACAAGGTTCTGTGGTAGTTTTCCAATAGTTATGTATTTACTAACCACAGTTCTCGAACTGGTATAGAAAGTAAAAGAACCAAGACAATATTGTGTGGTAGTTTTCCAATAGTTATGTGTTTACTAATCACAGTTGTCGAACTGGTATAGAGAGTAAAGGAACCAAGACAAGGTTGTGCTGTACATTTCCAGTAGTTAATATTTACTAACCACAGATGGGATTATGGAACTCCTATGTGGCAACCACCATATCTTGTACTCCCTGGTCACACTAAGATGCAAAACTTGTCACAACATTGAAACCATGTAAAAAAAAAAAAAAATATGAATGCAATCTCGTTTGGGAATGATTGTTCAATATTTGTATTTATTTGATTGCGTTACGTTTTTATTTACTTGTAAAGTCGATAATAAAAATGATGCAGATTAAACTGAAAATATATTGTCATTATTAACAGCAAAACTACAATGATGTCTGCTTGTATCAGAATGGATAGTGTCATTGCTTTTGCCTGAATATTGAATAATCTTATTATTTAAGACTGTGTTGTGGAGTTGAATATTAACTAGTCTACTTATATCAACAGGGATTAAATCGTTGCTTGTATTTTAGCACTGGATAGGCTTATGATCATCATTATCTGCGTGTAGATAAGCCTGGGCGGTCATGTTTTGCCATCTCACACGACCATCAGAGTTGTGGATCAGCTCAAGTGTTCTTGTCTCGACCATACCACGTGGTCAAGCCATCCAGATGTTTACTTCTCTGCCTTCATCTTGTTCTTTTCCCCTGACCTTGCCAGTCATGTTTAGTTCAAAAGAATTTTAAAATATAAGAAATATTGTGTCGTTGCTTATGTCGAGTGTTATATACATATATATTCAGCAGCTGTGTTTTAGAACGCTGAAAGCATTCATATATGAGTAAACTTGTGAAAATAAGTACATAAAAGCTGAGTCAATATGACGTGGGAAGCTCGTGCAGCGAACAGTTATGTTTTGTACAAAGAGTAATATCAAAACATACAGGAAATATAACTGTAGAAACTTGATGCCTCATCCACAAATTCAAGTGAAGAATACACACCTAGTAATAAATACTTTTACTGTTAAATCCTCGAACTTTTAGGAAGAATATTTGATTAAAATCACCATCATCAGTACCTCGCCCACTGGTGTGGGTGATCATGCACCTCCACATCTTACGATCTCCAATGACATGTATCAGTTCGTGCGTGAGCTCCCTGCGGCAATGACGAAAGGCTGACAAGAATCTTCTCACCCTCCATTCCTTTATCTCTCTTTCCACAAATCTTTTCAGTTTATCACACCATGTTCCAGTTCTTTCCTCGTTTTGTGGCCTGTAGCAACACTCCCTGGGGTGAGGAGAAACTGATGCCACACCTTACTAACGGGAGGTGATCTGCCTGGGACTAGGTAACCTTAGTCTACTTTATCCCACCGGTCTCTGAATACCTATCTCACTGTTCAACTAACCAAGGGAGACTACCCTCTCACACCTCGTCCTGAATGCCTATCTCACTGTTCAACTAACCAAGGGAGACTACCCTCTCACACCTCGTCCTGAATGCCTATCTCACTGTTCAACTAACCAAGGGAGACTACCCTCTCACACCTCGTCCTGAATGCCTGACTCAACACTCAACTCTGGCATCTATATATGGTAACAGAAGTGTGTATTGTACAAATGAGGATGATGATGGTGGGATGATGATGATGAGATAGACCTATTAACCGATAGGTCAGTCAAGACAGCAAGCCTGGGAGTAGCTTCAGGATGGAGCAGTCATCACTGGAAAGGCTTCGAGTAGACGCTACAGGTCATCTTGCTACTAGATCTTACCGGATGTAGCCAGTCTTCCATCAAGCTCTCGTCTTCCCACAGGTGGATGGATAATGGTCGGTCTAACTGGACTAGTTCTGGAAACCGATTCCGTGATGATCCGAATGGGAGTTCCACACAGATAACGAAATGTTCAAGGTCTTGCGGGTGGCCACAATATGAAACACGTAGTTGCCCTCTCTTACATAGTCCAAGAGAGTGTCAGAAATATGAGAGCAACCTTCAGGTGATGATGTGGGATGCTGGTGCTGGAGGTACAGTCTCTAGACTCCAGCGGATTCATAGGCCAAAATGGCCTGGCACACAAAGTCAAGATAATCTGGTCTAGCTGGTGTTGGATCTGTCGATAGTTGTGATACAAGGCACAATCACTCCACATAATTACTTGCCGTGAGTGTAGTCGGTCAGCAGATAGTGTGGACATAGTGAACATACCTTGTAATGATGATGGCCAAGGGTTAGCAGGACTCAACCTCCAGTGTGGTCAACTCTTGTGACAAGTACACTGTAGGATTCATATTGGAGTTCTTGGTCAGCTACTCTCACTTGCCTGGTCCCAATCACTGGACCCGTCACCAACTGATAAGGACTTCACTCAAGAAGGTAGAACCTCCAGATGGCCGAACACCGTGTCATAACTGGAGTAGCTGTAATTCAGCAGGACTGGACGTCGGGTTTCTTCAACAACCTTGAGACATCGGTCGCCCCAGCTTTCAATAATGAAAGAAAACACGCTGTGCAAAATAGGCGTCTGTTCACGAGCACTGACAGCCAACAACTGCCGTCTTTGTCCGCCCAGCCTAATCAACTGCGCATGCGCCAACCATGCGCCGTCAGCCTGTGAATCATGTTCACACGGCCTCGGTTTTCAGAATCGACTCGAACGCCAGCCAAAGGGTGATAATATTCCAGAGAACCGGGTCGGGTAATAGTAGGGTTGTCTGCCTTATACCGCACGGTCTGATTTTTTTACCTTTATACCACAAGGCCGAATATTTTATACCACAAGGCCGAATCCCATGGCGTCTATTTTGTGACATGGCCAAAATAATGACTACTGCCTCTTTCTGATAGTTGTCATAAGTTGTCTTAGTCTCCTACAAAATATTTAGATTGCTCATTTTGTCAGTTCAAGGGTTTTCCAGCATTCCTCTTTAAAATCACATCTCTGAATAAATCTACGTGAACAAATTTGAATTACGTAATGAAGCATAAGTCTCAGATTTTTGTATAGAAACAGTAAGATATGAGAAACCATTTTTTAGATTTACAATATTATCCAGAAATAATAAAATGAGATGCAAATGAAACAATGGCGAAACTATTTATCAAAGGTGAGAATATAACTAATAAAAAATGTTGAGACTAGACGTGATGCTAGAGTAAGACTGGATTGCATTTTCTCCTCATACCTCTTCAACTAACCATTCTATGCAAACCATCCCAGAGCGGACTGCATTCCAAGCGCCTGCCGTTGTGTTCCTGCGAGGTATGCGGGAGTGCGCCACAGAGCCGGCTATAGTTCACTGCTAATCCGCTTTTCTTTCACCGTTCGCTCACATGGGCGTCCCGCCATCCCTCACACCGGCTAAGCCAATCCCTTTTCGCCCATCGACCAGTTTAAACCATACATGCGGTTCTTTCCATTCACATCAAACGGTAAGCGTTTAAGGTGCATTCGACCAAACCAGGATTCAGATAAGTAACCTTTGTATTTTCATGTAGTGTTTCTCGTGTAGTTAGTTGGTTGTCTGTTTGTGTTTGTTTGTTCTGTGCTGACGAATGATTTAGCCGCAACGTCCATTTTGTTTCTTGTAATCGTGTTCTAGTAAAGTTCTCAATATACTTCTCGTTTTTTTTTTTTTGGGGGGGGGGGGGGGGTGATTCATTCATCGCCTCTTCAACTAACAGAGAGTGCAATGAAAGGACTCTCCTTAAATATCAAAAACCCAGTAGCAATGGTGTTATGAATGAAATAAGTGACAAACTGTGAAATGAAAATAGAAGGGAAAATTCTTAACTAAGCTAATCAATTTTAATACATAGGAGCTATTATAACATCATATGGAAGATACACAAAAGAAATTATAAACAGAATGTGGCAAGCAAAAGCTGCATTTCAGAAAATGAAAGATTTCATCTCATCTCATCGTGTTCCCCTTGTACCTTGCGGTGTCGAGGTGAAGTATAAACAGCATGATAGTGCCCGTTTATGGGCTTCATGTATCGATATTCCCATGGATTCTGTTATACCCTGCGTCCATCGTTTACGTGGTCGGTCTTTTACTCTGTTCCCTCTGGTTTGTACATCATTGCTTGTTATGGTGTACTGCTAGTTGGTAACCTACTTGCATGGCCAAACCATTTGACTTGCTGCCTTCTAATAAGATCTCATCATCATCATCAAGTGCCGTGCCAGCTGGCGTAGGCGTTCATGGCTCTCCACAGATCTCGGTCTTTGGTTTTCTGGATCAACTCTGCTGCTGATATTCCTCCATGCCACCGTCTCAATCCATCCAGCATCATTTCTCTTGGTCTGCCTCTGCCTCTCTTCCCCTCGATCTTTCCAGTTGTTACGATGTTCTCCAATGCCTCTCTTCTCATCACATGACCGAAGAAAGATGTTTGTCTCTGTCTTATTGTTGTATATAATGTTCTAGTTTCATTAGCCTGTTTCAAGCAGTCATCGTTAGTTACTCTGGCAGTCCAAAGAATTCTCAACATTCGTTTCAGGAACCACATCTCTGTTGCTTCTAATTTCTTCTTACTTTGTTCATTTACATTCCAAGATTCACTGCCATACAGCAAAACTGATTCTACATAGCATTTCAGCACTCTCTTTCTTACATTCAGTGATAGTGACTTATTGCACAAGATACTCTTCATTTTCTGGAATGCGGCTTTTGCCTGCCCTATTCTGCCCCAACATTTTAATCAGTTCATCATGTTTTACTTTATCAAATGCCTTAGTATAATCTATGAAACACAAATATATGTCTCTCTGTTTCTCTATTGACCTTTCTATTTAGTGTCCGTAATGTATAAATTGCATTGTTTGTGTCCTTTCCTTCCACAAATCCATACTGTTCTTCACTAATTTCCATTTTTATTTTCTTTTTGTTTCTTCTCATTATGATTCTGAGTAGAAGCTTAGTGATATGGTTTATGGGGTTAATTGTACGAAAATCTTCACAGTCAATTGCTGCTGGTCTTTTTGGTATAGCTATAAATACAGATTTCAGCATATCACTGGGTAAATATCCACTACTGTAAATATCATTCAACATTGTGGTTAATATATCTACTCTAAATTCTCCCAACACTTCTAATTCTTCTATTGTGATTTCATCTGGCCCAACTGTTTTTCCTTTCTTCATACGTTTCATAGCGTCAGCGACTTCTTCTTTCAGAATAGGTGGACCTTCTAAGTTACTATCTTCTGTTAATTCTTCCCTTTCTCCATCATATAATTCTCTTATATAATCATTCCACTTCTTCATTATGGCACCTTCCTCTAATAATATCTGTCCTGTTTTTGATTTCAAACACCCTGTATTTATTCTTATTTTTCTTCCTGTAAGCTCACTGATTTGTCTGTACATATTTTTTGTATCATTAATGGAATTTAATTCAATTTTTTTTGCATTGCTCGTTTAACCAACTTTCTTTAGCCTTTCCACATTTATCTTTTATTTCTTTATTTATCTTAGTGTATTCTTGTTTGTCATTTTTACTCTGTTTTCTTTTGTCCATCAGTTTTAAGATTTCTTCATTCATCCATTTTTTCTTAGCTATTTTGCCTCTCTCCGGTAATACTTCTTTGCTAGTTTGATGAATGGAGTCCCTTAACATTTCCCATTGTTCATTTATATTCTGTATTTTAGCTATCGCATTGTACCTATTTTTCACAGTCACTCTATATTGTTCTTGCAGTTCTTTATCTATTTTCAGAACCTCTTTCTTAAGTCTCATGTTCTTAACCATTTTTTCCCCTCTCTTTAATCTTACTTTTATTTGTCCACATAGTGGTACATGATCACTATTACAGTCAGCACCAGGCATTGTCTTTACATTAATTAAAGCATTTCTATATAGTCAATTTGGTTGCGTATTTTCTTATCAGGGCTTTTCCATGTGTACAGTCGTCTTTTATGGTGTTTAAACCATGTGTTTCCAATTATCATATCATTGATATTTGCCCATTCTATTAGCTTTTCCCCTCTTTCATTTCTTGTACCTAAACCATAATTCCCCACTACATCCTCCATTTTCCCCTTTCCTACTTTTGCATTAAAATCATCAAGTATTATTTTTATTTCTTGTGATCCAATTTGAGCCATCACCATTTCTATTTCGTTGTAAAAGTGTTGTATTTCTTCATCACTACTGCTTGTTGTTGGTGCATATACCTGTATAATATTTATGTCTATTGGTTTGCCTTTGATTTTTACCATAACTACTCTATCTGAAATCCATTAATTGACTTGGCTGTTTTTTCGTCTAATATTATTCCTACACCTTTTTCATGTGTATGCGATTCAGAACAAATAATTGTGTGATTGTCAGCTATAATTTTGCCCGATCCCTTCCATCTCATCTCACTAACGCCTAGTATATTCATTTTCATGCTATCCATCTCTCTTAGAACATTGGTCAACTTTCCTAGCTCATTTAATGTCCTAACATCCCATGTTCCTACTCTAAATTTATTTATTTTAGTTATGATTTTGCCATCAGTAGCTGGATGACGGTCTGGTGCCACCTGTGGCTCATGACTGTCCCTACCGGACGAGGATGTCCTAAGACAGCCATTAACGTCGTTCACTAACTCTGATATATGTTTTGCCATGAAGTCTTGGGAAGATAATGTGGTGGTTTCCCCTTGCCTTCCACATTCACATGGTTGTCTTTTTACCTCTGCCTTTGACAGCCATTTCCGACTGTAAGGACAAGTGAGTGCCCTGCTCTGCTCAGCTGCAGAGTTGTCCACTTATTCCGGTGGATATTCAGTCTCTCTGCAGTATAATTTATCATCAGATAATCATCGCTCAGCACTACAATTTATCATCAGATAATCATCTCTCAGCACTACAACTTATCAACTAATAATCTCTCTAATAATCTCTCAACTAGGTAAATAAATTCATTCTGCCACAGGATGTTTTTGAATCCAGTAAATAATGAGTCAGTAAAATACTGGCATCTGTGCTCCACAAATAAATCCTGACAGCTGGATTTATTGATTGATTCTGTGTCAAAAATATCATACAAAACTTCACAACTAGCTGTGTTCATTTACCTAGGTTGAACAATGACGAAGTTTAAATGCTTCCTATTTATGCATTTAAAATAAGACCAGATGACTGCAAATACTCACAGACAAATCCAGATCATATTCCTATTGTAAGATACACAACAGTGTAGTAATTACAATAATGAAATATGTCCCTATCTTTAGTCCCTAAAATGTGGAGATGGAAAACAAAAAGTATTGTTGAGTTTTATGCACAAAGTTAATGAACTCATTCTGATACCCACATGCCAATCAATTTAACAATGCTGTATTCATTTATAGTTATTAATTTTACCTGAGTAATCCAACGGTTAAAAGAGAACTGTGACAGGCCCACCAAAGAGTAATCTGTTTACAGAACATGGAAGGTTTATGGACACAATTAACTCATTAACAACCATAAGCAGAATGAAATAAGCAGAGTTGCAGTAAAGCTGGGAAACTACAAGAGTGAATATAGTGCAACTATAACCCCCACTTTAGCCCTGATTTCTTCATTTCTGATCCTATCTCTTCTTGATGTATTGAGTATTCCTCTCAGGAATCTCATTTCCGTTGTTGTGATTTTTCTTTTCTCTTTTTCTGTCATTGTCCCGGTGTGGCATTAGTAACATAGAGTTGGTAGGAAGATTGTGTTGTAAAGTGCTTTCTTAGTAGTTATTGATACATGTTTTGTTCTTTAGTATTGGTGTCATTGATTCAATGAGTTGGTTTGCCTTTTTGCATCTATTTTCGATCTCGTCTTCTGATTTGCCATTTGATTATATTATACTTCCTAGGTACTTGAAACTCTTTACAATGGATGTTCGTTTATGTGAATCGTTGTAGTTTTTTCTTCTTTAGTTACAGTCATTACCTCAGTTTTACTTGTGCTAATTTTCATGTTATGTTCCCTACACATTTCGTTTAGACTATTCAACAACATTGGTACCTTGCCGTCTTGACAGACGATAGTTTGTGCTTCAAAAAGGCATAACTTTTACCCATGGCGGTAGCGAAAGTGACTGATAAGGCCAATTCGCGCAGTAAATGTTCGTTCACAATGGGTGCACATGAACACGTGGTCATTTCCACCATCATGCACCATCTTACGTCTCACACGCTCGGTATGTGACTTATCTGCAATAATTTTCTCCTTTGTCTTTATTCCATTTCTGCCCTCCATGCAACACTTTCAGCGGCGACTTGCTCCCAATGTGCATTATCAATGCCTGTATCAATCATGTCCCGCTTACACACATCTTTGTATCGTAGTAGAGGCCGACCCTGAGATCTCTTACCCATCTGTAATTCACCAAAAAAGATGTCCTTTGGTATTCTACCATCATCCATCCTCCTAAGATGTCCTATCCATCTAAGTCTACGAAGACTGAGCATGGAATAAACCGTCACACAACCTGATCTTTCCAATACTTCAGTATTTGTGATTTTGTCTTGCCACTTAATACCAAGAATTCTTCGCAGACACCGCATATGAAAGCTGTTTAAACGTTTCTCTTGGTGTGAGTAAGTTGTCCAGGTTTCACTGCCATAAAGAAGAGTACTAAGGACACAGGCTTGATAGACAAGGACTTTTGTTTTGGCAGTAAGCTTCCTGTTCTCCCAGACTCTTTTTCTTAACCTGTTCATTGTTGTTGCTGCCTTACCAATCCTGATGTTGATTTCCTGATCTAGGGATAATTTGCTATTTACCACTGATCCTAGATATGTAAAATGGTCTACCATCTCTAGTTCGGCGTCGTCAATAAAGATTGATGGTACCCCATGTGCACCTTGTGACATAATCTGTATCTTCTTTTTGCTAATTGTTAAACTAAATTCAGAACAAGCATTGGATAATGCAGATAGTAGACAATGTAATTCTTCCTCAGAGTGGGTCGTAACTGCAGCATCATCTGCAAAAAGCAACTCTCTGATCAGTACCCTCCTAATTTTGGTCTTGGCCTTCAATCTCTGAGCATTGTAGAGGCCGCCATCTGAGCGTGAGTGAATGTATATACCACCATCCTGATCACGAAAGGCATATTTCAGTAGAAGTGAAAAGTATATTTTAAAGAGGGTGGGAGCTAGTACACAACCTTGCTTAACTCCACTTTTGATTTCAAACTCTTCAGAAGTTGCACCATCAAACTTAATTATACCCTTCATGCCTGTGTGGAACGATTCCACAATGGACAGAAGAGTTGGTGGGCAGCTAATCTTCTTTAGTGCCTTGAACAGACCCTCACGACTGACCAAATCAAATGCCTTTGTGAGGTCGATGAAGGCAATAAACAGTGGTTGATTCTGTTCACGGCATTTTTCTTGCATTTGTCGCAATGAGAATATCAATTCAATGGTAGACCGGTTCTGTCGAAAGCCACACTGTGATTCGGGGTAGACTTAATCTCATAGGACTTGAAGTCTGCGCAGAACAATTCTGGCAAATACTTTTCCAACAATGCACAGTAGTGAGATACCCCTATAGTTGTTGCAGTCGCTCCGATCGCCCTTGTTCTTGTACAGTGTTATGATGCTTGAATCTTCGAAATCCCGTGGGACTTGTCCTTCTCGCCAGCATAGCTCTATTAGCTTGTGGATCTGTAGAGTGAGTGTGTCTTGCCCACTCCTGATAACCACTATTGGAATCCCATCCCTACCTGGAGCCTTGCCAGATGCAAGTTCATTTATAGCACACTTAACTTCTGTTATGGTGGGAAGTGTGTCCAGGTGGTCAAGAGTTGGGAGAGCCTCTATGACGTTGCGGGCATCATCTGCTAGTTTGGTCTGACTTGAGTAAAGCTCCAAGTAGTGCTCTACCCATCTACTGTTTCTTATCAGTTATGATTTCTCCAGCCAAGGTTTTCAATGGTGCACTTCTTTTGATACTATTCATGTGGTCTTGTAATTCAGCTTCTGATTTTGCTATTAGTGCTTGGTCGTCAGTAAACAGTTCTTTAATGGTTAGATGTGCAGATGGTTCTTCTTCTGTGTTCTCACCATGCAGTGGTCTTGCGCTCTCTGTTTTGCTGGTTTCTTTACATATATTGTCAATATATGTCATGAACAAGAGAGGAGACAGGACACAACCTTGTCGTACTCCGGATCTTATGGTGAAGGTTTCGAAAATTAAAGATATCTTATGCAATAAGTCACTATCAATAAATATAGCAAAGAGAGTGCTAAACTGTTATGTAGAACCTGTTTTGCTGTATGGCAGTGATACATGAGCAAATTAGGAAGAACTTGGAAGCAACAGAGATATGGTTCCTGAGACGAATGTTGCGAATTCCTTAGACTGTCAAAGTAACTAACAACGATTGCCTGAAAATTGGGAAGTTTTTTTTGGCGCTCGCTCGCTTTTGAACTCAAGCGAAGTCCTCACATGTGCTACTATTTCTAGTGCATTAGACTGATTTTTGCGTGTGGATTAGCTTTCCCTATTACCAGTATCCCTCGCCATCAGACTTCCATTCCTGAGGTACTTGTAATTTAGTCCCCAAGTCAAGGACGAGAAGTCAACATTTTAGTCCTACTGACCGGTATAGGGGTTGAACACGCTACTAGGGCATCAAGTAGAACATTGCATTTAAGAATAAGAATCAGACAATAATAATAAGACGGATACAAAGAGCTTTCGTTGGTCATGTGATGAGAAGAGAGGCTATGGAGAATATCGTGACGACTGGAAAGAACAAAGAGAAGCAGATGCAGAACAAGAGAAATGATGTTTGATGGACTGAGACGGTGGTATTGAGGTATATCATTAATCAGCAGAGTTGATCCAGAATACCAAAGACCGAAATCTGGGGAGAGACATGAACACCTCACTTGATGATGATGGCGACGACTTCTTTCACAACTGTGCAGAATGTGATCCAGAATACCAAAGACCAAGATTTGGGAACAGACATGAGCACCTCACTTGATGATGATGACGACGACTTCTTTCACAACTGTGCAGAATGTGATCCAGAATACCAAAGACCAAGATTTGGGAACAGACATGAGCGCCTACGCCAGCTCGTACTAGTAACAAGTGCTCTGGGCTGAGTTTTGCGTGATGGCTAGCTTTTCTTAATAACAGTGTCCCTCGCCACCAGGCGAGTCATTTCCCACTTCTGAGGTACTTGTAATTTACTTCCAAATAGATAAAGAAATGCAAGAACAATACAGAGTGACTGTGAAAAATAGGTACAATGCAATAGCTAAAATACAGAGTATAAATGAACAAAGGGAAATGTTAAGGGACTCCATTCATCAAACTAGCAAAGAAGTATTACCGGAGAGAGGCAAAATAGCTAAGAAAATATGGATGAATGAAGAAATCTTAAAACTGATGGACAAAAGAAAACAGAGTAAAAATGACAAACAAGAATACGATAAGATAAAGAAAGAAATAAAAGATAAATGTGGGAAGGCTAAAGAAAGTTGGTTAAAAGAGCAATGCGAAAAAATTGAATTAAATTCCATTAAAGATACAAAAAATATGCACAGACAAATCAGTGAGCTTACAGGAAGAAAAATAAGAATAAATACATGGTGTTTGAAATCAAAAACAGGAAAGATATTATTAGAGGAAGATGCCATAATGAAGAGGTGGAATGAGTATATAAGAGAATTATATGATGGAGAAAGGGAAGAATTAACAGAAGATAGTAACTTAGAAGGTCCACCTATTCTGAAAGAAGAAGTCGCTGACGCTATGAAACGTATGAAGAAAGGAAAAACAGTTGGGCCTGATGAAATCGCAATAGAAGAATTAGAAGTATTGGGAGAATTTGGAGTAGATATATTAACCAAAATGTTGAATGATATTTACAGTAGTGGATATTTACCCAGTGATATGCTGAAATCTGTATTTATAGCTATACCAAAAAGACCAGGAGCAATTTAGTGTGAATATTTTCGTACAATTAACCTTATAAACCATATCACTAAGCTTCTACTCAGAATCATAATGAGAACAACCAAAAAGAAAATAAAAATGGAAATTAGTGAAGAACAGTATGGATTTGTGGAAGGAAAGGGCACAAACAATGCAATTTATACATTACGGACACTAATAGAAAGGTCAATAGAGAAACAGAGAGACATATTCAAAACAATGTTTTCCCGTAGTGAATTTGAATAACGAAGACACAAACAATAGATTGCACGATTTATTGTCTGGCATATTTCGCTGCATCTCGTCAGGTACATACTGCAGAAATCACACAACTTACGTGAAATTAACTAGATAAATCCTTCAAGTTGAAATATACACAATTTCGCACAGTAATGTCGATTGTCTACCACGGTAATTTTAAGCTGACTAACATGTCTTTCTGTTTACACAATTCTGGCTTGCGTTGATAGATCATAATTGCTTCTGCAAATTTTAACAAGCGAGTATTCTGTGTTCTAAACAACACGCGAAATGCAGTCTCTCTGGACACAACATGGCGACTGGCGACAATGTGCCTGCCGATTGAAGACGCCGGGAGCTTCCGGTGTGTCGGCTCCTCGTGGCTATCATCTCCTGTGTGTTGTATCTTGTTGACCCATTGAGGTATGTGTTCTGACACCCGTTTGTTAAGCTGTCTCTCCGTTCGGCCAATGTAAACGGCCTGGCATCTACATGTGAATTGGTAAATACAATTGTTTGTGGCGTACAGAGGAACAGGCTCTTTGACTGTTGGTGTAGGAATGGGTACGGTTTTACATCTAATGACTGGAGTTGCCGCACAGAATGTTCGACCTACTGCTGTAGTAAGCCGGTCTTGTAGACGTTGCATTACGTCATCCCCTCGAAAGGTTAGCTGGATGAATACCTTGAGTTTAGGGACTGTAGTTACGTCTGCTTTGGGTTTGGGCTGTTGGCAATGGCGCTTTATAAGAGAGACATATATTTGCGCTTCATAGATTATACTAAGGCATTTGATAAAGTAAAGCATGATGAGCTGATTAAAATGTTGGAAGATATCAACATTGATGGAAAAGATTTAAGAATAATAAAGAATGTTTACTGGAACCAAGTAGCAGCAATTAAAATGGGAAATAAAGGGGGTAGTTACGAACAGATAAAGCTAGGAGTACGACAAGGGTGTGTCTTGTCACCAGATTTTTTCTCCCTGTATAGCGAAGTAATAATGAGAGAGATCAAAGAGATGTCGGGAATACTAGTTGGAGGTTATAATATAAATAATATACGCTATGATGACACAGTATTGGTGGCGGATAATTCAACAGACCTACAACAATTATTAGACGTTGTAGTAACAGAGAGTGCAAGGAAAGGACTCTCCTTGAATATCAAGAAAACAGTAACAATGGTAATATCAAAGAAAATGGTGACACCAAAATGTGACATAGAAATAGAAGGGAAAATCCTTAACCAAGTGGATAATTTTAGATACCTAGGGGCATTTATAACATCAGATGGAAGATGTACAACAGAGATTAGGAGCAGAATAGGGCAGGCAAAAGCCACATTTCAGAAAATGAAGAGTATTTTATGCAATAAGTCACTATCACTGAATGTAAGAAAGAGAGTGCTGAAATGCTATGTAGAACCAGTTTTGCTGTATGGCAGTGAATCTTGGAATGTAAATGAACAAATTAAGAAGAAATTAGAAGCAACAGAGATATGGCTCCTGAAACGAATGTTGCGAATTCCTTGGACTGCCAGAGTAACTAACGACGACTGCCTGAAACAGGCTAATGAAACTAGAACCTTATATACAACAATAAGACAGAGACAAACATCTTTCTTCGGTCGCGTGATGAGAAGGGGGGCATTGGAGAACATCGTAACAACTGGAAAGATCGAGGGGAAGAGAGGCAGAGGCAGACCAAGAGAAATGATGCTGGATGGATTGAGACGGTGGCATGGAGGAATATTAGCAGCAGAGTTGATCCAGAAAACCACAGACCGAGATCTATGGAGAGCGATGAACGCCTACGCCAGCCGGCACGGCACTTGATGATGATGATGATGATGATGATGATGATGATGAAGTTACGCAGAGAAGTCAACATTTGAGGGTGGGGTAAAACCATTTTTTAATTTTTTTAAAATTGCATAGATAATGTCCACAGACAAAACCAAGTGTCAGCTAGAACATACACTCAACAGTGGAGGCATTTAACATGCAACAAACGTTGATTACATTGGGTCCATAACTAACAACGATTAGTACTGAAGTGTGGGAAAGCAGAGCCCTACAGGGCCGGGAAAACAATCTGCCTATGGGAGGAGGTATACAGAAAAGAATCCTCAAGCGTAGAAGTCGGAAGATGTCGGCTTAAGTGGCACGGGACTAGAAAGTGCACATCTACGCACTATAACTGATGCTATGCAACATCCTCTGGAATAGACTTTTTGTTGCATTCGCTCGCTTTGAACTCAAACGTAGTCCATACGCGTGCTATTGCACTTATTTTTGCCTGTGGATTAGCTTTCCCTTTTACCAGTGTCCCATGCCATTAGGTGAACCCACTTAGACTTTTGAGGTACTTGTAATTTAGTCCCCAAGTAAAGGACGAGAAGTCAACATTTCAGTCCAACCCACCGTAGTAGGGATTGAACCCGCTACCTCGGCATTCGCACAATGAAGTTTAAGAGCGTGCGCTCTTATCTATTCGGCCATGCTGACCTCGAGTATACTCATAGCAAACGTAGATCACGGGAGAACAAGTAGAAATACTGTTCAAAAGACGTAAGAAGAAAACCAGGCCATAGCAATCTATGAGTTAAACAGCATGAAGAACCTATAACACAACACCAGCATGCAAATGAAAGTACATATTTTGAGAACATGCATCTTTCCTGTCGCAACACTTTAAAAGTTCCATGGCCTTTGCAGAAAGTTGTATTCATCTCCAGCTTGAGTTGTCAGATTATGTAACTGAGAAACAGTAATATTCCTCGTATACATAACAAGATTCAAAGATGTTACACAATATAAATTGTAACTACTTACATTAATTATAATAAGCAAACAAATCACACTTTGAAGTAAAAATTAATTATGTTATGTGTTTTAATAGTTTTTGACTTTGAATCTTAACATTCCTGCTCACTCATGTTGTTCCAAGTTCCAGCATCAGCTGCATCTGATAATACCTGACGGAACAAATTAGTGTCCCGAAAGCATATTCCGGGACAGCTAAATTATTTCATGAAAACATTAAAAACTTGGACTATCCTGGAAAACCGAAACAGTCAAGTAAACCTATCACCAGCTGCTAATAGCTGTTGAAAATTTACAAAATAATTACCACGTATTCTGGTCGTTTATCATTCTGAAAGAAAAATCAACGGTTAAGCCAAACTGACCAGCTTGTAGAATGAACCCACTACGCCACCGCAAGACGAGAAAAAAATAAGTGTCAAACCTTTCAGCGACGCCGACTCTTTTAGAAATACTAGTGAATACACACTTTTGAACTTATATTTTACGCAAACATTTTTAGAGTACTACGATTGAATAAGAACTACATATTAAAAGATCTGAACATCGAAAGAAACAGGCGTATAAATAGTATAATTTATCGCAAACTAAAATATTTGGCGTAATGAAGCGTTACAATAGCTTAGAACAAACATTAATAGATGATATGTTCCCTCGAAGACAAGGTGAAGAACGATTAACACGACAGTGAATATAGGACGTTTAAGTCACCATGGGCATGATAACGCGTGATAGAGGGGGGCTTCGGTCAGTTGTGATGAGATGCAGACGCTGCTGGGTCGGTAATAACCACCACCACTAGAGCCTCTCTAGACGGAGTGCATAACATCCACCACTACTAGAGTCTCTCTAGGCGGAGTGCATAACAACCACCACCACTAGAGCCTCTCTAGACGGAGTGCATAACAACCACCACTACTAGAGTCTCTCTAGGCGGAGTGCATAACAACCACCACTACTAGAGCCTCTCTAGACGGAGTGCATAACAACCACCACTACTAGAGTCTCTCTAGGCGGAGTGCATAACAACCACCACCACTAGAGCCTCTCTAGACGGAGTGCATAACAACCACCACTACTAGAGTCTCTCTAGGCGGAGTGCATAACAACCACCACGACTAGAGTCTCTCTAGGCGGAGTGCATAACAACCACCACTACTAGAGCCTCTCTAGGGGAGTTTGTAACAACCACCACTACTAGAGCCTCTCTAGGGGAGTTTGTAACAACCACCACTACTAGAGCCTCTCTAGGGGAGTTTGTAACAACCACCACTACTAGAGCCTCTCTAGGGGAGTTTGTAACAACCACCACTATTACAGCCTCTCTAGGGGAGTTTGTAACAACCACCACTACTAGAGCCTCTCTAGGGGAGTTTGTAACAACCACCACTACTAGAGCCTCTCTAGGGGAGTTTGTAACAACCACCACTACTAGAGCCTCTCTAGGGGAGTTTGTAACAACCACCACTACTAGAGCCTCTCTAGGGGAGTTTGTAACAACCACCACTATTACAGCCTCTCTAGGGGAGTTTGTAACAACCACCACTACTAGAGCCTCTCTAGGGGAGTTTGTAACAACCACCACTACTAGAGCCTCTCTAGGGGAGTTTGTAACAACCACCACTACTAGAGCCTCTCTAGGGGAGTTTGTAACAACCACCACTACTAGAGCCTCTCTAGGGGAGTTTGTAACAACCACCACTACTAGAGCCTCTCTAGGGGAGTTTGTAACAACCACCACTACTAGAGCCTCTCTAGGGGAGTTTGTAACAACCACCACTACTAGAGCCTCTCTAGGGGAGTTTGTAACAACCACCACTACTAGAGCCTCTCTAGGGGAGTTTGTAACAACCAACACTATTACAGCCTCTCTAAACGGAGTTTATAATACCAACTATCACTAGTGCCTCGCTAGACGGAATTTGTAACAACAACTAAGCCTCTCTAGACGGAGTTCGTGACAGTTTATAACGACCACCTCTAGCAGAGCCTCTCAATACGGAGTTTGTAACAACCACCATCACTGTGGCCTCTCTAGATGGAGTTTGTAACAACCATCACTACTACAGCATCTCTATTCGGAGTTTGTAAGAACCACCATTACTAGGGCCTCTCTAGAAGGAGTTTGTAATAACCATCATCACTAGTACCTCGCTAGACAGAATTTGTAACCCCAACTAAGCCTCTCTAGACGAAGTTCGTAACAATTTGTAACAACCATCTATACAAGAGCGTCTCTATACTGAGTTTGTAACAACCAACACTACTAGAGCCTCTTTGTAACAACCACTACTACTACAGCCTCTCTAGACGGAGTTCGTATCAACCACCACTAAAGCCTCTCTAGACGGAAATTGTAACAACCACCACTACAGTCTCTCTAGACGGAGTTTATAACAACCACTAAAACTAGGGCCTCTCTAAGCGGAGTTTGAAACAACCACTATCACTAGGGCCTCTCTAGGCGGAGTTTGTAACAACCACCACTACTAGAGCCTCTCTGGACGGAGTTTGTAACAACCACTACTAAAGCCTCTCTAGACCGACTTGTAACAACCACCTCTACTAGAGTCTCTCTAGGCGGAGTTTGTAACAATCACCATCACTAAGACCTCTCTATACGGATTTTGTAACAACCACCATCACTAGGGCCTCTCTAGACGGAGTTTGTTAGTTAGTTAGTCAGTCGAGGTTCCAACTTCACGGCAATGGGTCGTCCCCGTTATGCTCCATTCCCGTGCCAGCGAATATCACACAAAATGCTCCCCACTGTCCAGTGTGAAAAGTGGAATAGACGGTAGTCTCGGCAATCAAACAAGCCCGCTAGACGGAGTTTGTAACAACCGCCAACACTAAGGACACGTCTAGACGGAGTTTGTAACAACCACCAACACTAAGGACACGTCTAGACGGAGTTTGTAACAACCACCACTACTAAAGCCTTTCAAGACAGAGTTTGTAACAACCACCACCGCTAGATCCTCTCTAGACGGAGTTTATAACAACCACCACCACTACAGCCTCTCATGGCAGTTTGCAACAATCACAATCACCAGAGCCTCTCTAGACGGAATTTGCAACCACCACTAAAGCCTCTCTAGACGGCGTTTGTAACAACCATTACTACCACTACAGCATCTCTAGACAGTTTGAAACAATCACAATCACCAGAGCCGCTCTAGGTGAAGTTTGTAAAAGCCACCACTAAAGTCTCTCTAAACGGAGTTTCTAACAACCATCACCAGTAGAGCCTCTCTAGGCGGAGTTTTGTCATTTAGAGCTATTTTTAATCACTTCAAAAGGAACATGATATGTTAAGAGTTATAAATGGGTATATGAAAATACGCGACTTATACTGCTCATTTTTAAGTAAATTAAAGGGTCCATTTCAAGCCACGGGGTGATTTTTGGTATATGGTAAAATAAAGATCTCTTTTACACTCCTTGAGGCGTACTGGGAATATGGTTCTAACCCGCAAGTCATAATCCCGCATACTCCGATCGAAACAAAGCTGCGGGATGTTTGGAAGCTGAGCACCTTGCGTTGGTTTTCATACAATATTATGGGTGCCGGTCGTTCATAAATCAATGACAGAAATAAATCAATGACAAACCATTGAATGTAAATTTGGTCAAAAGATAATCACAAACTGTCAGCAGCAAATGGCTAAGGTTGACTGTCAATCAATCATGTGCCATGCCGGAAAGCCTGGGCGGTCATGGCTCGCCATTTCACCCGATCACCAGCGTCGTGGATCAGCTCAGTGTTCCTGTCTCGTCCATGCCATGTGGCCAAGCCACCCAGGTATTTTCCTCTCGGTCTTCCTCTTGGTCTGTTCCCTTTGATCTTGCCAGTTGTCACTAAGTTCTCCAATCCATTTTTTCTCATAACATGTCCAAAATATTTTGACTGTCTACGTCTAATTTCTCTAATCAGTTTACGATTTTTATTTATCTCCTGTAGTACTTGGTCATTGGTTTTTCTGTCTGTCCATGGTATTCTTTGCATTTTCCTCAGAAACCACATTTCTGCAGCCATCAGATGTTTTTCAGCTTGAAGGTTGACTGTGACGTTCTGTAAAATAGGATATGCAACTAACTTGTTTTTCCTAGCTCTACATTTGTGTGGATCAATCGGCATTTGAGGGGTATTGTGGTCAATTTCACGATAGCCGCCTCTGCGTTTCAGGAAATGGTACCCACTTTAGGTTGCGTCGACTTGGATGCCCAAGTTAAGGCAGGGGGAAAGAAAAAAAACATCCATGCCACGAATGTGTTTCGAATATATGACCAGAGGTCCAGCATACTAGCCACTGTCTTACTGTTCCTCTCGTATATCATTTTAATAAATTTAAAAAGTTAGTTGCCTATCCTTTACAGAATGTCGCAATTAACTCCAGAATTTTTGGCTGTGGTGTAACTTCTTGGCAAATTTACGTTCAGTGGTTTGGCATTGCTTTCTAAAACGACCGACACTAATAATTAATCATTAATATTGTGCCAAGGCAAGACGGTCTGATGCCAAATCGTCTGCAGCAGTGTTTCGAACGCGACATGCGGGATTACAAATTGCGTCCGTAACCCATTCGCCACAGGGCCGGCATTAAAGTTGTTTTAAATAGTGACCAGGCAGGTTTACTTTACCATTCATTATCAACAATATGCAATTACTCCTCTCCGATGCAACAGAGTTCGTGCATTGAGCTGAGTTTCTCCAGACTCAGGTTTGAGTTAGGAGGAAAACGGAGCACTCATGGGTTAAACCGTGTGCCGTGATGTTGATCCAACGACTAAACTAAACTAAACTAAATATGCAATTATATTCAATTATAAATTTATATCTTACTAGCTGACCCGGCCCGGCTTCGCCAAGGCCCTGGAGGGGATTTATCTATCTATCTATCAGTCTGTCTGTCTGCTTGTTTGTCTGTCTGTCTGGCTGACCCGGCCCGGCTTCACCCAGTCTCTGGTGGGGAGCATCTCATTTAATTCATATAAGTAGTCATATAAGCTCCCATTCCCGACTATCTGTCTGTCTGTCTGTCTATCTGTCTGTCTGTCTGACCCGGCCCGGCTTCACCCAGTCCCTGGTGGGGAGCATCTCATTTAATTCATATAAGTAGTCATATAAGCTCCCGTTCCTGACTATCTGTCTGTCTGTCTATCTGTCTGTCTGTCTGACCCGGCCCGGCTTCACCCATTCCCTGGTGGGGAGCATCTCATTTAATTCATATACGTAGTCATATAAGCTCCCGTTCCGACTATCTGTCTGTCTATCCGTCTGTCTGTCTGAGCCGGCCCGGCTTCACCCAGTCCCTGGTGGGGAGCATCTCATTTAATTCATATAAGTAGTCAAATAAGCTCCCGTTCCCGACTATCTGTCTGTCTGTCTATCTATCTGACCCGGCGTAGTTTCGCCCAGCTCCTGGCGCACAGTAACTTAAAAGAATGTCCTTCCACACACCATCCATTATTTTTAATGAAAACTATTTTAATCACCTACATGACTGTAGATAACTTCTTTAAGCATCAAAAGATGGGTTACAACGTTATGCATTATGCATTATTTTTATGAAAACTTTGAAAATGCCTTAAAGATTATATCATTATTTATTATAACTCATATGCCTGTAAATAACTATAGAGAAAGAGTTTAACAATAGTGCAAGTGAGTCCAACAATATGACTATAAAGTATATATTTATGTTTGTTCCATAATTTTATGGGTGATCTTTTAAAACGAGTTTTTAACATGTTAAGAATATTAAAATGGCGGCCTCCTGTGATAACTTCCCGAACGTCATGTAAAATAACAGAAACGATATAAACATACGCGTTGTTTGTATCAGTTTCATTATTTTATTACAAGTTAAGTTGTAAATAATTAATTCAGAGATCGCTCATGCTTATCTACCTGACTGGACTGGTGCCTGAACTGATCTGGATCTGCTGATGTTGTTTGTAAAAAACAGTTTGTTTAGTGTTTTTTACTAAACAGTGCGTAGGTATACTGATCATGTTTTTCAAATTTAGTATTTACTAATGAAACCACCACAGATAGATAGGCCTTGATAAACCAAATCCAACGGTACCTCAGTGATGCCTGTATATCAGTGTATGTATGAGTATGTCGATTCTAAGCGGTGATTGATATAAATATAACATGTCACATTTGAGTGTCAGGGTCTTGAATAAAAAAAATTTTCATGATTCCCTCATTGCGCAACTCTCCTTTGTGTCCCAATATCTCCACTTAAAATTGACATACAGGCTTCATTGAGGTACCACTAGGTCCGGATGGGGTGAGGTACTCCTCGGCGTATTCAATATTTCATCCTTCTTTGAATAATAATATTGACAATCTGTATATTGATGTTTACAGTATCTTACCATATTTTAGAGGAACCTGGAATGCGTCCAGGAAATATGACTGATTTAATTCAGAGATCTTGATCTTTCTTTACTCCGAATCAGGGTAACGTGGATCATTTTCAAGACACAAGAATTAACATATGAGGTCAGCTTTCCTGGCATCACAGTGAATTCACCCGTCTTGGCTGAAGTCCCTATTTTCCAGCTCAATACTATTTTTCTAATGCAGATCCTCTATCCATCTGTCTTTACTCCTGTTCACTTCTCGAATGTCTTGAATGATGGTCTATTACCCCTACACATTTATTTTCATAGTTGAATAACTATGTTGCCATACATTCTTATCTCATCTCATCATGTTCCTCTTATGCTTATACCTTGCGGTGTCAAGGTGAGGTATAAACAGTGGGAGAATGCCTGCCTATGGACCTCATGTATCAATATTCACATGGACAGTTATTCCCTGTTTACGTGGTCGGCCTCTTCCTCTGCTTCCCTTTGGTCTGTTCATCATTGCTTGTTGTGGTATACAGTTAGTTGGTAACCTACTTGTATGGCTAAACCAGTTGACTTGCTGCCTTCTAATAATATCTAGGGCAGCCATAACCCCTACTTTAGTCCTGATTCTTCATTTCTGATCTTATCTCTTCTTGATTTGCATTTTTATTTAATCTCGATTATTTTATTAATTTGATCATATAAGGAGTAATTGATCAGCCTATGGTGAGTTGCTTGGTACAGGTCAGTTAAGGCAACAGTTATACATTTTTAATAAACTCATTAGTATTTTTATTCAATCCAAATTATAATTCAGCATATTATATTTTCCCAGGTACAGGAAGATGCCAACAGTTATAGCCCTAGATGTCTCGCTGTCCATGTCTCAGCCTGTTGTATTGCCAGATGTTACAGAGGAATACCAAAGGAAACACCTGGCAAATCATGGAATCAATGCATTTCTTGACTACATGAGTAGCTTCTACAAACTAGAGTTTGTGTCTCTGGTATGTAAATGTTGTGTGTTTGTTAAAGTTCTTTGCATATTCTTTACAGGACGTCACAATCAACCTCAGCATTTTTGGCTGTTTGTGATTTTCTAAATAATTTTATGGCAATTAGTAGTTTGGCATTGCATTCTGAATGACCAAACCTCATACCATTGTGAAAATGTAAAGCGGTCTGCTTCTAGATCACCTGCGGCTGATTTCAAATCCATTTTGAGGATTGTGCATTTGTATTTACTGCCTCTGAGCCACAGATACTGGCTTGTATAAAATAAAAGTAAAAGACCCTTTTCATGCCTTAAGTTGCATTGGACATATGGTGCTAGACCCATATTTTTTGTTGACCAATCAGCACTTAGTGGGTGATCAGGTCAGTATCACACTGGCCACCATTTTTTTCCCAAGACATTCTTGGTCATTCAGCCCTGGTCAATTTGGAAAAATCCTATTTTGCCCAACCGTGGATTGAACCGATGACCTCCTGGCCAGCCTGCGAGTGTCTAGCCACTGAGGCTTGTGTGCTTGTATTGACATTTGTTTGTTTGTTTACAGTCTCAGACTGTTTGCTTTGTTTGTATTGAAAACAGGGGTGATTGCTATTGAGCTAATACTGAAAAATTAAACAATCAATCATGTGCCATGCCGTACAGCGTGGGCGGTCATGACTCGCCATTTCACTCGATCACCAGTGTCGTGGATCAGCTCAGTGTTCCTGTCTCATCCATGCCATGTGGCCAAGCCATCCAGGTATTTTCCTCTCGGTCTTCCTCTTGGTCTGTTCCCTTCGATCTTGCCAGTTGTCACTAAGTTCTCCAATCCATTTCTTCTCATAACATGTCCAAAAAATTTTGACTGTCTACGTCTAATTTCTCTAATCAGTTTACGATGTTCATTTGTCTCCTGTAGTACTTGGTCATTGGTTTTTCTGTCTGTCCATGGTATTCTTTGCATTTTCCTCAGAAACCACATTTCTGCAGCCATCAGATGCTTTTCAGCTTGACTGCTCATTGTCCAAGTTTCACATCCATACAAAAGAACAGGCTCTATGTATCCCCTCAACACTCTTTTTCTCGTTTCAATTGACATCTTTTTATTGGTCAGAATGTTTTTCATCTTGCTAAAGGCTACTTTCGCCATAGCGATTCTTGTTCTAATCTCTTCAAGGCATCTCCCATCAGATGTTATGACTGTTCCAAGATAATTGTACAGATTCACTTGTTGAAGAATATTTCCATTTACTTGTATATTACATTGTGGCACTTCTTTCTTCCTAGTGACGACCATAACCTGAGTCTTTTTACAATTTAATTCTAACCCCAGTTGCTCACTGTGTACAATAACCGCATCTACTAATTGTTGCAGGTCTTGTGCATTGTCTGCCATCAATACTGTATCATTTGCATATCTAATATTATTGATGTTTCGTCCTCCAATGCTGATTCCATTTATATCCTCTACATTTCTGAAAATATTTTCACTGTATAGGGAAAAAAGATCTGGAGACATCACACATCCCTGCCTAACACCTCTCTTAATTGGCTGATACTGTCCCACTTCATTATCAATCCTTATTGCAGCTTGTTGTTTCCAATATATGTTTTTTATAAGTCTAATGTCTTTCCCATCAATTTGTAGATCTGCAAGCATATCCACCATGCTGACATGTCTAACTCTATCAAAAGCCTTTGTATAGTCAATAAAGCAAAGATGTATATCCTTGTTTACTTCTATAGCATGTTCAATAACTGTTCGCAGCATATACACAGCATTTACTGTACTCGTTCCTTCTACAAACCCACATTGTTCTTCCCCTATTTCAGGTTGTATCTTCTTCCTCACTCTTTGCATGATAATTCTTAGCAAAATCTTTGTGATGTGACTCATTATACTAATTGTTTCTTGTTGATCACATTCCAAGGTTCCTGATTTCTTTGGGATTGCAATAAATACAGAGTTACATAATTCAGGGGGTATATCTCCAGTATCATATAATGTGTTCAGCAGTCTGGTGACTTGCTCTAGTCCAAATTCTTCTAAAGCTTTAATCATTTCTGTTGTGATGTTATCTGCACCGGGGCCCTTGCCAGCTTTCATATGCTTAAGAACATTTCGAACCTCCATCTACAAAATTGGCGGTCCTTCATTATTAAATCTAATATCATACTGTTCGTCTCTGTTATCATCATAAAGGTGTTTCACATAATCTGTCCATACATGTAGAATCTGGTCTTTTTCTATTATGATTTTGCCATCTTCAATTTTTAGACACCCTGTTGATGTACTTGTTCTTTTATTAGTAAGTTCCTGAATTCTTTTGTGCACTAATTTGGTATTTTGACTGTTGTGTTGGTTTTCAATTTCTAAGCACTTTTCCTCAAGCCATGCTTCTTTTGCCTTCTTACATAATATTCTGACTTGTCTGTGAATTTCTTCATATTTGACAGAATTATTTTTGTTGAGTCTTCTTGTTTTCATGAGGTGTAAAATTTCTTCAGTCATCCATTTCTTACGACCCACCTTCTTTAATTTTTGAATAGTTATTTCTGCAGCTACATTGATTGAATTCTTCAACGTTTCCCATTGATCATCCACATCCTGGAATAGGATCTCTAGATCAGACAATATTTCAAATCTGTTCTGTACTTCTATGTTGAATTTGTTTTGTATTTCCTTGTCATTACTCAATGTACACAAATCATATTTAGTGTTTCCTGTTATATACTTGACTTTCTTCAACTTTATCCTCAATGTTCCTGTGAGTAATCTGTGGTCACTATAACAATCAGCACTGGGAACTGTTTTTGCTATTGTTAATGCGTTTCTAAATCTTCTGCTAATCAGAATGTAGTCAATCTGGTTTCTAATCCTGCTATCAGGACTCCTCCATGTCCATAATCTTTTAGGGTGTTGCTTGAACCAGGTGTTTCCTACAATCATTTCCTGTTCTTTTGCCCACTCTACGAGTCTGTATCCTCTTTCATTTCTCTCTCCTAAACCATAGTTTCCTACTGTGTATCTATCCCCTTGATTTCCTACTTTTGCATTGAAGTCCCCTATTATGATGCTTATTTCTGAATTTTTACATTTCTTTAAGGCAGACTCTGTGTCATTATAAAATTCTTCTACACTATCTTCACTGGATTCTCCTGTTGGGGCATATACTTGAATAATATTTATGCTAAAAGGTCTGCCACTTAATTTAACTAGTAGAACTCTGTCCGACACGGCCCAATATCCTTGAACAGATTTTGATGTTTTCCGGTCCAAAATAATTGCCACTCCCCTATGACGATCTTCACCTCCAGAATAAATCTTGAAATCTTCATATATCTTGATGCCTGCTCCTGTCCATCTCGTTTCGCACATACCTAAAATATTAATTTTTTCCCTTTCAATTTCTTGTTTTATGTTCTCTAATTTTTCATCGTCGTTTAACGTCCTAACGTTCCAAGTTGCTAATTTTAACGTCTCTGTCCTTGTCTTGCGATGATCAATCTTTAAGCGAATCATGATATACTAAGCACTTTAACCCTTTACAGAGCAGACGCTTGTCCGTTTTGTAGCCCTGAACGGGCAAGATTTTTTCAGGTTCTGTAAAAATTTCGGGTCACGTTAGTAAAAACATCACAAATAAGGTGTTAGTCAACCGATTTTAGTTAAATAAACAACACAATGAAGGGAAAAGCATGCAGAATATGTTACTCACGTGATTGTTGCCAGTAATCCATATATGAACACAAATATTTACGAAATACGGCATGTTGTTTGTGATTTTCCGTCATCTATACGGCAATTTACAAACACATTTTCAGAATCATAATCACTTTCTTTAAAGTCCGATCCACGACTGCTAATGCAAAGTAACGCTTTGCACTGATATCTAGCTCCGATTAATAATCAACTTCGTGCCCTTTAATGTCATTTAAATTGAACAGAGCGAAATCTTGGCTATCACTTGAAGAATCGCCGAAATCCGTTTTGAAAAACAGCGTAAAACTATCAAAACAAGTCCGTAAAAGTCTGTTCAAAGTCATTGTAGCGCGTTTACAAATGGCGGCCACGTTGTCAAGCTATGGGCGAAAGTGAAAGTAGCGGAAGTGTCGGAAAGCCGAGAGATCGCGTTTTTACAATGCATAATAGTATCGGCCGGAATCGGACGTTACGCTCGTATTTAGAGACCGGCCGGTAACGGACGATATGCCTTGTAAAGGGTTAAAAGAGGTAGTTTGCCATTGCTTTCCTCTATGGCAGTGACCGTACTGGTCGTGTAACCGCTGCCATTGTCTCGCGAAAGAGATCCTCTGCCTGCAGTTGCGAAATTTTAGACCATAACAAACAAATATCTGTCGGCTGCCCTCAAAATTTCATCCACCACCTGCCTTCCGTGGCTTCTTTTGAAAACTTCCAATAAAAGGAACACAAAATAACATCACATAATCCACAGGAAAACACTATTCACAGGAAATCCATAGGAAATCACACGAAATCCAAAGGAAAACACAAAATAGCGTCCCTGTGAAAAGTAACGCTTCATTTTGTCGAAGTTCTATAACATTTAAGAGATATAGAGATATGCATGAACACTTTGACATGTCTTTATCAACAAACAAACAAAAGCAAGAATATCTAGCTAGAACACTGGAATATCACAATCAGAAATAAGTAATTCACATGTCTGAACAAACTAACGTGAACTGTAAAGAAGTAATTTCTAGTTTATATTATTTCATTCAGGATATTGATTATATATTTATGATTGTGATATTTCAGTGTTAAACAAAGTATTTGTTGATAAAGACATTGATCAAAATGTTCATTTGTGTTTGATTGATTGTCGTGCTTTGTAGCTACATTTTCTGTTTTATTTGTGTATATTACGGGTACACATTTTTCTTTTTCATACAAGGGCCACCATATTAAAGAGGTAAATTTATAAAAGGACAACACTTTGGAAGTGTCAATATTTTTAATGCTAACAATTTTAACAGATTTCATTTATCATGTCAGCTGGTATTGTTTTGTGTTTGATGCCATTATAAAGAAACTCAATTTACATAAACAAGTTTGTAGTACTGCAATACAGTCATTTTTACACAAATGAGTTTTGAATATTATTTAATTGTGCAAGTTCTATGTCTTTATAATATAGACTAATATTGCACTGCCTTCTAGGGCATCATTCAGTTACTTCAAGAGCCTGTAAGACTTTCTTTATGTACCTTTATGTTAGGTTATCATGCTCAATTTGAATTTTCACTGTTGAATGTTTATTTTCTTATGAGTTTATTGTTTTTGTAGAACATGTGGTAAGAAAAAATGCATGGTAGAAAAGACACACATTTGCCTACAACTCTTTTTATTTATAGCAAGATGATTGACTTTATTGCCCTGGGTTTTACCCCATATGGCTCAGACACTTTCCGCATCACGGCCTGCTGAAAGCATCGCACAAAACATGAATTCCAGCAACGCTCACAGGAGTCTCAGGGAAAATTGCATTCATGAACTGAACGACATAGACAGGAGTTGAACCTACAACCTTTGAAGTGCAAGGCTGGTGTGTAACCACTTCACCACAGAGACTCCTTTGCCTACATCTGCGAAATGCTAATATTCATCTCCCTGTATAAGGCACTGCATAGATGTTTTCCATATAAATCAGGACACTGTGTGCATTTATATCAAATACAGACAATCACAGGGTCTCATTTTCTTCTCAACCTCTCAATAGACATTACAGACAGAAGGATGTTTGGTAATTCCTATGTTCTTTCTGAAGCCGGCATGTGCAACTGATTCTAACCTGAGGCACCCACAAACATACGTTCTCACATATATAAATTATACATATACACGAGGGGAAGTTGATAAGTAAGTCACACATGGCTGTAGAAAAATAACTAACTATGATAACAACCTGGACTTAGTCAGCGATTTCCACCTTTTTGGTCCACTGAAAACCCACCTTGGCAGGAGACATTTCGCGAATGACGCCGAAGTTGAATGTGAAGTGAAAACGTGGTTTAGAAGACAGAGCACGCAGTTCTATGCAGCCAGTTTGGGAGGACTGATAAAAGATGGGATAAATACATCAATGTTGGTGGAAATTATGTTGAGAAATAAAGGGACAATGTATGTTTAAAAATAAACTGCTGGTTTCAAGTTGTTATCATATTTAGTTATTTTTCTACAGCCATTTGTGACTTACTTATCGACTTCCCCTTGTACATATACATACAATCCGCTTTTAAAATATGAAATAAAAGTGTCTGTGTTTTTGTGGCCGTGTTCTATATATATATACATAGCCTTTGAATGTTGTATGTGTTCTACAGATTGCCTTTAGTTACCTGTGGGAGCAGCTCTCAGCTTTCACTAGAGACTACAGCATCATCCGAGCAGCTCTTAACAAAGTGGAAGCATTCAGTAAAACTTGCATTGAGACTGTGCTCAATGGAATTAAGACTGTTATTTCAGATGAATGGAATCACTCCTCGTGTCAGGTGAAAGACAGTTATTTTAAAATATGCAAGACTTCAAAAATCTTGTTTTCCTCTAAACTGTGGGATATTAGGGACACAAGAAAGAAATAATTATGCAGGCTGGTGATTATTTTCTATGTGGTGTTTATCTGAAAATGTTTTGTGCTTTGTGACATTGTCAGAAGAACAATTAAGAAATGGGAAGTCTAACAATTCAGTTTTCCTTCTGGAGTCATCAAACTTTCTTTCTTTGTTTTTCACGTTTTACCTGTAGTTTAGAGAGACATTTGTTTTCTTTGTGGCATTGCCAGAACAACAACTCAGAAAGAGGAAATCTGACAATTCCTCTTTGCTTTCTGGCTTCACCTCTTTTTTTTTCTCGCTTTGCTTCTGCTGTGAGTTTTAGAACAAAGTGACATTTCTTCGTCAGCAGATCATTGAGAAATTACCTGGAAATAGAGAAGTGGATCTGTTGAAGAATTGTGAGAGCATCATTGAGTATTTCAGTCCTTGGTCTGGTCAAGATGGCAAGGTGCCAATGGTCTGGTCAAGAAGCTTCCTGGTCATTTCATTCTATAGTTGTCTGTCTTGTCTCACCCACTTTAATACCTTGTATGTCTGTATTCATGCCTGTTTTCTAAATGTCCTTGGTTGTCCCTTCTTCTTTTTCACATATATTTTGCAATCTGGCACACTGAGAACACCATGGGTAAATAAAAAAATTAGTAATGAAGATCTCTGGAAAGAAACCATGTCATGAAGAGAACTGGCTATGTGCTTCTGATGTAGACAATCCATGTTTGTTTTTGTTTGTGTGTTGCATGAGGGGAGAAAACTGCAATAGGTCATGTTAAAAAGTTAGTTGCTATCCTTTACAAGACATTTGCAGCCAACACCATCATTCTTTGCTGTTGTTGATGGCTTGGCAAATTTACGTTCAGTAGTTTGAATAGGTCATGACAGTAGGAAAATTGGAGGATGAGGAAGACAGAAAATGCTTGACGTAAAGAAACATTTGTGCCAAAAATTTATGTGCGGTTAGACAGGAGGCTGTGGACATACATAATGACCAACACCAATACGGCATTGGCTGTAAAAAGAAAGAGTATTTGCTTGATTTGTAATAGTGTGTTCAATGTAGCTTGTGATGTATTTGGTGTATCTTTGTCTAGAAAGCTTGACTTCTGTGGTTACATGTTTAGTCATGAATATAAAATCACTGGGCATATAAATATGTGATTTTGCTGTGTGGTGAGAAAATTATGTCACGTCAGCTCACATCATGAAGCTGTGATTATTTACCTTTATTTATGTCATAAATTGGATTCTGTGTTGACATGTCAGTGAGTTAGTTGCTGTACCACTTTGACAGGATGCAGAAATGTTGCAGTGATAGATTCAAGCCTGAATTTGACCAAGACGTCCTGGGAAAAATACTAGTTTAGCTAATTAAGACTAAGAAGATTAGAATATGGTGTGGTTTGGTTTGTTAATGATCACTTTGACTGTACATGGATATCTCAATAAGTCTTCCAGTATTCCCCCCCCCCCCCCCCATGGATCTTACCAGGAGAATTTCAGCACAGTGCATGAACTTAATAGCATTGGGAGAATCTAGATGTGTCAATAGAGGAATCATGCGTACTATACATTTTTGTGGGGAGCTTTTCTAATTTAGAAATCATGTCAAGGCAGCGGACTATTAGCCGTCGTCAATCTATGACTGCCAAGGGATTTTTAACTTAAAGGCAAGGTTTCTGATCCACTACTCCAGGATTAGGGGGTATATACCAACCTTTTTCTTATTGTTATGAAAATCCAAACAGTCAACACACTGAGACGAACCTGCTCTTCTTGAGTCATAGGCTAACACCATAACCTCTTATCTACTCCACTCCTGTATTTGAACGTACATGTGTCTAGCAGAATTCTTCGTGAAATCACAACTATTGATGATGGTGATCTGTTTGTGTGGTAGCGCACAGGCTTTCCTGGTAACAATCGTATGTCTCTCAGACTTGTCTGCTGTGAGGTGTCTGTCTGTCTTTAGTGCAGTAAATGAAGATAAATACTAAAACATAATAGAAAGGTACTTCTACACCCAGGGTATTAGAGGAATAGAATATAGACAAAAAATTAGACATAAATCTCTGTCTTGTTATAACATTTATTATTCCAGGTGATTTCATGTCAATTTTCAATGTTTTGTGTCACTTTATTTCACATGCTTAGCCAGCTCATTGAGCTTATTTTCATGGTGTTTTCTTGTGGTGGTTGCCACTTTCTTGCAGTAGCTTTAACCTTAGCCATGATTTACTGGCATTGTTACCATTCGCTTAGTGCTTTTTTCATGCTTTGTACTGTTCATTTATAGACAAAATTAGTGTAGTAAACATTTGGGTTATCTTTGAGAAATATTTTTCCAGGTCATTTTAATAACAGATGGCAGCCTTGGTGTTGGAGCCGGATCTCTGAAAAGGTCACTACAGACAATTGACTCCAGGAAGTCAACAGAGGAGAAATTCCCTCTACCGTATCCATTTCCCTGCAAGCTTCATGTTGTGTGTATTGGCAACCCAAATGATCCTGACATTCGTGCAGCTCTGCCATACTACCAGAGGTTGATAGATGTTGGAGAACAGGGTGGGGAACTCTTCACACTTGATGGACCTATCAGTTTTAAGTAATCATCATTTTAGTTTTAGCTTAGTTAAGTTAATGTTTGTTTCTTTGTTTTTAAATCCATTCACCTAAGTTTGCCCGTAATACGACAAAGAGTTTTGGGAGTGATGATGACTTAGTTTCATTCCAGGTAGACAGCTTGCACATTTTGATAATGTTTATGAGGTCTACAAATGTGGCTGCTAGGCTTCGGTTTTGTCTTTCTATCCATCTTTGTGAAGATTTCCGGTGGCTCACTTTCAGACTTGAAACATGCAGGATGTGTGGTCCTTGCTGGCTTTATCACAGCAGAGACTGCTAACTAGGTTAGCATTACGGAGTAGTGTCTTAGGATCTTCGACTGGCTCAGTGTTTTGATGTCTTCGCTGTTTCATCTACAGGTGGTGCAGTTTAGAGGGCCCATCTTAGACAGCCCCAAGCATGCCCTTTTGGCCCAGAAAAGAAAGCAGGATCAACACATGCGCATTTCCCACAATCCAAGGAGGCTTCCTTAAATGCATATGATGCTCAGGTACTGGGCTCACCCATGGAATCGTCATATCCTGCACATGGATACTTATCCTCAATTTCATTTATTGAGCTTCACCTATATCATGAGTTGCATCCTTAGGAACCAATATATTGTGATTTGTAAACTCTGGGCTTTGATGACCTCCACACAATGAGCAGTTTGTCCCAGCAAGATAATTTTGGCCACATAAATGCCTTGGGACATATAGTAGGACATTTAGGTCCCTCCAATTTCAGGATTTCATCTTCCAATGGAGTATAGGCTTTCATCCAACTCATACCAAGCCCTCCTAACTGTAGACTTGTTCATGATTGGTTGGACTTTGCAAACATTTTCTGCCGAATGGGTTAGCCAATCTCGTGCCAACCCTCCCTAGTCACCTCTTGTGACATGCATGTTAGGTTACAGTGTGACTAATCTTTGCTTTCTGTGTAGGCCCCAATAACATACCAATGTTTATTTAAATATTGAGCACAACCCACTACTGGCAACGCCGATCGCATTCTGGTATGAACCTAAGGCCTATCCACGTCAATATGGAAGCACTATACTCGAGTTTCGCCCTCATTTGAGCTCGTCAGTAGTGCATATCCCTGACCAGATCCGGAAACAGTCCCGGATCACGCGTGTGAAGCGGGTGTGTAACCACGCGGCACACACTGGACACACCAAATTATCACAACAGATAATCACAACGCTACCCATCATAGGCTATGCTCAAGATTGCCCAATCGCCGCGACCGACGTCCGTCAATCGATGGGACCCGAACGATCAGGACTTCTCACTGGCAAGGAACACCAGGCCTCCTAAATCCAGTGAGCAATAATCAATTGATTATGTGGTTGTTTCGGGATTTGAAATTTAAATATTGAGCACAACCCACTACTGGCAACGCCGATCGCATTCTGGTATGAACCTAAGGCCTATCCACGTCAATGTGGAAGCACTATACTCGAGTTTCGCCCTCATTTGAGCTCGTCAGTAGTGCATATCCCTGACCGGATCCGGAAACAGTCCCGGATCACGCGTGTGAAGCGGGTGTGTAACCACGCGGCACACACTGGACACACCAAATTATCACAACAGATAATCACAACGCTACCCATCGTAGGCTATGCTCAAGATTGCCCAATCGCCGCGACCGACGTCCGTCAATCGATGGGACCCGAACGATCAGGACTTCTCACTGGCAAGGAACACCAGTGTCGTGTCCTCCTTTACAGTGTCGTCCCTGGAGTGAAGAGAGTCGACACCCACATTATAATATTTTCCTCCTTTTTAATATTCTGGAGAATCCACCAGCTTCCGTCCAACACACTCCATCAGCCCGTGGACACCTTTTCCTGTCACTCTCTCACTGTCGTACTATGCCCCCTCTCATACTTCTCCAACGCAACATACTCAACAACTCTTGCTTCTAAAAAAAATGAATATAGCTTAATTTATTAAAAAGAAAAGTGTAACGTGTATGAGACGTGTATGCGAAGAAAATGTGTGACGTGTTCTATAAAGTGTGTAGAATCGGACTCTCAGACCACAACCCAGTCAGCTGATCCCAGCAAGGATAGACCACAGCACGTTACGTCAGAACATGTACATCTCACCCAGTGCCGAAACCATCCTGCTGGATACTGATTTGCCTCTGTAGACCTCTGGTAGTCCCATTTCATGATCTTCCGAAATAGACACCGGTGGTATTAACAGTTAATCATGGACCGGTTGCACCCTACACAATGTCCGTTCCTATCGTTCCTAAAAAAATGCACAAGTCCTTTGTAGTGTGTACACAGTTATTAATGTTAATTGTTAATGTACTTGATCCTCACTCGTGTCTATCTAGCCTCAAGTATCATGTCTTGTGTTCTATTACACGAGATTATATCACACTAGGTAACTATTATAATTAATGTTCTCGGTTAGTTACTACTGTCTGATGCTGTGTGGTGCATCAGTAATCATCACCCTCTTTGGTGAATCATCTTCCTTCTAGCTTTAGTTACGTTCTGTACGAAACTTTATTGACTGTTCAATTGGTGTTCTTCCGAATGGGATTTGAACCTTTCCTAAAAACTTGTTGAGTTTCCTCGGATCTGGTAGGGAACCTTATGCAAAACCGCCTCATTCCCGGGATGGCTACTACACTTTGCCATAACAGCACATGCTAGTTAATCTTAAATAAATCTAACACTGTAGAGCTCTCCCACAAACACGTCCATCATAATCCACGGTATTTGTCAACTCCCCATCTCCAATCATGGTTTTCTGGCAAACCCCTAAAATTGGTCACGTGATATGGGTGACGTCCTGCAGGTGTTATTTTTCTCATATCCGCCATTGTCAAGAATCGATTCTCCCTTGCCTTAGTCACTGTCAAAGTTGTCATCACTTGTTTCGACTCCCCCAACAAACTAAAGAGTTACTGTATGATCCCAACAACAGGTTTCCCCAACAAGCTGCCAATCTCCTCGATGTTCCGGAAACTAAGAATTGACAGATGTACTGTTTACTTCCTTGCTGAGTACTTCCGTTTTCCCTCTGACATGTTTATGACTTGTCAAAGCGATGTATGATTCAGCGCACTCACTTCCTCTATACATCTGCCACTGTTAATTTTGTCCGACAGGTGATGGCCAACATCCGATTGCCACTATGATCCCACGGCTTCCATCTGTATTCAAATGTTGATAAACTGTCAAGGCGATGCCGGGATTCGTCTCCCTCACTTCCGAGTGTTGCCAATCCGTCAACCAGATGTACAAGTACAGCTGTTATTTATGCCCGACCTGTTTGGGAACACGTGCAGCCACAACTATGAATGTTTTCTCTGTATTAGTTGAAACACTTGTTGCTTAGCAGATAATCCGTTTTATCAGAAAGCCTCTATAATAATCAACTGGTTAAACACACGGTTTTATTTTGTGACAACCAGGCCTCCTAAATCCAGTGAGCAATAATCAATTGATTATGTGGTTGTTTCGGGATTTGAAATTTAAATATTGAGCACAACCCGCTACTGGCAACACCGATCGCATTCTGGTATGAACCTAAGGCCTATCCACGTCAATATGGAAGCACTATACTCGAGTTTCGCCCTCATTTGAGCTCGTCAGTAGTGCATATCCCTGACCGGATCCGGAAACAGTCCCGGATCACGCGTGTGAAGCGGGTGTGTAACCACGCGGCACACACTGAACACACCAAATTATCACAACAGATAATCACAACGCTACCCATCGTAGGCTATGCTCAAGATTGCCCAATCGCCGCGACCGACGTCCGTCAATCGATGGGACCCGAACGATCAGGACTTCTCACTGGCAAGGAACACCAGGCCTCCTAAGTAGTGGGTTGTGCTCAATATTTAAATTTCAAATCCCGAAGCAACCACATAATCAATGTTTATTTGTTATGTCTTTTTGCATTAAGTAAGGAAGAGCTTTCTGGTCAAATGTTTTGGATGGCCTTTGTGTAAGGAGGTGTTTTTTTTTTCAATTATTCTTCTAACTCGTCTCTTGTAGGGTTTGCTTCTTCCTCTGTTTTGCTGTATCTAATTGTCAGTACTGATTGCAATATGCTAATAAAGGTTAGTCATGTTACCTGGCCAAACCATTGGACTCACTGTCTTTTGATAACTTGCTAACATTATTCCCTCATACTTCTGTAGTTATAATTTCTGATCATGTCTCTCGTCACAGTAAGTATTCTTTCTAGGCATTTCATGTGTTCTTAGTGTTTTTCCTATATCTGTATCATTTCTCTCTTTGACTTGTACCTATAGTTTATATTTTAAATATTAGTTTAAAAGTGTAGAGATAGCTTTATTAAGATGTATCTGTTTCATTCTTTAGGTCAGTGGAAGATGCATTCCTTCGCTTAGCAGAGAAGTATTACAGTCCATTCTGTGGAACATTATCCTGCGGCAATTTTGTATGTGCCGTCCATCTTTTCCCCAGACCTGAATCATTTGTTAGGTAAGATGTTTGATTACCATTTGCATGCTAGATATTATGTTCTTGTTTGTATGGCAAGTCCTTCACATAACATTGCTGTCAGCCTGGCCTGCCTGACAGACTTGATCTGATGCCAGTTCTCCTGCCAGGAATTGCTATTATTATTATCATGTTTCTTAAAGCAGTTTCCTGCTATGGGTCTGTGATGTGATTAGGCCATCACATTTTGTAGACCTGAAGGCAAAGACGAATAATTGACCAATCTTTCCCTCAGTCAGCAGATGACAAGGCCAGTGTTGAACCCTAGACTAACTGTTCATGACATTATCAGCAGAGTTACATATCAGTTTCACTAACTCGCCCACTCAGGATGTTATAAACACGTTTGCATGTCTTTTGCAAGAATTTGTGATCATTCCCAACCCCTGGCTGATTTTCTAGTCAAGTTTATGTTCATTAGCTTGCCATTGCTTTCTGAACGGGAGGTCAACATTGAAGTCCAGCTGACTGGAGTAGGGAACGATTCTCCACCGGCCATGCAGATGGCCAAGGATATTATTATACGATGCATAATTTGTTTGTAAATATTCTAGAAGACGAGCATAATTGCATGTTAACCCTTTACAGGGCTAACGTTTGTCTGGTTTGTAGCCCTGAACGGGCAAGAAGACTTTTGAGGTTCGATAAAATTTCGGGTTATGTTAGGAAAATCATCACATAAAAGGTGTTAATTAACCAATTTTACTTAAATAAAAAACAAAATGAAGTAAAAAGCATGCAGATTATTTTACTCCCATGAATGTTCCCGGTAATCCACACATGAACACAAATATTTACAAAATACAACATATTGTTTGTGATTGTCTGTCATTTATACGGCAATTTACAAACACATTTTCAGAATCCGAATCACTTTAAGTCCGCCACACGACTTCTACGCAAAGTAACGCCTATCACTGATATCTAGCTCTGATTAATAGTCAATTTCATGCCCTTCAATGTCACTTAAATTGAACCCAGCGAAATCTCCAATATCACTTGAAGAATTTTCAAAATCCATTTTGAAATACAAAGCGTAGAACCCCCAAAAACTATTTTAAAATATCCGTTCAAATTCAAAGTACACGCTTGCGAAACCGAAAGTAGACAATCGGAAGTCTCAGAAGGCCGAGAGATCGCGCTTTTACAATGCATAATAGTCAAGGACGCTTTTGGGCGGTTTGCCCATTCCGGGGTAAAAACGTTCTCTGGCGTTTTGCCCGGTAAAGGGTTAATTGTCATGAAATTACTTATTTTCATCAGAAATTTATTTCCTCGCTTATTTATATTTCTTTTAATTTAAGTACCAATGTGTAAACAATAAATTTGCAATTTGTTCTCAAAGGCAAATGGACGATGGGCAAGAAACATACACAGTGACAGACAAACTGGAGATTATTGGTTTTATTGATATTAAAGACATTGGAAGCCCACCGACTGTGGCTCGACACCTGGTTTTACCAAAATCAACAAAAGATAGAGGAGCAACAGACAGTAAGTTTATTTACTTCAGTCGTTTCTGCCCCATATCAGATTTGAATCTGGTCATATGGTTATAAATATACAGACACTATTATCACATGTTTTTCCGTATTCTCCTGTAGTATCCCACCCTCTAGGATCATACAGCTTGATCTATGGAACAGAATCCTCTGTGTGTACATCTGGCCACACATATGTGGTTCTGGAATATGGACAATTAATGCATGCCAAGACATACAATGTCTTGAAATGTGATGCTATCGAAAAAATTACATGAATCAGCTGGGATGAAAAATCGGCATATTAAATTTAGAACATATTAGATTATAAAGAAGACTTGTAAAAGTAAATAAAAAGCAACTCTCATGGCTTGATCACACTTGAAGACAGACACACCAGAGTACTAGATAGAAAACATGGCTTAACTGGGTATAATATATAATGGTTGGGAAGACTAGCACAGTGGCTAGATATTTTGCCTGGTGGTAACGTGTTCGTATCCCCCATTAAGGTGAGCAATTGTTTTGGGAAGTGCAGGCGGCCGGCATGATATAGACCACATCACCAATTGGTCTATAAAAATATGGAGCAAACACCATATACCAATACACCCCAAGGTGTTGAAAATGGTTCTTTACTTTATAAAAAAGTTAAGGACCTCATTTCCATGCCAGTATAACATATTTTAAAAAAAAATTAAGTTGCATGTTCTTCACAGGATGTAGCAGTCAACCCCAGCATTTTTCGCTGTTCGTGATTCCTGGGCAAATTTTACATTCAGTAGTTTGCCATTGCTTTCTGAATGACCGACTCCTATACCTTTTTCGAAAAAACCAGCACCGCCGTGTTTCGAACCCGGGTATACGGGCTCACAAACCGCGTTCGCAAGTCCTAAGCCACTGGATGACTTGACCACATGGCATGATAAGGATAAGAAAGATGTGATACAAGACCAGAGATCATGTGAGATGTCAAACCATGACTACCTGTGCTGATCAGCAAGGCATATGAAAATATAATCAGCAATTTGATATCCACTGCTGGCTTGCTTGGCCTGTTGCAACTTCAGGAAGAATGTAACTAAATGGATCCATTCCCACAGCGTGATGAGCTAGAGCCCTTTTTGCCTGAAATTTTTTGCTGCCTGAGCTTTCCAGTCTCCACCACATTGTCTTGAATATCAGGTGAGTCGTTGACAGGTCACTTGCCACGCCTTCAAAGAAGAGTCAGCCAAGCCCTAAAACTGGCAGGAGGCCACTCTCGTGCAAACAATTGTTGTACAGTTTATTCTAAAATTATGTTTATTGATTGACAGAAGATAAGGAAAACAAAAGTGGCAAATCAGAGGAAGAAGATGACAGTCTGGATGAGGGCAGGATCCCATCATTTGCTGTCTTACTGCATGGAAGCTTGAAAGTGGAAAGTATGGTGGCCATAACAAGGGTTCAGTGAGTGCTGGCTTCTATTACTAATGTCATTTTTTTTTCTATTTAAAACAAAATAATTAATATCCCATTAATAATAATTTGTTTCAATCTCTAATATTCTGTCCTCTATAAATTCCATCTTGCTCTGTGGCCTCTTTAATTTTTGTCCCTGTGTCCTCTGCAATCACCACCTATCTCTGTGCTCTGTAATCTTTCTGTCTCTATTCTCTATAATCTTCATTTTTTTTCTGTCCTCTATAATCTCTATCTCTCTTTGTTCTCTGTAATCTTTATCAATCTCAGACCTCTGTAATCTCTTTCTGTCTCTGTTAGCTGTACTCACCATCTCTCTTTCTCCACAAATATCACCCTCTCCCTGTCCACAAAAATCATCTCTCTCTGCCAATAAATATCGCCATCTCTCTCTGTCCACTAGAATCACCATCTGTCTGTCCATGACAATCACAGTCTATAATCACCATCTTTCTCTCTGTCGACTTTAATCAGTGTCTCTGCCTGCCCTCTTCATAATCACTGTCTCTTTCTGCCCTTTATAATCTGCATCTCTTTGTCTTTCAGCTATAATCACCATATCTCCCTCTCTCCCTGTCCTCTATAATCTCCATTATTTACAAATTATAATGCATCATTAAATAGAATTACCATGACAAGTACAAAACATTCCATTCACTGAACAGTTAAAAATGGATGGGGTTGCTGGTCAATGAGTAATGAAAGGACTGAAGTTAGTAGAGGTGTGGCTTTTGAGAAGGACATTGAGAGTATCTTGGGCAGAGCAGATAATAGACTGTGGTATTGAGAGCTGCAGGTGTTACCTGATCACCCATCAAAACCATAAGGAGAATACAAAGGATATTGTTGGGACATATCAACAGAACAGGTGGAATAAGGACATTAGTGATGTGTAAGAAAATACTGGACAGGAGAAGACAGAAAATGATGTTAGCATAAACAGCTAATAATATAAGCAACACCAGTTAAAACTTAGTTGCATGTCCTATACAGGACATCACAGTCAACCCCAGCATTTTTGGGCGGTTTGTGATTTCTTGGCAAGTTTACGTTCAGTAGTTTGCCATTGCTTTCTGAATGACTGGAACTCATACCATTGCATAACAACCGACACAAGGTGGTCTGCTGCCAAATCACCTGCAACAATGTTTGGATCGCGGTATGCAGGATTATGAATTCCGTCCGTAACCCCTTTACTGTGGAACCAGCTAAGCAATACCAACTTCACCAAAATATCGATGACAGAGAGGATTGGTGAGTCATAGTTGCCAATATCTGCTCCAGTAAAGACGCCTGAAGGTGAAAAATACATAATGAAAGTACAATTTGTATGCTTTAATTGTCTATATAGTTTTTATAATAAATTATTAAAATAAATGATAATGAATAAAGTATAATTTGTAATTGTATGATTACTTTACAGTATATATAATTACATTAACCCTTTGAACCCAATCCACATAGCCCAAAAAATCCCATTCCCTGATCCCCTGAGCAAAAAAAAAGTACACAGGTTGAAAATGAGTCAATATAACCGTGTTTTTATTTATCAAAAATTGTCTTACATTGCCATCTTCAGTATTCTTGAACATATTTACTGGAGACTAACCATTGTTTTGATTTTCACCATGAAAACAAACAACAACATATAAAATGTTCTCAATTCAACACCACCACCATTTGGCTTTACCTTCCCACAAGTTGGACATGTCTCAGGGCATGGGTTTTTTCCCACACATTCCAGTACCTTGATGTCAAAGGGTTAATAAATGACATCTGTGATGACATGGACTACTTATATATGTTTTTTATTATGTCTTTCTATCAAGGGACGACTGGTATGGCATGATTTACTCCTGGGCTGACAGTAAGAAGAAGTCAAATTTAATGCTAGCTTTGTTTGAACCAGGTGAGTTCTCCCACTACTAATTTTTCCCCTCCACTTTATGTTGTCTTGACACGGAAATACATTTGTAGCACACTTTACATTCAAATTGAATTCACAATACAATGAAATGTAACGAGTGCAATATGCAAGAGAAGATAATGTCTTCAAGACTTCAAGTGAATCTACAGACCTGCTCATAGTGATGAGGCAGTTTCAAGGACATCAATCATCAGGATACAAAGGATAGACAAAGCTCAAGCAATACATGTTATATATGACCTGCTGCTACTAGCTGAAAGAGGTTGATGAATCAATTTAAGACTTGTCATCACCTATCACTGTAATCCCAGGTGATCTCTTAGGTCAATCCAGCCTAAAATGGGTACCAAGGATTATTCTGGGAAGTTAAAGAGGCTGGCTTGATTTGACCACATCAACCATTCAGTACCAATTGATCTGTACAATAAATATGGGACTCACCGTATGTCCTATATGCATCATGGCACGGAAAAGGGTCCTTTACTTCAGTATGTAGATGGCACTTGATGATGATGAATATACACTGTTGTAATTCTGTTTTCTAGGTGAGAAAAGGGTCCTTTACTTCATTATGTAGATGGCACTTGATGATGATGAATATACACTGTGTTTTCATTCTGTTTTCTAGGTCAGAATGCCATTCCCTGGATTGGTCCATTTGACAATCTGACCTCCTGCAAAGAATACCTTCCAGAAATTATTTATTCTGATGAGGAGAAGAAATCACCATTTCCTGTCCGCCCTCCAGACAAGCGGAGCTACACACAAAGTTGCGTTGTGTGGATTAAGCCTTCAGGGTTGCAGGTAAAGATTTTCTATGAGTATGGATGACACTTTGAAAACTGTCTTTTGCACTACTGAGTTATAACAGCTGAGTACACAATTTCAATGTGTTTTGTCAGTTGACTATCAGTTGTTGCTCTTTCATGTCTGGTCATCCATGGCACCAGACCTCTGTATTGCCTACCAAAAAAGTTGCATGTCCTTTTCAGGACATCGTAGTCAACCCCAGCATTATTTGGCTGTTTGTCATCTACTAGGCAACTTGACATTCAGTAGTTTGCCATTGCTTTATTGACAGCCGACGCTCATACCATAGTCTGAAAATGACAAGTCAGCTTCCAAATTGCCTACAGCGGTGTTTCAAAACAAGGTATGCGGATTTGCGAATCATGTTGGCAACATCTTCATATTGTCATCACCCTTGGTAATGAAGGCTGGAGCCAGTATTCTCTTCCAAGTGTGATGAAAATATAAATGTATTTAAGTTTTCCCCTGTTCCTTTTAACCTATACCTGCCTTATGTAGATATATTCAGTGCTGGTCATCTATTTAATTTTCATTTTAAATTGTTTAATCCATGACACGTAAAGTTATTTTTTCTACACCTTTTCTATCAGCTGTGCTTAGCTGGTTACCTGCTTGTTATATGAGTAATTCCTTATACATTCCAGAACAACTGCCATATTTTCATGCTGAATGTGTTGCATTATTTCACACTCTGACCGAGATAATGTCAGTGTTCCCAGGTCATTCTGTTACAGGGATTCTTTTTCCATGTCCTAAGGCATATTTGGTGTGTGATGTTAGCTCATATTTTTATAGACCAATTGGCACTTTCTGGATGAAGTGATCAGTATCATACAGGTTACCTTTATTTCCCAGACACACCAGTCATTACTATTACTGAGTAGTGTAGTATTGATTTTTCATTTTTCTCATGACTTTATAATGCATATCTTTTATATTGTTGCTGTTTTCATTTAGCCTTGAATTGTAACAAGCTATGGGGAGGGTCCCATAATGTCCCGTCACAATATTTCAAACTTATTCTTTTGCTCTGGCTGGGGATAGGTCTTTGCTGCCAACCCTCATCCGTTCCCCGGACTTACTGTCACTCTCTCTTTCGACCTCAGGGTTATTTCCTGCAGTGTATTTCTGGCTGACACACACGTAACATGACGATCGTCTCAGTCACTATAATTTGAATTTAATACTGTAATAAAGACAACACAGAAGAACACCAAGACAGATAAACCTATACAAGTCCAGAAAACAAAACTAATGAGATAACTCTAGTCCAGAAAACTCTGAACATCATATAGCACAGATCTTGAAATTGTCCAGTCATTTCACAACTGCCTCACCGGGCAAAGGTTCCAGTCTCTCTATCCAGCGTCGGTTGTTCGAACAACAGCTTCCAAGTTTCCTAGGTCACCACGATATAGTCAGTAATCTAGTCTGGGAAAGTGCCATGTGATCACTGGGTACAATTGAGGTTGGGAACCAAAGTCATGATACCAGATTGGGAATAGGGAATGAATCAGAGTCTTTCGCTGTCCCGGACAAGGATGGGAATTGGCGTAAGTCCAAACCGCCTCATCCACAAACGCTCGACCTTCAGTCGATGAGAAGACTTGAGTTGTGGTCTTTCCACTCATTTAATTCGTGTAATGCTTCTTTCTTAAAATTAGAAAACATTCTACCTCATATGTCCACTGACTTGCCCTGGCTTCATCAGGTGCTAAGGACTTTAGGTATAGAAGCCCTGTCGAGTCTTTCACCACACTTTACGGTAAACACTCGACCTTACGTCGATGAGAAGACTTCAAAAGAAGGACCCTGTAGATAACAAAATTCAAGTGAGGGATCAAGCTGACTCATGCACCACACATTAGTTATGCATTTCGGCTTACCACGACCAGTATATAAGTGGCTTGCTTGAATGCGTCTGACATGTCAGGTAGCCCCTGGATTGGCTACGTCCTGGCTTGCATAGACCTCCAACTTGTAGACGTCCTGTCGGCTACCCTATGCACCCTGTTGCATACAAGACTCACTCTCCACACTCATACCCTGCCTTTATTATTATTGGGCACATTCGTTTCCCAGCTTCTCTCTCCCTTGCAAACCATGCCTTTCTCACGACAAAGATCTTGTGGTGTGGTGTGCCTAGTAATCTGTGTGTTTCTCCCCCTTAACTAATATTATAGTAGTGGGGTTGTATGGCACGCAGTGTAGTTCCCCATTCCCAGCAAGAATAGGAAAGAAGATACTACCCCTTCCGGCCGCTGCTCTTGTCTGAGCTGTCGCCGCAATGTACCGGCAGTGCCTCACATAACACACAGATTCAGAGGAATGCAGGTTCTCTCAATGAGACAAAGAAGTTTAGTTATATCCCCCACATCATCCTATCGACTAAAAGACGAAAGAGATAGCACCGTGGATAGCCTCTTCCGGCTCAAGAAGATAGATCATAGATTGGTGGACCCCATCCCCAAGGAGCCCTTCCCTCCTTCCGGCACACCGTAGCTATCTGATGTGCTTATATTTAAATGAGAGATGCTACTAAGTAGAGGTAAGCCGTAGGAAGAAAGATAGCACACGTCTATCGGCTGCCAAGAACAAGCGATATCATTTGGGACATCTTTATTGTTCAGATTTGTTCCCTGGCGATGTCAAGAACAGAACGCCTAACTAGATTGGCCAACGGTCAACCCACTCACAATATGGGCATGACCGGCTTTTCGCCAGTTCGTTTCACCAGTTGAGACAACAGAGATTTATAGGCCAAGTTTTGGCTGGACCAAAGAAAACCCAAGTTTACCTTTTCATTCCACCAGTAGGAGACCTTTTAAAATGTCTCAATCTTTAACTTGAACTCTTGACATTCGGCCGTGGGTATCGATCAGTAGAAACGGACATGAATTCTCCAGAAGCCGCACCAGTGCGCATTTGGCGCAAGGCGCTCCATCGGGTCTACCCGAAAGAAAAGACCTATATCTACTCGCTCCATGTAAAGATTGTGTTATGAAGGTAACCCAAAGAACTATCTTTCATGGAGATTGAGCGAACAAGAGAACTGAGAGCTTCCGAAAGCCGTTTCCCCCTGTTTACCCAAAATAAAAGAAGGCATGAGGACATGAGCCATTGGCGTTTCACCACAGATGTGTGAATGATATAATGTATGAAAGAGAGTGATAGAAGGGCAGAATGTAAGACTACATTCTGCATGCCCAATTCTAATAAAGTTTTGTTGTTGTTGTAGTAGTAGAACATTCCCAGGTACCCATTTTAGGCTGGTCGACCTGGAAACAGAAGTCATCAATGTTTACAAAATCCTTGCTTCAGTGGGGATTCAAAGACATGTTCACCAGGCTGACAGGCAATCATGCTATTCACTACGCCACCACAGCTCCCTCTCAGGCCATAATCAATTATAAACAGAAGCAAGTTATTTTACTAGGCACAATTTGACTCAAAAACAAAGATAACATCATACAAGGTAGAATTGCCTTTGTGGGTTTTGATACTTCAAATTGAATCGTTCAAAGTATAGATTGAGTAGACGAGTTTGATTTCATTATTACATGGAAGCATGTTACTTATATATGTGATGTGATCTTCTCTGTTCAACAGTCTGATATTCAAAAGGTGTTACGGCATGCTCGCAAGTTACCAGACAAGCTTCAGCAATTTTACAAGGTATATTTAGTTTGCACAATATAACATTATGATTGTAAGTAGCTGGGGATTGGCAGTTCTATTGTAGCAGTGCAAGTAAGCAATGTGTAAAAAAATAGGGTTAGTTGAGATACTGTCCAATGTAGCACTTGATATTGTCAGGCAACGTGACATACTCAGCAATGTTAACAGACCAAATTTGAACAATACCTGTGACTATGATTTAATTGTTTTAGCTAGTCTTATTCATTTCTTCACTTCATATGATATATATCTGCAGTATGCACCTGATGAGATGCAGTGAAATATGCCAGGCAATATAACATGCAACATATTGTTTTTGACTTCTGTGTTTAAAGACGAGACTGCATTATATCACTAACATCTTACCCATCATTATTTACACTGTATCACCTCCTGTCAAATGGGTTCTTACTTTATCATATGGAACATAAAGGTGAAACTACCCCACACAGCTAGCTTTGTTTTGGAATGTGTCCTCCAGTTCTTTCCTAAATGTTCTAGAAATTTTCTTGCTTTCCTGCAGTGAATATTCTTCCACAATCAAATATTTTCTGTGTTCTTGATAAGCTCAGCCACTGATAGCTTTCTATGTCACCCTGCCAACCCATCGAGCATGCTCTCCCCTTGCTGATCTCTGTCTCATGTACTCTCCAACTTCCTGGTTGTGACAGTATTGTCCATACTCTATTCCTGACCTACAGAATATTGTGTTTAACAACAGATGCATGCAATATAAGCTGCAGAACATTTTGTAGCATCATCATCATCATCATCTAGTGACATAATTCTGTGCAGAACTTTCCACCCATAATAATCTCTTGAAATAACTCTCTGTCATAATCCAGATATCCCGCATCTGTTACTGTCATGTGTAAATTATCACATCTTGAATCTATCTTGTGCTCTTCCTCTTCATCCCTTCCCCTGTACACATTTTATTCAGTAGTTTTGCACAAAGCTTCAATATTGCTAATAAGAATTCTCCTCTCCCCTCCTCCTCTTCCCCCTGTACACATTTTATTCAGTAGTCTTGTACAAAGCTTCAATATTGCTAATAAGAATTCTCCTCTCCCCTCCTCCTCTTCCCCCTGTACACATTTTATTCAGTAGTCTTGTACAAAGCTTCAATATTGCTAATAAGAATTCTCCTCTTCCCCCTGTACACATTTTATTCAGTAGTCTTGTACAAAGCTTAAATATTGCTAATAAGAATTCTCCTCTCCCCTTCTCCTCTTCCCCCTGTACACATTTTATTCAGTAGTCTTGTACAAAGCTTAAATATTGCTAATAAGAATTCTCCTCTCCCCTTCTCCTCTTCCCCATGTACACATTTTATTCAATAGTCTTGTACAAAGCTTCAATATTGCTAATATGAATTCTCCTCTCCCCCTTCTCCTCTTCCCCCTTCTCCTCTTCCCCCTGTACACATTTTATTCAGTAGTCTTGTACAAAGCTTCAATATTGCTAATAAGTATTCTCCTCTCCTCCCCTCCTCCTTATAATTTGTCACTGTCGCTACTAAATTGACTCATAGTCTTGTGTAAATTAGAGAGCAATAATACTTTGTAACCAGTCAGATATGATCACTTGCCACACAGATTGCACATGCCATTAACATACGTAATAACTATAATATGACTACTTAATTGCTCCATTTCTGTGGTGGGGTTTAGTTATCATGCTGTGCTACAGACAGCTCTGTCTAACACTTTGGTTTCTCAGGGATTTACCTTGTCATTAACTCCACATTTTGTTATTGCAAGTTTATTGAGTTCAGGTCTTTTCTGAGTTCAGTGTATTGTGGTCCTTTGCAGAAAGTCTGTGAATTATGGTACATTAAAGACATTCAGTGAGTTCTAGTGTGTTCCAATTTTAGTGAGCTCTAGTACATTACAGAATGTCAGTGAATTCTGTTCTATTATAGAAGTTCAGTGAATTCTGGTCATTTACAAGTTCAGTGAGTTCTCATCTATTCCAAGTTCAACGAGTTCTTGTCCATAACTTTCCATCCCAGGCAGTTGTTACTTCATATACCAAGCAATTGTTACTTTAAAGTAATAACCTTGTGGGGTCAAATAAAGCAGTTTAATAACACGTTGAAGCATCCAGAAGAAGTTTTAATCTAACAATGGAATGAGTAGCTTCATACAGAAAGTATTAAGATGAATTCATTTTACTTTGTCTTTTTTTAAAAACAAAAATGTAGGCATAACATAGTGTAGTTTGTATTTAACTCTTGCTTGATAGGTGGGCTGTTGGTGTCAGCCTTATTTGTGGATGGACTGTCCATTTCAGCCTTGTTTACTAGAGGAGTTGTCCATTTCAGCCATGTGTGATAGATGGGTTGTTTCAACCTTGTGTTATAGACTGGATATCCATTTCAGCCTTGTGTGATAGTTGAGCTGTCCATTTCAGCTTTGTTTAATAGAGGTGCTGTCAATTTCAACCTTCATGTTTGACTTTTTCATGGTTATACTGGTTTGTCTCAGATACATTAAGCACCCGATTCCTCCTCCTTTCTCAGCATGTGCATGGAATTACCCTAAGTTGAAGCTGTAATTTAAAAAAAAAACTCTTCAAAGTTCTGAATTATTTTAAAACATGGCTGATTATGTTTTCTTGTGTTGGTAGAAAGCTATGTGATATAATCTAACTTTGAAAGCAGCCATAATTTTCAAACTATTTCACTCTGATTTCATTCAGGAACTGAATCGCACGAGACGTGCAGCCCTGTCTTTTGGTTTCCTGGAGCTTCTAGAGGCAATGGCCACCATGTTGGAGCGAGAATGCAGGCTCCTTCCTGGCACAGCTCATCCAGATGCTGCCCTGCAGCTCAGCCATGCAGCCAGTGCCCTGCGCTCAGAAGCTGCTCGTGATGTGACCAAAACAATCATGGCACTCCATACAAATTTTGCAAGTGGGAGTAGTGTCGGTTGACAAAACAATAAACGCATGTATATACATTATCTGTGCAGTCATTGCAATTTTGGTTTAATGTTTGTTCGCATATGAGTTCTTGCATGTCACTATTTCTTCTTCCTCCTCATTCCTCTTTCAAGGGATGTGCATTACACCTAGTTATATGCTTCAGAAGTCAATGTGTCAACTTCTACATACATTTTGTACTGTTTGCTTCCTCTAGACAGATTCCATCCAAGGAAATGGGGTCTTATCTACCCATGAGTTGATTTTCTTTCCTTAGTTTTCCCAGAGCAATGGCCTTACTATCTATTCTGATTTCACTGGCGTAGGAGTTTAGAACATGCACAACTTGCACACATGACTTCCTGTTTTACATCCTTATCCATGACGGATAGGTATCTAATCTCACTAGAGAGATCAGGAGAACACATGGTATCATTAGACCCCAATGGTTATTGGAAACATTCCCAGCCTTGCTGGGGTTCGAACCTGGTACCTGCTTAGCCTCAGGCTTACACCAGAACCTCTCAGCCATGCCTCCCCAGTGTCACTGTTTAATAGTGAGGTTGTTTTAAATCTCTTTGTTTTAAAAAATTATTCTGGTGATCTTAGTGCCCTATGTTGTCATTTTTGTTTAATGAAATAACTGTTTCAAAAGAGTATGTTCATTCATTTTCTGATATGAATCACTTACTTTCTTTAGTGTGTGTTTGATTATTAATGGGCACTGATAGTACCAATATGGAATAAGAAAGACAATGTAAGAGAGTGAAACATCGGGAAAACGTTCTCAAAACTATTGTAACAAAGAGCTTGAAACACATAGTTAAAAATTAGTTAAGCAAAGTAGTTTTAGGAAAAGTAAAAGTTGAATTGATGCACTATTCATACTAAGACAAAAATGTCATAGTACACCTCTGAAACATGTTAAAGAATGTAAATATCTAGAAAATATGATCACATCAGATGGCAGAATAGACAAATAAAAATCAGATGTTAAAAAGTAAGCTCGCTTATATATCAACTATCCCCCATTCTGAAACATCCAAATATACCAAAGTGAAGCTTTGTCTGCAAAAGTGGAATATGATGATGACTTATGAGTCTAATTGTTTCAGCTGTGCTTCACTATATTCAATGGCAAAGGGTCCATAAATACAAAAATGGACTGGTATTGTACATCATTGCTCCTTTCCCATTCAAACATGCGTATCAGACTAACCCCAGAGAGTTGACTATATTCCACTTATTGTTTCACCAACTTTTATCGAAGAGGACTACATTATCAACCATCCGTTCCAAGTGTTGATTTTGGATGTGACTGATTGTCTCTGGATAGCAAGTGTTGGTTTTGGATGTGACTGATTGTCTCTGGATAGCAAGTGTTGGTTTTGGATGTGACTGATTGTCTCTGGATAGCATCCTCGATTCGTAATATGGCCAGTCCATCTCATGTGCAGTGATCCACCTACAGTTATAACAGCTTGTCTTTAGCGTTTCATCAGAGTATGGTGCTGACCACTGACAAGAACTTTAATATGCTAACTTTCAGGGCATTTACATTCATCATAAAGGTAAGCAGGTAAAGGTGTTCAGGTGGCAAATAATGCTACTCACATGTGACATCATAGTACTCCACATGTGACGTCATAGTTATTCACATATATTACATCAAGCCAGTATGAGATGAGATGGTTGGCTTCTCTACTCACTTTCTATTACTTCTGAAGTTGAATCTATCATTAGAAGCAGTTATAACAATCCTTCTTCACCCATATGTTGAAGCCACACCACAGTTCTGGAAAGCTTATTATGTATCCATCATGACATCTTATTTATACCTTCTGCCTGGACAGCACCCAGTAGTTAGAATGGTGCATATGACTTCATTGTTTTGACTCTTATAATATGACCGACGAATCTGTCAGTAAATATCCTACATTTTGAGACACCAGGTAAATGTGCTACAATTGTGGCCAACAGTTGCCAGTTCAGTCAGTGGGCCTCTGAATTGTCTACCACAAACCAGCACCTCTATCAGAATGACATGGTACCACCAAGAGTAAACTCAGCAACACTGGGATGGCAATAGCAGCATTTCTCAAGAATATGTTCTCTAACAGTGATGTTAAGCATGGCTCCTGGAAGTAGAGGCAGAGATTTAACAGCACGAAGATGGACATAGGACATTGCAGACACCTTGGGCATGAGGCAGGGAAACTGAAAGAGATTGATAAACTTTTAGATGGACCGTGATGAGAGAATTGTTCTGCTAAATGATAATGATATTCTCTAAAGATAGCTGACATAAGGGAAGAGAACAACGAGGACCTCTACTACTGGGGTCAGAATTGTTTCCAAGCAAGACATGTAAGTACCTGTTAAAGTATGTGGAGATGTCCAGGCACCATCTGAAACTGGGTCTGGAGATGCTCCAAATAGAAGATGGTTAGTGAATCCTCAGAAATACTGAGTTTTAACCTTTTAGTCCAATAAATTGGATTTCAAAAGAAGTGAGAAGGGCTAGGATCTGTTGGAGTGAAGTTGGTGTAGAGACTTCCCTCCTGGCCTGGTATCATAGTGCCATCTTTATTGGGTGCTGTGTTGCAGAGTTTTGCTTCCCCTCTCCAAGCTGAGAAACTAGTGCAGTTTGCCAGACCAACTTCACATATGTGGAGAAATTAGACAGCAATAATACTTTGTAACCAGTCAGATATGATCACTTGCCACACAGATTGCACATGCCATTAACATACTTAATAACTATGACTACTTAATTGCTCCACTTCTGTGGTAGGGGTTTGGTGATCATGCTGTGCTACAGACAGCTGTGTCTAACACTTTGGTTTCTCAGAGATTTACCATATTAACTCCACATTTTGTTATTGCAAGTTTATTGAGTGCAGGTCTTTTCTGAGTTCTGTGTATTGTGGTCCTTTGCAGAAAGTCTGTGAATTAAGGTACATTATGATTAGTTCTGGTGTGTTCCAATTTTAATGAGCTATGGTACATTACAGAACATTGCTGAATTCTGTTTTATTATAATAGTTCAGTGAATTCCAGTCCATTACAAAAGTTCAGTGAGTTCTCATCTATTCCAAGTGGGACGCAGAGGTGTTTCCAAGGCACCAGGGCCAGGTTATATACTAGCCAAGACCTATTGATGCGTCCTCGTCGAGCGTCCTGGGCAACAGGTCCCTTCGGGGTCCTGGCTAAAGTCAGTAGGATCGCAGACTCCTCCGAAGTCGGAGAGTGTCTGCCTGTATGGCGAGGAACCACCACCAATAAGCCAGACACGGGACAACGGATACTCACGCAAACCTCAGGTCCTGTATGACATCACACTGATGTTGGACAATAGGATGTCTTCATCCGACATACAGGACTTTGCGTTGGAGCTCAAGCCAACGAACACAAGCAAGCAAGCAAGCATCTATTCCAAGTTCAGTGAGTTCTAGTCCATAACTCTTTCTGTCCAGGCAGTTGTTACTTTAACACTTCATATACCAAGCAAATGAAGCAGTTTAATAACACTGAAGTAATAAACTTGTGGGGTCAAGTGAAGCAGTTTAATAACACTGTGAAGTAATAAACTTGTGGGGTCAAGTGAAGCAGTTTAATAACACTGTGAAGTAATAAACTTGTGGGGTCAAGTGAAGCAGTTTAATAACACTGTGAAGTAATAAACTTGTGGGGTCAAGTGAAGCAGTTTAATAACACTGTGAAGTAATAAACTTGTGGGGTCAAGTGAAGCAGTTTAATAACACTGTGAAGTAATAAACTTGTGGGGTCAAATGAAGCAGTTTAATAACACTGTGAAGTAATAAACTTGTGGGGTCAAGTGAAGCAGTTTAATAACACTGTGAAGTAATAAACTTGTGGGGTCAAGTGAAGCAGTTTAATAACACTGTGAAGTAATAAACTTGTGGGGTCAAATGAAGCAGTTTAATAACACTGTGAAGTAATAAACTTGTGGGGTCAAGTGAAGCAGTTTAATAACACTGTGAAGTAATAAACTTGTGGGGTCAAATGAAGCAGTTTAATAACACTGTGAAGTAATAAACTTGTGGGGTCAAGTGAAGCAGTTTAATAACACTGTGAAGTAATAAACTTGTGGGGTCAAATGAAGCAGTTTAATAACACTGTGAAGTAATAAACTTGTGGGGTCAAATGAAGCAGTTTAATAACACTGAAGTAATAAACTTGTGGGGTCAAATGAAGCAGTTTAATAACACTGTGAAGTAATAAACTTGTGGGGTCAAGTGAAGCAGTTTAATAACACTGAAGTAATAAACTTGTGGGGTCAAATGAAGCAGTTTAATAACACTGAAGTAATAAACTTGTGGGGTCAAATGAAGCAGTTTAATAACACTGTGAAGTAATAAACTTGTGGGGTCAAGTGAAGCAGTTTAATAACATGAAGTAATAAACTTTGTGGGGTCAAATGAAGCAGTTTAATAACACTGAAGTAATAAACTTGTGGGGTCAAATGAGCAGTTTAATACACTGTGAAGTAATAAACTTGTGGGGTCAAGTGAAGCAGTTTAATAACACTGAAGTAATAAACTTGTGGGGTCAAATGAAGCAGTTTAATAACACTGAAGTAATAAACTTGTGGGGTCAAATGAAGCAGTTTAATAACACTGAAGTAATAAAACTTGTGGGGTCAATGAAGCAGTTTAATAACACTGAAGTAATAAACTTGTGGGGTCAAATGAAGCAGTTTAATAACACTGAAGTAATAACATTGTGGGGTCAAATGAAGCAGTTTAATAACCTGTGAAGTAATAAACTTGTGGGGTCAAGTGAAGCAGTTTAATAACACTGAAGTAATAACTTGTGGGGTCAAATGAAGCAGTTTAATAACACTGAAGTAATAAACTTGTGGGGTCAAATGAAGCGGTTTAATAACACTGTGAGGTAATAAACTTGTGGGGTCAAATGAAGCAGTTTAATAACACGTTGAAGGTAATAAACTTGTTGGGGGTCAAATGAGCAGTTTATAACACTGTGAGGTAATAACCTTGTGGGGTCAATGAAGCAGTTTAATAACACTGTGAGGTAATAAACTTGTGGGGTCAAATGAAGCAGTTTAATAACACTGTGAAGGTAATAAACTTGTGGGGTCAAATGAAGCAGTTGTAATAACACTGTGAGGTAATAAACTTGTGGGGTCAAATGAAGCAGTTAATAACACTGAAGTAATAAACTTGTGGGGTCAAATGAAGCAGTTAATAACACTGTGAGGTAATAAACTTGTGGGGTCAAATGAAGCAGTTTAATAACACTGAAGTAATAAACTTGTGGGGTCAAGTGAAGCAGTTTAATAACACTGTGAAGTAATAAACTTGTGGGGTCAAATGAAGCAGTTTAATAACACTGTGAGGTAATAAACTTGTGGGGTCAAATGAAGCAGTTTAATAACACTGTGAGGTAATAAACTTGTGGGGTCAAATGAAGCAGTTTAATAACACTGTGAGGTAATAAACTTGTGGGGTCAAATGAAGCAGTTTAATAACACTGTGAAGTAATAAACTTGTGGGGTCAAATGAAGCAGTTTAATAACACTGTGAGGTAATAAACTTGTGGGGTCAAATGAAGCAGTTTAATAACACTGTGAAGTAATAAACTTGTGGGGTCAAGTGAAGCAGTTTAATAACACTGTGAAGTAATAAACTTGTGGGGTCAAGTGAAGCAGTTTAATAACACTGTGAAGTAATAAACTTGTGGGGTCAAGTGAAGCAGTTTAATAACACTGTGAAGTAATAAACTTGTGGGGTCAAGTGAAGCAGTTTAATAACACTGTGAAGTAATAAACTTGTGGGGTCAAGTGAAGCAGTTTAATAACACTGTGAAGTAATAAACTTGTGGGGTCAAGTGAAGCAGTTTAATAACACTGAAGTAATAAACTTGTGGGGTCAAATGAAGCAGTTTAATAACACTGTGAAGTAATAAACTTGTGGGGTCAAGTGAAGCAGTTTAATAACACTGAAGTAATAAACTTGTGGGGTCAAGTGAAGCAGTTTAATAACACTGTGAAGTAATAAACTTGTGGGGTCAAGTGAAGCAGTTTAATAACACTGTGAAGTAATAAACTTGTGGGGTCAAATGAAGCAGTTTAATAACACTGAAGTAATAAACTTGTGGGGTCAAATGAAGCAGTTTAATAACACTGTGAAGTAATAAACTTGTGGGGTCAAATGAAGCAGTTTAATAACACTGAAGTAATAAACTTGTGGGGTCAAGTGAAGCAGTTTAATAACACTGTGAAGTAATAAACTTGTGGGGTCAAGTGAAGCAGTTTAATAACACTGTGAAGTAATAAACTTGTGGGGTCAAGTGAAGCAGTTTAATAACACTGTGAGGTAATAAACTTGTGGGGTCAAGTGAAGCAGTTTAATAACACTGTGAGGTATCAGTACTATCTCCCTGGGTACTGTGTTGCAGAGCTCTGCTTCCCCTCTCCAAGCTAAGAAACTAGTGCAGTTTGCAAGACCAGTACTGGAACTTCATGTATGGAGAGGCAAGTTACAATGTAGTCAGGTCATGATTCAGCACGGCACATATTCAGGCTGGCTGGGGTTAGGCTTAGGATGATCGTTTTTAGATATTTCACTGTCAATAAACTCCAGTTTAATGTGCAGAGGGGCTGAGACATGGGAACACTAAAGTATGCCGATAGAAATAAATAGTTGAATGCTAATTTAACATGTATGTTTCCAGAATATGTCCATGGTCTTAGTTGTTAGTCATGGTTCAAACTTCACAGCAAAAGGTTACCCTGTAATGCTCTGTTCTTGTGCCAGTGAATATCACATAAAGTGTTCTTCACTGTCCCGTGTTAAAAGTGGAACAGACAGCAGTTCTGACAAACTGCGTAGGCGTACATGCATAAGGTTGCTGCCAGAATGCTAACACAACAGTCCGCCACTAGCATTACAGTTCATTGTTGATTAAAGTGGGGGTCACTAGAAAATTTGTAGTTGCACACACATTACTCCATAAGGCAAAACCAGCTAAGACAGCAACGGGCCATCCGCCATTTTTCTGAACATGTTTGAATACAAACAACTGCGGAAAGATGTAAAAGCATGCTACATGAAATCCATAGCTTGCGGGTCACTCCACGCAATTTAACTCGGTCGCTGGGCAACAGAACCATCTACTACCAATTGAACATGAGAAAAATGCTTAATCAAACTGTAGCCAGAAGCAAAGACACTCCAGAGGCCTTAACAGCTCAAAAGCCTATCCACCAACTGGACCAGAAGTCATTCCATAGTCTGTTTTCATATATTAATTGCCACATTAACACTCAAGATTGAGTCACCTTACATTGTTCATAGTCTGTAACAATGGAAGGAGTCTGAGTGCTAATATGGCAAATGATGTAAGAACTAACACAGGACTATTGCAGAGTGCTAGGCCAGTTGGATACTTCCATAGTAACTCTTTATTTCCAGTCAGGTATTATTTAAACTATAATAATAATACCATAAGTATTAGTCTTGTGGTAATGATTCTGGTTCATTCCCATGCATTTACAATTTTATTCTAATTAGTGATGCATGCATGAAATAAGTATGAAAGGAGAAACACAAGAGAGGCAGAATGTTAGACTGGTCTGTGTGCCCAATTCTAAATTATTTGAAAATAAAGTTTCTTTGTTCATTGAGAAAGAGACATGGTTTGTTTGTGAAAATAGAAGTTTCCACCCATCTTTGAGCTGATAGTTGTATGAAAAGTCCAACCAGAAACTTTGTTCCATTTATAATGTGGTTCTTGCAGACGCATACATTTCGTGTTCAAGCAACTGAACACTCCAATGTGGAGCGAGGTGGTTGCGGTAGTTAAGAAAGCAAGAGGTAAGTTGGCACTGGGGCCCAACGATGTGCCTTACACAGTCTACAAAAGATGCCCGAAAGCCCTTTAAAAGCTACACCAAATACTGAGATCAATCTGGAAACACAAACATGTCAGTATGGAGTGAAAGACGGCCAACGGAATCTACATTCCCAAAGAGCAAAACTCGACTGGTATTGCCCAATTCAGGCCGATCTCTCTCCTGAAATTAGAGGGGAAAATATTATTCTCGATCATGGCCAGTCTAATCACGAAGTACTTAATGGGGAACAAGTTTTTATGACTAATCACACTAGGTAAAGTTCTTTCAATTTATACATTTGTATTTTGTTACCCTATCGGAAAAGAATGGGTCTTGAAAGCTGTGTTCATTTCGTGTCTTCATGCAAAACAGAACTGAGGGTGCTGTGGCATGACAGTTTTTATCTCTTTTTGGGGTAGCACTGTGCCTGTTGTCAGTTGTCTATGGATTGACCTTACAGCTGAAGGAAGGAAACAGTTTTTAAATGTGAACAGTAATGTAGTTTTCAACCATTTATCTCAGTCTGTACCAAATAACGACAGCGTATTTATTAGTGTCTTAGAACATGAATTGGGAGTCGTGGTTAGCATACTTGCTCGCCATCATGGTGGTCAAGTGTACATATCCCTTTAGAGACGGGTTTTTTTTTAAAAACAATGAACCAGGTCGACCTAGCCTGCAATGGGTACCAGGTAATATTCAGGGAAGCAAAGGCGGCCAACCATGTTGTTGACCACATCACCCAGCCAGTGACAGTTGGTCTTTAAAATATGGAGTTAGCACCACGACTCAGGTTATAAACCAGGATCTTTAGTTTTAATACATTATATGCTTTTCTTAACCCCTATCCTAGCCTGACCATGCATGAACTTTGCCTGTCCTATTTATTACTTTCACTTCTTGTGTCTTATAATTTAAGTATTTAACTGCAACATATCCAGACATGCATTACTTTCAGTGACAGCTGCTTGTGGTAGACAGAGATAGCCACCTCCTGCGACACGAGTTTATGCCTTCAACAACTTCATACACAGTGATTGCCCCTGTACTACTTCATATACAGTGATTGCCCCTGTACCACTTCATATACAGTGATTGCCCCTGTACCACTTCATATACAGTGATTGCCCCTGTACCACTTCATATACAGTGATTGCCCCTGTACCACTTCATACACAGTGATTGCCCCTGTACCACTTCATATACAGTGATTGCCCCTGTACCACTTCATATACAGTGATTGCCCCTGTACCACTTCATATACAGTGATTGCCCCTGTACCACTTCATATACAGTGATTGCCCCTGTACCACTTCATATACAGTGATTGCCCCTGTACCACTTCATATACAGTGATTGCCCCTGTACCACTTCATATACAGTGATTGCCCCTGTACCACTTCATACACAGTGATTGCCCCTGTACCACTTCATATACAGTGATTGCCCCTGTACCACTTCATACACAGTGATTGCCCCTGTACCACTTCATATACAGTGATTGCCCCTGTACTGATTGCCCCTGTACCACTTCATATACAGTGATTGCCCCTGTACCACTTCATATACAGTGATTGCCCCTGTACCACTTCATAAAATGTGGATGCACCTGTAGCACTTCATACACAGTGATTGCCCCTGTACCACTTCATATACAGTGATTGCCCCTGTACCACTTCATAAAATGTGGATGCACCTGTAGCACTTCATACACAGTGATTGCCCCTGTACCACTTCATATACAGTGATTGCCCCTGTACCACTTCATAAAATGTGGATGCACCTGTAGCACTTCATACACAGTGATTGCCCCTGTACCACTTCATACACAGTGATTGCCCCTGTACCACTTCATATACAGTGATTGCCCCTGTACCACTTCATATACAGTGATTGTCCCTGTACCACTTCATATACAGTGATTGCCCCTGTACCACTTCATACACAGTGATTGCCCCTGTACCACTTCATATACAGTGATTGCCCCTGTACCACTTCATATACAGTGATTGCCCCTGTACCACTTCATATACAGTGATTGCCCCTGTACCACTTCATAAAATGTGGATGCACCTGTAGCACTTCATACACAGTGATTGCCCCTGTACCACTTCATATACAGTGATTGCCCCTGTATCACTTCATATACAGTGATTGCCTCTGTGCCACTTCATACACAGTGATTGCCCCTGTGCCACTTCATATACAGTGATTGCCCCTGTGCCACTTCATACACAGTGATTGCCCCTGTACCACTTCATAAAATGTGGATGCACCTGTAGCACTTCATACACAGTGATTGCCCCTGTACCACTTCATATACAGTGATTGCCCCTGTACCACCTCATATACAGTGATTGCCCCGGTGCCACTTCATACACAGTGATTGCCCCTGTGCCACTTCATACACAGTGATTGCCCCTGTATAACTTCATATACAGTGATTGCCCCTGTGCCACTTCATACACAGTGATTGCCCCTGTACCACTTCATAAAATGTGGATGCACCTGTAGCACTTCATACACAGTGATTGCCCCTGTACCACCTCATATACAGTGATTGCCCCTGTACCACTTCATATACAGTGATTGCCCCTGTACCACTTCATATACAGTGATTGCCCCTGTACCACTTCATATACAGTGATTGCCCCTGTACCACTTCATATACAGTGATTGCCCCTGTACCACTTCATACACAGTGATTGCCCCTGTACCACTTCATATACAGTGATTGCCCCTGTACCACTTCATAAAATGTGGATGCACCTGTAGCACTTCATACACAGTGATTGCCCCTGTACCACTTCATACACAGTGATTGCCCCTGTACCACCTCATATACAGTGATTGCCCTTGTACCACTTCATATACAGTGATTGCCCCGGTGCCACTTCATACACAGTGATTGCCCCTGTGCCACTTCATACACAGTGATTGCCCTGTACCACTTCATACACAGTGATTGCCCCTGTGCCACTTCATATACAGTGATTGCCCCTGTACCACTTCATATACAGTGATTGCCCCTGTACCACTTCATATACAGTGATTGCCCCTGTGCCACTTCATACACAGTGATTGCCCCTGTGCCACTTCATACACAGTGATTGCCCTGTACCACTTCATATACAGTGATTGCCCCTGTACCACTTCATATACAGTGATTGCCCCTGTACCACTTCATATACAGTGATTGCCCCTGTACCACTTCATATACAGTGATTGCCCCTGTACCACTTCATATACAGTGATTGCCCCTGTGCCACTTCATACACAGTGATTGCCCTGTACCACTTCATACACAGTGATTGCCCCTGTGCCACTTCATATACAGTGATTGCCCCTGTACCACTTCATATACAGTGATTGCCCCTGTGCCACTTCATACACAGTGATTGCCCCTGTGCCACTTCATACACAGTGATTGCCCCTGTGCCACTTCATACACAGTGATTGCCCCTGTACCACTTCATATACAGTGATTGCCCCTGTATCACTTCATATACAGTGATTGCCCCTGTACCACTTCATAAAATGTGGATGCACCTGTAGCACTTCATACACAGTGATTGCCCCTGTATCACTTCATATACAGTGATTGCCCCTGTGCCACTTCATATACAGTGATTGCCCCTGTGCCACTTCATACACAGTGATTGCCCCTGTACCACTTCATACACAGTGATTGCCCCTGTGCCACTTCATACACAGTGATTGCCCCTGTACCACTTCATAAAATGTGGATGCACCTGTAGCACTTCATACACAAGTGATTGCCCCTGTATCACTTCATATACAGTGATTGCCCTGTGCCACTTCATACACAGTGATTGCCCCTGTACCACTTCATAAAATGTGGATGCACCTGTAGCACTTCATACACAGTGATTGCCCCTGTGCCACTTCATACACAGTGATTGCCCCTGTGCCACTTCATACACAGTGATTGCCCCTGTGCCACTTCATACACAGTGATTGCCCCTGTACCACTTCATATACAGTGATTGCCCCTGTACCACTTCAGTAATAGTGGATTGCACCTGTAGCACTTCATACACAGTGGATTGCACCTGTAGCACTTCATACACAGTGATTGCCCCTGTAGCCACTTCATATACAGTGATTGCCCCTGTATCACTTCATATACAGTGATTGCCCCTGTACCACTTCATAAAATGTGGATGCACCTGTAGCACTTCATACACAGTGATTGCCCCTGTACCACTTCATATACAGTGATTGCCCCTGTATCACTTCATATACAGTGATTGCCTCTGTGCCACTTCATACACAGTGATTGCCCTGTGCCACTTCATATACAGTGATTGCCCCTGTGCCACTTCATACACAGTGATTGGCCCCCTGTAACCAATTCATAAAGAGTGTGGAGGCACCATACACTTCATACACAGTGATTGCCCCTTGTACCACTTCATATACAGTGATTGCCCCTGTACCACCTCCTATACAGTGATTGCCCCTGTGCCACTTCATACACAGTGATTGCCACCTGTGCCACTTCATTACACAGTGATTGCCCTGTATAACTTCATATACAGTGATTGCCCCTGTAGCACTTCATACACAGTGATTAGCACCGTACACTTCATACACAGTGATTGCCCTGTACACTTCATATACAGTGATTGCCCGTGTACCACTTCATATACAGTGATTGCCCCTGTGCCACTTCATACACAGTGATTGCCCCTGTACCACCTCATATACAGTGATTGCCCTTGTACCACTTCATATACAGTGATTGCCCTTGTACCACTTCATATACAGTGATTGCCCCTGTACCACTTCATATACAGTGATTGCCCCTGTACCACTTCATAAATGTGGATGCACCTGTAGCACTTCATACACAGTGATTGCCCCTGTACACTTCATATACAGTGATTGCATCTGTATCACTTCATATACATGATTGCCTCTGTGCCACTTCATACACAGTGATTGCCCCTGTGCCACTTCATATACAGTGATTGCCCCTGTGCCACTTCATACACAGTGATTGCCCCTGTACCACTTCATAAAATGTGGATGCACCTGTAGCACTTCATACACAGTGATTGCCCCTGTACCACTTCATATACAGTGATTGCCCCTGTACCACCTCATATACAGTGATTGCCCCGGTGCCACTTCATACACAGTGATTGCCCCTGTGCCACTTCATACACAGTGATTGCCCCTGTATAACTTCATATACAGTGATTGCCCCTGTGCCACTTCATACACAGTGATTGCCCCTGTACCACTTCATACACAGTGATTGCCCCTGTACCACTTCATACACAGTGATTGCCCCTGTACCACTTCATAAAATGTGGATGCACCTGTAGCACTTCATACACAGTGATTGCCCCTGTACCACCTCATATACAGTGATTGCCCCTGTACTGATTGCCCCTGTACCACTTCATATACAGTGATTGCCCCTGTACCACTTCATATACAGTGATTGCCCCTGTACCACTTCATAAAATGTGGATGCACCTGTAGCACTTCATACACAGTGATTGCCCCTGTATCACTTCATACACAGTGATTGCCCCTGTGCCACTTCATACACAGTGATTGCCCCGGTGCCACTTCATACACAGTGATTGCCCCTGTGCCACTTCATACACAGTGATTGCCCTGTACCACTTCATACACAGTGATTGCCCCTGTGCCACTTCATACACAGTGATTGCCCCTGTGCCACTTCATACACAGTGATTGCCCCTGTGCCACTTCATGAAATGTGGATGCACCTGTAGCACTTCATACACAGTGATTGCCCCTGTGCCACTTCATACACAGTGATTACCCCTGTACCACTTCATAAAATGTGGATGCACCTGTAGCACTTCATACACAGTGATTGCCCCTGTGCCACTTCATACACAGTGATTACCCCTGTACCACTTCATAAAGTGGGTGCACCTGTAGCACTTCATACACAGTGATTGCCCCTGTACCACTTCATAAAATGTGGATGCACCTGTAGCACTTCATACACAGTGATTGCCCCTGTACCCCTTCATATACAGTGATTGCCCCTGTACCACTTCATATACAGTGATTGCCCCCGTACCACTTCATAAAATGTGGATGCACCTGTAGCACTTCATACACAGTGATTGCCCCTGTACCACTTCATATACAGTGATTGCCCCTGTACCACTTCATATACAGTGATTGCCCCTGTACCACTTCATAAAATGTGGATGCACCTGTAGCACTTCATACACAGTGATTGCCCCTGTACCACTTCATATACAGTGATTGCCCCTGTACCACTTCATATACAGTGATTGCCCCTGTACCACTTCATAAAATGTGGATGCACCTGTAGCACTTCATACACAGTGGGTTGCCCCTGTACCACTTCATATACAGTGATTGCCCCTGTACCACTTCATATACAGTGATTGCCCCTGTACCACTTCATAAAATGTGGATGCACCTGTAGCACTTCATACACAGTGATTGCCCCTGTACCACTTCATAAACAGTGAATGCACCTGTACCACTTCATATACAGTGATTGCCCCTGTACCACTTCATAAAATGTGGATGCACCTGTAGCACTTCATACACAGTGATTACCCCTGTACCACTTCATAAAATGTGGATGCACCTGTAGCACTTCATACACAGTGATTGCCCCTGTACCACTTCATAAAATGTGGATGCACCTGTAGCACTTCATACACAGTGATTACCCGTACCACTTCATAAAATGTGGATTGCACCTGTAGCCTTCATACACAGTGATTACCCCCCGTACCACTTCATACACAGTGATTACCCTTGTACCACTTCTAAAATGTGGATGCACCTGTAGCACTTCATACACAGTGATTGCCCCGTAAACCCCTTCATATACGTGATTACCCCTGTACCCTTCATAAAAAGTGGATGCACCTGTAGCACTTCATACACAGTGATTTCCCCTTACCCTTCATACCAGTGATTACCCCTGCCCCCTTCATAAAATGTGGACACCTGTAGCACTTCATACACAGTGATTACCCCTGTACCACTTCATACACAGTGATTACCCTTGTACCACTTCATAAAATGTGGATGCACCTGTAGCACTTCATACACAGTGATTGCCCCTGTGCCACTTCATACACAGTGATTACCCTTGTACCACTTCATAAAATTGGATGCACCTGTAGCACTTCATACACAGTGATTGCCCCTGTACCGACTGCCCCTGTACCACTTCATATACAGTGATTGCCCCTGTACCACTTCATTTACAGTGATTGCCCCTGTGCCACTTCATACACAGTGATTGCCCCTGTGCCACTTCATATACAGTGATTGCCCCTGTACCACTTCATATACAGTGATTACCCCTGTACCACTTCATAAAATGTGGATGCACCTGTAGCACTTCATACACAGTGATTGCCCCTGTACTGATTGCCCCTGTACCACTTCATATACATGGATTGCCCCTGTACCACTTCATACACAGTGATTGTCCATGTACCACTTCATATACAGTGATTGCCCCTGTAACATTTCATATACAGTGATTGCCCCTGTACCACTTCATACACAGTGATTGTCCATGTTACACTTCATATACAGTGATTGCCCCTTACCTTCATATCGTGATTGCCCCTGTACCACTTCATAAAATGTGGGTGCACCTGTAGCCCCTTCATACACAGTGATTGCCCCTGTACCACTTCATATACAGTGATTGTCCCTGTATCACTTCATATACAGTGATTGCCCCGGTGCCACTTCATACACAGTGATTGCCCCTGTGCCACTTCATATACAGTGATTACCCCTGTACCACTTCATAAAATGTGGATGCCCTGTAGCACTTCATACACAGTGATTGCCCCTGTACCGATTGCCCCTGTACCACTTCATATACAGTGATGGCCCCTGTATCACTTCATATACAGTGATTTCCCCTGTGCCACTTCATACACATTTATTGCCCCCGTACCACTTCATATACAGTGATTGCCCCTGTGCCACTTCATACACAGTGATTGCCCTGTGCCACTTCATATACAGTGATTACCCTGTACCACTTCATAAAAGTGGATTCACCTGTAGCACTTCATACACAGTGATTGCCCCCGTACCACTTCATATACAGTGATTGCCCCTGTACCCCTTCATATACAGTGATTGCCCCTGTACCACTTCATATACAGTGATTGTCCCTGTACCACTTCATACACAGTGATTGTCCATGTACCACTTCATATACAGTGATTGCCCCTGTACCACTTCATATACAGTGATTGCCCCTGTACGACTTTATATATATATATATATATATATATAGTGATTGCCCTGTACTACTACATAAAAAGTGATTGCCCCTGTACCACTTCATACACAGTAATTGTCCCTGTACCACTTCATACACAGTGATTGTCCCTGTACCACTTCATATACAGTGATTGCCCCTGTACCACTTCATATACAGTGATTGCCCCTGTACCACTTCATACACAGTGATTGCCCCTGTGCCACTTCATACACAGTGATTGCCCCTGTGCCACTTCATACACAGTGATTGCCCCTGTGCCACTTCATACACAGTGATTGCCCCTGTGCCACTTCATATACAGTGATTGCCCCTGTACCCTTCATATACAGTGATTGCCCTGTACCACTTCATACACAGTGATTGTCCATGTACCACTTCATATACAGTGATTGCCCCTGTAACCAATTCATATACAGTGATTGCCCCCGTACCACTTCATACCGTGATTGTCCATGTTACACTTCATATACAGTGATTGCCCCCTGTACTACTTCATATACAGTGATTTCCCCCGTACACTTTATATATATAGTGATTGCCCTGTACCACTTCATATACAGTGATTGCCCCTGTACAACTTCATATACAGTGAATGTCCATATACCACTTTTCATACAGTGAATTTCCCTATACCACTTCGTATACAGTGGTTGCTCCTCTACGTTTTTACCACTGCTTCATAAAAAGATGAAAGAAAGTATAGCCCAGTGGTTCTCAACCTTTTTTGGCCCGTGCCCCCCTTCACCATATTTTCAGAAAGACATCCCCCCACCCCCCTTTTGTATTTCCTACCTAAAATTTGGCCCGTGCCCCGCTCACAATATTTTTTAGAACGTTATTCTCCCCCCCCCCCCCCCCCCCTTTTTTTGTATTTCCTACCTAAAAAACACCCCCGCCCCTACACAGTATACGTAATAATGGAAGCTAAATTTAATAGCACATAGTAAAACAAGTGTAGACGTCCACATAAAACGTGATTTGTGGGTCTACTTACTTTAAAAAATGAATTTTAGAAGGGTGAGATGTACAGAACCGTAAAGTGTGACGGGAAAACAATATCAAGTAATCGGTTCTTGCATTAACGCAATTTTGAAATAATCTTAATTCTTCTCCCACCCCCCCCCCCCCACCTAGAAACCCTAAAATTCCCCCCTGGGGCAATTCCCCACCGGTTGAAACCACTGGCATAGCCATAATTAAGGTAGCCCGTTTTCAAGGCACTTCGCAGTACCCCAAAGGGGCAACAATGCCTTTAATATTAATTTCCCGTATGTGGCTGATTTGGACACATGATTATTCATCTTAGACTGGACTGGTATGTGCGCTAATGAAAACTTCTCTTCTGAGGTTGAATTGGGTAAGGGTAATGGACAAATTACCAAGGCATTCTGTAGAAACATTCAGCATTTGACTTGAGATTGGCAATTACTTTTCCAGACAAGAACATTTTAACAGCCCTTGAACAACAATGTCTTATTCCAGCAGTGACATAAAATTATTGCAACTTGTTTCTAGAAATTCTTAAAACTTGATGAGTTTGAACTGTGTACGACTTGATGTGCGTTTCTATACATTGCCGGCTCTGTGGCGGAGCAGTTACGGACGCAATTCGTAATCCCGCATACCGCGTTCGAAACACAGCTGCGGGCGATTTGGACGCAGACCGCCTTGCGTTGGTTTCCCATACAAAGGTATGAGTGTCGGTCGTTCAGAAAGCAATGACAAACTATTTGACGTAAACCTTGCCAAGAATTCACGAGCGGCCAAAACATGTTGGGGTTGACTGCGACGTCTTGTAAAAGATATGCAACTAACTTTTCTATATATTCTCAAAACGTCAGTTTCACCTGTGACTCTGGTCAGTTTGAAGTGTGTATCTACAAATTTTCAAAACTTCTTCAGTTTTAACTTTGACCGTCTTCAATTTAAAGTTAGCTGCATATCCTTTACAGGATGTTGCAATCACTGTCATCTACTGCCTATAGTACCTTGCAGTGTAGGGCGGGGGTGTCTTGAACCTGAGGAATTATGGCCGCCTGGTTAATGCAGTCGCCGTGAACCGTGCGGGTTAGGATTTTCTTTTTGCCCCCGACAGAAAAAAATCCACACCTTACCGAGGATTCGAACCTGGGTCTCCCAAAGGAGAAACCAGAATTGTTAGCCACTTGGCCAGTCGCTCCCCGTTGCAATCACTATCGGCATTTATTGCCTGTTTGTGATTTACTGGGCAATATTGCGTTCAGTAGTTTGCCATTATTTTATGAATGGCCGATGTCTTATACCATCGAAGTCAACGCAACACGAACATCGTGTGGCTGGTTTGGCACCCTCGATTCGGTATATCGGGAAACTGCGTTTCATTATCCCCTAAGTTACAGACTTTAGTCAATTTAAGATCAATATACTGACAACAATAATCTCTTCATTCATACGCAAAATATCAGCATCTGCCTGGAGAGCTTTGTGAAACGTGACTGGCACATCCAACTTCCGTCGGTCTGCCTGAAGATTCTCTACAGATTGGTTCCAACTGTGTGCTAGTGCTTTACTTTCAGCATCGTTAAATACAAAATACACATTGTTGGCATCAAGTAACCAACTTTCACTGCTAGTGAGACTAGTTGGTGCCCGGCAGTCACTCACTCAAATACCACTCACAATAATGTGTTACCAAGCAACAATTTTCTTTTTCTTATGGCAGTTGGTGTACGACGTTGTTAATCATCTGTGCCCGCTGCTGCATCATTTATAGGCCATGCTGTGTCCGCATTCACGGGCCTCTTTTCTTAACACTTTGCTGACCAGCAATCCAGAGCATTACCATCTCCCATTACCAAGGGTGTTTGCGGATTTATTTAAAATGACTGGTGTTTTAATTAAATTAACTAAAAAATTAAAAACGAACGTAGGGTTTTGAAATTTTCAGAGCACTATTATGAATGGTTGCTACACATGAAAAAATATATTTTATGCGAATTTGTCACATGTTCGTGGTGGCCATCTTGAATTTGTTTGGCTATTTATAAAAATTTCAGAAGATGTTTTATAACCATCATCTTTTCCTAGTTTTTAGTGAATTTGTTCAATGTTAAAGCTATAAATTGTTAGGGACATGGTTTGCGATGAATAAAATAAGCTCAATAGAAGCACTTATTCAACAATTGACCAAATATCTAAACATTAGAAGCTAACCAAAAAATTGACTAAAGTGAAAAATTGTTTTAAAATGTATACAGAGTCTTGTGTTTATTCCTTCAGTGTAATGTGTTTATGTGACATGTTATAATGAGTATTTGTGAATGCTTGGTTATAAAAGTACCTCTAGTTGAAGTCTGAGCTACTTCCTTCATTAACTGGGGTTGAAGTTGCAGCTGTAGACTTCTGCAAGAGTCTTTGTCTGGAACATTGATAATCCTCAATCGTGTGGTATAGCTTGAAACATGGTGTTAAGCATAGAGGTGTATTGCAATCTGGGCAGTACATGCAAGTCTGTCTTCTTTTACCTGCAGCTTTACACACTTTACAGTCTGGTTTGTACCTTGGCTTTTCATATTTTTCAATAAAATGGCGCTCAGTAAGTCGTGATGTCGTGATTTGTGATCTTGAAGATGTTACACTGCGCCGAAGAACAGCTGGTCCTTTTGGCGCTTTTCTAAGCAAACCTGTCAAGAAGATAGAAAGACAGAAATGACTCAGCATATTGTGGAGGGTAATCCATCACACAGCTAGCTAGTTTTTTTTATTTATTTAGTTAGTTGATAGATTATCCTCACCGCACATCAAATCATTCAGTCCACAAGTGCCCAGATTCATTCCTCACTTTCTTCCTCATCTGATGACACTACTTTTGTGTTGTTTTACTATTCTTCTTCTACTATTCTGCATGATGCTCTAGTCTAGCTTGACCCCTTTTGACTTGATGTTCAAGGTTGCAGATTCAAAATCATCACTAGATTAATTTAATTGCCATGCCTTTCTAAGGGCATTCAGTATTTCTCTCGGCCCATTGCTCAGCCGTTTTCCACAACACTGGTTTTTCTTCCCCCCCCCACACACACACACACACCTGCAAGCCTACCAGCCTGTTTATTTCCTTTTACACCATGGCTTGGCACAAAACTGAAGTTGACTTTTGTCATTATTGACCTCCTTAGAGACGCCACCATTATCTTCAAGCCCAGCTGATCTCAATCTTCCTGGGCATACTCATTAAGTCACAGAGAAAGCATGCCAAGGCGAAAGTCTGTGTTTCCAGCCATGCTGTTGCCTTAGGAATTCCTGAAGTGGAAAAGAGGAGTTGGTATTTGGTAATGCAACAGGTGTTCAAAAGCTGTAGACTATGGTGTTTGGATTTACTCAACTGCCGCAAAACAAGTCAGAAGTTCTATTTATATTCTAGGGAAATGATGGAAATTTAAATAAAACTTTTTGTTGATAAGAAAAAAATGTGTGCTGCCACACACATTTACTGCACATACGAGGATAAGTTAATAAGTAAGCCACACATTGCTGTAGAAAAATAACTAAATATGATAACAACTTGAAACAAGTTTATTTTTATACATACATTGTCCTTTTATTTCTCAACATAATTTCCATCAACATTGATGCACTTATCCCATCGTTTTATCGGTCCTCCCAAACCAGCTGCAGAGAACTGTGTGCTCTGTAGCATCTGCAATAGGGTGCTCTCATGGTTTAGCACACAGCATAATGCATGATCAATTGAAATGATGACTAGAGGGGTGTTGCTTCTTCATGACAATGCCAGACCACATCTGCTCGATTAACTCAGGAGAAAATTCACCAATTAAGATGGGAAGTTCTGGAACATCCATCTTGCAGCCCTGACTTAGCCCCTAGCAATTTCCATCTTTTTGGTCCACTGAAAACCCACCTTGGCGGGGGGGAATTTTGTGAATGACGCCGAAGTTAAATGTGAAGTGAAAATGTAGTTTAGAAAACAGAGCACGCAGTTCTATGCCACCTGTTGGGGGGGGGGGGGGGGGGGGGGGGGGGACGACTGATAAAACGATGGGATAAGTGCATCAATGTTGGTGGAAATTATGTTGAGAAATAAAGGGACAATGTATGTATAAAAATAAACTGGTTTCAAGTTGTTATCAAATTTAGTTATGTTTCTACAGCCATTTGTGACTTACTTATTGACGTCCCTTCGCATATTATTCATCACAGAGTCCAGACCAGCAGAAATGTCCCACTCCACCATGAAATAAGCCCATAAGAACATCTCTTTGTCTATTGATCAACATATTAACACCTTATCGTTCTTAGACATCCTAATCAGATGTCAGGTAGATGGCACCACCCAAAGAGCAGTCTATCAAATAGGAACATGGATGGATAAAAACCTGAATTTCAATAGCTTTGCACTTATCCATTAGTTACCTTCACATCCCAATTGAAATAAAACCACCTTGATTCCAAGAATTAATCAACACCACCTATATCAGGCATAAATTACAGCAATATCTAGCTAAGCAAATAACACATCACTGGTTTGCTCATGCCGATAACTCATCACTAATAAGGCATCTAACATCACATAGACTAACTAATGGCACAAGTCCTGACAGCTTCAACGATGTAATCACTAAATACAGTTGTTACACAGTTGCCAAAACTAGCTGTTAATTACCGAAGATACACCCACAAGTAGCCGTAATACTTCATAGTAAATTCAGCATTAACAATGAATGTGAATAAGTTCCAACAATCAATGCACATCTATCGTTAATATCACACTTATAAGGATAATGTCTACCATCCTGTCAGTATTACACAGCGGAGCAAGTGTGCCTTATTACACATGCCTGATGTGTTAACAAGCACAAACAGTTGTGTCAGACGGCTTCTGGCCTAAATCTTGATTAGCCGATCGATAATGCTAATTAACTATGCAGACAGGCGGGGCAAAAATTCTGCGTCGCGGAAACAATTATCTTGTCATTCACTGCGTTGTTTAAGGACTATTGCTACAGACTAATGTCTTAAGGTATTATCCTTGGTTATTGATTCACCATTGCTTGACTGTTTTGAGGTAATGCTCTGGCTTTTTTTTTTTTTTTTCATATCCTTTACAGGACATTGCTGTGAACACCAGCATCTTTCAGCTGTATGTTGATTTCTTGGCAAGATTACGCTCAGTAGTTTGCCATTGCTTTCTGAGCGGCCGGCTCACATACCCCGTAAGTTATCGATGCAATTCGAACCACTGCTGATTCTTACCGTCATCACGTTAACCCACGAGAGTACAGAGAAAAGTCATAACCTCTAAGCCACGAAGCCGGCAATGCTCTGGCTAACTGATGAAAATACCTCATTTTACCACAGTCAGTAAATGGTGGCCGTATCGGCTGAGAATTGAGTGGCAACTGATAGCAGAAAGCTCACTGCGCAGTTCCAATTACATCTCGGGCCCAGAGAATTTCATGGATCACGGAAATATCCAGAATCCCGTGCACCTTGCTGTCCTGGTGGGTCCAAAGTGACTGCAAACATCACGTCCGCACTTTGCCTCAACATTTGAGAACAACCTCGAAAAACCCAGAATCTTCTGGATATTTTCCTGACAGGGACTATTTTCACAGGGGATTTCCCTACTATTTTTACAATCCGATGGGAGACAACATGCCCCAATCAGACCAAAGGGATATAATGCAGAGTACAGATCAGCAATCTGGTCGGTTTCATCACAGTAACTTACCTAGGTAAATAGAAATTTAGTAGCCGAACATATACCAATGGGTGGAAAAGAGATAGCCTTCAGGAATCCCTGTGCAGTTGACAGGCCATGAAATGCCCCCCTCAGCGAATTCCCAACACTTCATAAACTATACTCACAAAGAAACGGCATTCTGTATACTGTATTCGACGAACAATGATTGTTCAAGTATAGTGAGGCGTTAATAATTAGGCAGTTCTGTCCAGTTTTGTGCAAACAGAAATAGTTCATTTGAAATTACTGTGGGGATAACAAATACTCCACATACGAACAATACCTGTGGATATGTGTTTTAACTGATTCACTGACAAACAAAAAAAATTTGGGGTTTTGGGCGAAACAAAAAATTTTTGGGAGAAAATGGGAAGCAGGTGTGTGTCCCCAATAATGGTGTACAAATGGTAGCAGATATATTGTAAAAATATCAAATTAAAGGAGATTGCACAAGGAACATGTCAATGTTGATAATTTTTGGGAAAAGGTTAGATATAATAAAAATAAATTTTTGATTTTTTAACAAAATTTAGAATAAAGGGGTCATAATTATTAAATATTTCCACTTACCAAGGGACTACTTCTCCCCTTTGATGAGAAACCCAAATTTAAAATTTTCGAATAATGATAAACACACCATTTTTCTTTACCAAATCACAGAACTGCTCCTTAAAATGATCAAACACAATTATAACTTCACATTTTTAGGCAAGTAATTTTCACACAAACATTAGAAAATCAGGAAACACTTGGAAGATTTGTTCTCAATAGATTAACAAACAATATATACATATTTCTGTTTACTGTTATTTACAATACTGCTCAGCTTATTTGTGATAAGCTGTAAAGCAAACTTTGGGGCACAAGTGTGGCCTATTAGTGCAGCCAGAACAAACATAACTTGACCTGCGTCGTTTAGCTGGAGTGCTGCACAAAACACAGTTTCGCTGGACACCAACATATTCTATTAAATGCTTGGCTCCTGTCACTCTTTCAACATAATTTACTGCAACAGATTTTTTTATATTCTTTGGCAGGCAGAGTGTGGCACATTCAGGACTAACGTGAGCTGCTTCACGGTGTGCACTTTCCAGTAAACTATGCTTGAATTCCTTCAATGACAGTTTCTTCCCTCCATTCTGTGTTTGGCATATGGTGTGCAGGATATGTGCATTGACTTGTGCAATTTCAAAGATCCAGTAGTAGATCTTCTTCCACCAACTATTGGTTTCCTATCAAGCATGTTGCCAACCATTTGGCCCATGCTATCGCAGCCTTTCATCGCCATGTTATAATCATGGATCATCTTTGGTTTGCTGACTAGTTTCCTCATTCCTGTCTCAACAGTTCCAACTACAGACTTGGTGGAGACAAAAGTGCATGGCTTTTTAGCTTTTTGATCTCTCCACGCCACGCACAATATTCTATCACCTTCAAGAAACCATTTCATCTCTTGATGCTGAAGTCGCAAACATTTCAACTCTGGAGGAAAGCCCGCTTGGTTGACATTCAGTGTGCCTGTGTAATTGAAATTGTTGGAATGCAGAAAATCAATAAGAGCTTTAGAAGTGTAGAATCTGTCAGCAAAGATGTGATGACCAGGTTTGAGAGCATTCAGTAGTGTCGCAAACACTTGCACTGCATGAGCAGATGTGGGATCTAAATCTGGATTGTATGCAGTGTTTCTTCCATAGTACATTTTTAAATTCACCACATAGCCAGTCACAGAATCACGCAGGCCAAATGCTTTGATGTGATACATATGAGGCTTGTTTGCATTATATGTTTTTGTGCTGAGATCTGCCCTGCCACCCAATAACCATTTCACCAATGGACACATTTTCAAATGGGTAAAATGCTGCCTGGAATTTCTTTAGAATCATCTCAATAAGAGGTTCAATTTTAGTTGCACCCTTTGCGTCTGGTTCACATACGTGAAGCATGGTGTGATAAATAGATTCAAACCGATTCCTGGAAAACATAGTGGCATACCAAGGTGTATTGAAATGTGCAGTTGTACTCCAGTAGTCCTTGATATATGGTCTTTGATCAAGTCCCATTGAAATAAATGACAGACGTAACTTCAGCCATTCATACTTCGTGAGGGGGGTCCAGGATAACAGACGAGAATGTTTTCTGTTAGGAGTGTTCTGCATCAACACCTTTTCTGCATATTCATTTATGTTTTGGACTAAACAGTCCACTATGTCATCATTAAAAAATACTTTGAGAAAATCCATAGGTTGTTTGAAGCTGATAAAGTTCAGGGTTCAAGTGATATCTTGGAGGATGAAACTCAAACTCAGGTTTTGGTTTCCCTTCTGACACATCATGCCATGTTGCTGTTGATGATGATGGAAGAGGTGCTTCAGGCTCTACAGAAGCTTGTAAAATTAAAGACTTTTTACCTCCAGATGAATTCTTATTTTCTACTATTTTGCTTTCTATTGTGCTTGATAGTACTTCTGTCATCCTGATATTCATCGTCAGATACCTCAGTTGATGAACTTCCACTGTCATTGTTGTTTTCCCAATCACGCGTTGAAACACTGGACTCACTATCAGAATCTTCCACACAGTCACTCAAATCAGAATCACTATTGTCTAAAACTGTTTTTAAACAATAATCTTGCTTGATCTGATGTAATCTACGTGGCGAGAACCAGTGGCGTCGTCATTTCTAAAATCAGAAAATTAACCAGAGTTTTTAAAAAGAAATTTTTTTCAAATTTTAGAGACTACACACTTCTTTTCTGATATTTTTAAAAAACAAATCTTCCTGTGTATATTTTCATTTACCAGGGACCAAAATTGCGGAAGAAAAAGGGGTATGACAAAACGAAGGCACTGTCAACACTCAGCTGATTAATGGCCCATGGCAGTTTAGGGTAGTTCAATTTAGGTGATAAAGTGGCCCACGGCAGTGAATCAGTTAAGTATATCAGCCAAAGCATTATTTATTTATTCACTTCATTCTTCTTCTTTTCGTTCATACGGAGTGTTTTTTTCAGATGTGATTGCGGTGTGTCTGTTATGCGCCTTGGGCCGAAACCCGTAGGCCAAAACATCCGGGTACAGCGTGCTTTTTTGACCAGGTAGCATTCCTGGACTTTACTTTTGTGGTGTCATCTACAACCCAGCTGGCAAGGGGTTTAACGTCGAAGACAGCGGTCATCCCTCAAAGGAAGGCAGGGACAGTCCATAACATTTTCCGCCATCCAAGGTTGCTTCCATAGTTGCAGGGCCGACACATAGCGCCCCGATTCTGGGCTCACCCAGGGGAAACGTCAGTCCTGCTCATGGCTGCTTTGAATCCTCACTTCAATAATTGGTCATTTCGTTTGCCCCCGGGGCCCTTCCCGCACAAACCAGACAAGTTTGCAGACGGTATCCACTCAGCGAGTTTTTGGACATGTGCTTGTCGTTGCGCCCGTCAGAGCTGTTCCAGGCCGACAGACATTCGGAAAACTACCTAGTCAGAGCTGTTCCGAACAAGAGCGGCATTCGGAAACTAGGTAGTCAGAAATGTCCCACTCCGACCATGAAATAAGCCCATAAGAACATCTCTTTGTCTATTGATCAACATATTAACACCTTATCGTTCTTAGACATCCTAATCAGATGTCAGGTAGATGGCACCACCCAAAGAGCAGTCTATCAAATAGGAACATGGACGGATAAAAACCTGAATTTCAATAGCTTTGCACTTATCCATTAGTTACCTTCACCTCCCAATTGAAATAAAACCACCTTGATTCCAAGAATTAATCAACACCACCTATATCAGGCATAAATTACAGCAATATCTAGCTAAGCAAATAACACATCACTGGTTTGCTCATGCCGATAACTCATCACTAATAAGGCATCTAACATCACACAGACTAACTAATGGCACAAGTCCTCGACAGCTTCAACGATGTAATCACTAAATACAGTTGTTACACAGTTGCCAAAACTAGCTGTTAATTACCGAAGATACACCCACAAGTAGCCGTAATACTTCATAGTAAATTCAGCATTAACAATGAATGTGAATAAGTTCCAACAATCAATGCACATCTATCGTTAATACCACACCTATAACGATAATGTCTACCATCCTGTCAGTATTACACAGCGGAGCAAGTGTGCCTTCTTACACATGCCTGATGTGTTAACAAGCACAAACAGTTGTGTCAGACGGCTTCTGGCCTAAATCTTGATTAGCAGATCGATAATGCTAATTAATTATGCAGACAAGCGGAGCAGAAATTCTGCGTCACGGAAACAATTATCTCATCATTCGCTGCGTTGTTTAAGGACTATTGCTACAGACTAATGTCTTAAGGTATTACCTTGGTTATTGATTCACCATTGCTTGACTGTTTTGAGGTAATGCTCTGGCTAGCTGTTGAAAATACCTCATGTTACCACAGTCGGTAAATCGTGGCCATATCGGCTGAGAATTGAGTGGCGACTGACAGCAGAAAGCTCAATGCGCAGTTCCAATTACATCTCGGGCCCAGAGAATTTCATGGATCACGGAGAAATCCAGAATCCCGAGCAACTTGCTGTCCTGGTGGGTCCAACGTGACTGCAAACATCACTTCCGCACTTTGCCTCAACATTTGAGAACCTCGAAAAACCCAGAATCTTCTGGATAGTTTCCTGACAGGGACTATTTTCACAGGGGATTTCCCTGCTATTTTTACAATCCGATGGGAGACAACATGCCCCAATCAGACCAAAGGGATATAATGCAGAGTACAGATCAGCAATCTGGTCGGTTTCATCATAGTAACTTACCTAGGTAAATAGAAATCGAGTAGCAGAAAATATACCAATGGGTGGAAAAGAGATAGTGTTCAGGAATCCCTGTGCAGTTGACAGGCAATGAAATGCGCCCCCCCCCCCCCCCCCCCAGCGATTTCCCAACACTTCATAAACTATGCTCACAAAGAAACGGCATTCTGTATACTGTATTCGACGAACAATGATTGTTCAAGTATAGTGAGGCGTTAATAATTAGGCGGTTCTGTCCAGTTTTGTGCAAACAGAAATAGTTCATTTGAAATTACTGTGGGGATAACAAATACTCCACATACGAACAATACCTGTGGATATGTGTTTTAACTGATTCACTGACAAACAAAAATTGGGTTTGGACGAAACAACAATTTATGGGAGAAAATGGGAAGCAGGTGTGTGTCACAATAATGGTGTACAAATGGTAGCAGATATATTGTAAATATATCAAATTAAAGGAGATTGCACAAGGAACATGTCAATGTTGATAATTTTGGAAGAGGTTAGATATAATAATAATAAATTTAGATTTTGTAACAACAATTTAGAATAAAGGGGTCATAATTATTAAATATTTCCACTTACCAAGGCACTACTTCTCCCCCTTTGATGAGAAACCAATTAAATTTACTGAATAATGATAAACACACCATTTTTCTTTACCAATATCACAAGAACTGCTCCTTAAAATGATCAATACACAATTATAACTTCACATTTTGAGGCAAGTAATTTTCACACAAACATTAGAAAATCAGGAAAACACTTGGAAGATTTGTTCTCAATAGATTAACAAACAATATATACATATTTCTGTTTACTGTTATTTACAATACTGCTCAGCTTATTTGTGATAAGCTGTAAAGCAAACTTTGGGGCACAAGTGTGGCCTATTAGTGCAGCCAGAACAAACATAACTTGACCTGCGTCGTTTAGCTGGAGTGCTGCACAAAACACAGTTTCGCTGGACACCAACATATTCTATTAAATGCTTGGCTCCTGTCACTCTTTCAACATAATTTCCTGCAACAGACTTTTTGATATTCTTTGGCAGGCGGAGTGTGGCACATTCAGGACTAATCTGAGCTGCTTCATGATGTGCACTTTCCAGTAAACTTTGCTTGAATTCCTTCAATGACAGTTTCTTCCCTCCATTCTGTGTTTGGCATATGGTGTGCAGGATATGTGCATTGACTTGTGCAATTTCAAAGATCCAGTAGTAGATCTTCTTCCACCAATTATTGGTTTTCCTATCAAGCATGTTGTAATAGCCAACCATTTGGTCCATGCTATCACAGCCTTTCATCGCCATGTTATAATCATGGATCATCTTTGGTTTGCTGACTAGTTTCCTCATTCCTGTCTCAACAGTTCCAACTACAGACTTGGTGGAGACAAAAGTGCATGGCTTTTTAGCTTTTTGATCTCTCCATGCCACGCACAATATTCTATCTCCTTCAAGAAACCATTTCATCTCTTGATGCTGAAGTCGCAAACATTTCAACTCTGGAGGAAAGCCCACTTGGTTGACATTCAGTGTGCCTGTATAATTGAAATTGTTGGAATGCAGAAAATCAATAAGAGCTTTAGAAGTGTAGAATCTGTCAGCAAAGATGTGATGACCAGGTTTGAGAGCATTCAGTAGCGTCGCAAACACTTTCACTGCAATGAGCAGATGTGGGATCTAAATCTGGATTGTATGCAGTGTTTCTTCCATAGTACATTTTTAAATTCACCACATAGCCAGTCACAGAATCACGCAGGCCAAATGCTTTGATGTGATACATATGAGGCTTGTTTGCATTGTATTGTTTGTGCTGAGATCTGCCCTGCCACCCAATAACCATTTCACCAATGGACACATTTTCAAATGGGTAAAATGCTGCCTGGAATTTCTTCAGAATCATCTCAATAAGAGGTTCAATTTTAGTTGCACCCTTTGCGTCTGGTTCACATACGTGAAGCATGGTGTGATAAATAGATTCAAACCGATTCCTGGAAAACATAGTGGCATACCAAGGTGTATTGAAATGTGCAGTTGTACTCCAGTAGTCCTTGATATATGGTCTTTGATCAAGTCCCATTGAAATAATGACAGACGTAAACTTCAGCCATTCATACTTCGTGAGGGGGGTCCAGGATAGCAGACGAGAATGTTTTCTGTTAGGAGTGTTCTGCATCAACACCTTTTCTGCATATTCATTTATGTTTTGGACTAAACAGTCCACTATGTCATCATTAAAAAATACTTTGAGAAAATCCATAGGTGTTTGAAGCTGATAAAGTTCAGGGTTCAAGTGATATCTTGGAGGATGAAACTCAAACTCGGGTTTTGTTTCCCCTTCTGACACATCATGCCATGTTGCTGTTGATGATGATGGAAGAGGTGCTTCAGGCTCTACAGAAGCTTGTAAAATTAAAGACTTTTTACCTCCAGATGAATTCTTATTTTCTACTATTTGCTTTCTATTGTGCTTGGTAGTACTTCTGTCATCCTGATATTCATCGTCAGATACCTCAGTTGATGAACTTCCACTGTCATTGTTGTTTTCCCAATCACCACGTGTTGAAACACTGGACTCACTATCAGAATCTTCCACACAGTCACTCAAATCAGAATCACTATTGTCTAAAACTGTTTTAAACAATAATCTTGCTTGATCTGATGTAAATCTACGTGGTCGAGAACCAGTGGGCGTCGTCATTTCTAAAATCAGAAAATTAACCAGAGTTTAACAAGAAATTTTTCTCAAATTTGAGAGACTACACACTTCTTTTCTGATATTTTGAAAAAGCAAATCTTCCTGTGTATATTTTCATTTACCAGGCACCAAAATTGCGGAAGAAAAGGGATATGACAAAACAAAGGCACTGTCAACACTCAGCTGATTAATGGGCCCATGGCAGTTTAGGGTAGTTCAATTCAGGTGATAAAGTGGCCCACGGCAGTGAATCAGTTAAGTATATCAGCCAAAGCATTATTCATTTATTCACTTCATATCTTCTTCTTTTCGTTCATACGGAGTGTTTTTTTCAGATGTGATTGCGGTGTGTCTGTTATGCGCCTTGGGCCGAAACCCGTAGGCCAACACATCCGGCTACAGCGTGCTTTTTTGACCAGGTAGCATTCCTGGACTCACTTTTGTGGTGTCATCTACAACCCAGCTGGCCAAGGTTGAACGTCGAAGACAGCGGTCATCCCTCAAAGGAAGGCAGGGACAGTCCATAACATTTTCCGCCATCCAAGGTTGCTTCCATAGTTGCAGGGCCGACACATAGCGCCCTGATTCTGGGCTCACCGAGGGAATCGTCAGTCCTGCTCATGGCTGCTTTGAATCCTCACTTCAATATATTGGTCATTTCGTTTGCCCCGGGCCATTCCCGCACAAACCAGACAAGTTTGCAGACGGTATCCACTCAGCGAGTTTTTGGACATGTGCTTGTCGTTGCGCCCGTCAGAGCTGTTCCAGGCACGACAGACATTCGGAAAACTACCTAGTCAGAGCTGTTCCGAACAAGAGCGGCATTCGGAAACTAGGTAGTCAGAGCTGTTCCTAGCACGAGAGACATTCGGACGAGACATTTCACTCGGACGAAATTGCGTAGTGTCAATTTTTAGTTTGCCACCCGTAGGACGACACTTCCGACTTCCGGCGGGCATTTTTTAATGAGGTTAGCCTTCCTCTGGTTTCGAGGCACTTTAGACTGTTGTGATGTCGCCAACATCTCAGCTGGTCAAGATAGTACGATCAGCGACATCGCGGTCGGCCCTCAAGGGAAGGCAGGGGCAGACCATGGGCATTCCCTCGCTATCCAAGGAGGCTTCCGTAATTGCAGAGTCGGCACATATTGCTCTGAGACTGGGCTTACCCGAGAAGTTGCCACGTCCTGCTCATGGCTGCTTTAGTCCTCGCTGTGCGTTCCATTTTGCGTCATTGAGACGTTCTTCCACTTTTGCCTACACTCTCTGAGTTAGATACAGACATTTTTCGTAACCATTTCCTTCGACTGGGGCACTTTTCTGACTTTTTGTACTCGCTCACAAGGTAGGCTACATGTGCTGCCGGCTCAGCACCTTACCTTCGTGCAGCAGTGAACGAGAAACGGCCTGGCCCTCTCATCCGGGAATCTCTCATATCCCCCAGCTGAGAGCCTTCGAAACTGTATCAGACCTGAGCATGTAGCTTGCTCGGTATCTCACTTCTATTTTCGGAGGGTGGGTATCGGCCCGGCTCTCAGATCCGAGGGTTCAGCCTCAACCCTCGACAGACAGCCTTAGATTATTGTCCGGACCAAATCTTTTGCCTTCGTGCGCCTGATTTAAACTTCTGACTGTTATCCTCACCTCAGTCTAACCCGCAGAGCAACAGGTTGTGTCTCTCTTAGTCTGGCCCCTATCCCATAAGCTGTCCGATATGTAGTTTTCATCCAGCGGCAAGCACATGGGGTCAGAGGGACACACAAGCTCCCCCACCGCGGCAAGGTGGAGACACATCGGGGGAGATTCACTTCATATAATATATAACTCTGCAGTATGCACCTGATGAAATACAGCTAAATATGCCCGGCAATAAATCACGCAACATATTGTTTGTGACTACTGTGTAAATGTAGAAAATGTAGAAACGGGGGGTACGGGGTGTCAGGCATTGGTAGCACCTTTGGTAAGGATGACTCTCATGTCCTTTTCAGGACCCATCCCCTACTGGTCCAAGCCTGACACCCAGCTCGTGCCTGTGGCTCCTAGTAGCTGTCAGCATGCGACAGCGGCCACCCCCCGGGCAACAGCTGTGAGAGGCTGGCTAAACCAGGCATGGGTATCCGATTTGGTGTCAAACCAAGAGGTAAACTAGGGTATGTCTACCCAGCATGTGAAGACAGGATTCGGCAGACTGCAGCGGAAGAAATCATTCCTGATTCAACGGGCAAGACGGCGTTTACCTGCAAAGCGTTGTGGAACGTAATGAGCACAGCAAGGCACGTAGAGTGCCCTGGTCATCCACTGCACCTGTATTCGTCTCCAGTCGTCTCAACTTGTCTTGCCACTGGACTCAGATGGACTCAGGCGAGAGAGTGAGGTCGACGAATTGCGCAACTCTTCCTCACTTTAATCCAAGTTATCGCGAAGTCATTCTTCATCCAACAAAAACCACTGCAGGAAATCCTCCTCCAGAAACGTCAGGCATTCCTTGCCCACATTGTCAAAGAACATTTCGGGCCAAAATAGGCCTTATCAGCCATCTTAGAACCCACGGCTCCATACCTTCAACCCCACTGGATGAAATGAATGGTCATCATCATTCTTGATGGACAAACAACAACAACAAATGTAGAAACAATCTGATTTGTTTAAATGAAAGAAAAAAAGGATAAAAAGGAGTAAGTCAAAATCTTTGGTAGTTTAAAACCAGACACAAGTGTGATGGGACTTTGCAACAAAGAATTGAAAAATTCTGAATGATCACAAGAAATATACATATTTATAGCAAACTTTCATTACATGTGCAAACTAAACATTCTGTTTTATGTTTGATGCCAGTGAATCAAATGTTAGTAATACAGACCTATCAGATCCATAGTACCTGCATAACTGAAATTGACCAAGAATAGCAATGAAGACTTGTGACTTGGAACAACTCAGCTGCTTCCCGCCCACACTCGGAGGATACAGACGCAACAAAGAGTCATGGCTGAATGCGGCGGTCTTTGCTCAAGATGTTTACGAAGGATTTCAGGTCAGAGAAGAGACATGTGCGGCCGCCATAGACTTAGAGGATGCACTATAACAGAGTATCTTTCGAGCACTTGATGCAAACCCTCCTCAGACTGAAAGTGCACCCTCACCTTGTACGATGGATAGCTGCAGTTCTGCTCCAAAGGAAGGTGGTGCTAAGATGCGGGAGTTGGTATTCTGAGCCGATAAAGATATGTCCAGGATTGCCGCAGGATTCACCACTGTCACCAGTACTATTCAACGTGTATACGGTGCCGATCACTGAACAACAGTTGGACGGGAGGGGTAGGACTCTGTCATTCGTTGACGACATCCTCGTGTATCGACAGGGTCGAGATAGACAGGCGTTGCCAATCATATGCAGGGCGAACTAGATCGAATTTCCTCATGGTGTGCTGATGCCGATGCCCTTGTCAACCCTGCAAAGGCATCGGTTACATGGTTCTCCCTAAACAACCATATTGTGAAAACAGACATGCCGGCAGTAAGAATGGATGGGAGCATTTTGAGTAGAACCCAGTCAATGGCATATCTTGGCGTGAGGCTTGATCGTAGCCTGTCCTTCAGAGATCATGTCGATTATGTCATAACGAAAGCTCGAAAAGGTTTGTCAGCAATGAGAGTCATGGCGACTGCCAATATCGAGCAAAGACTGCTAATACTTCTGTTCCAAGGACTGGTGCTTTCACACATCGAGTATGCCCTGGCCATCCTCACTGTCAGCCCTACACAGATTGGAAGACTTGAAAAGGTACAAAACGAAGCCATGCGCATCATTTTGGGCTGCACGAGAGACACCAGCTGTGTAGCAATGAGATACCTCCTTGACTTCCCGACAATGGAACACAGGATCAAGATCTGGAGAGCTCGTGCATACTTAAAAATAAGTGCAAATGAGCAGCACCGTCTGCATGACGCTATATTCAGAGAAACGGGTGACAGGCTAAAGAGGGGCAAATCATGGATGGGTCGGGCGGAAGATGTCGTCAGACAGGTCTGCAGTCTTACCAGTATCAACCCCGGCAAGGAATGGGTGCCGGTGCCTCCAGCTTTTAAGTGCACTTTCTCCTGCATTATCACACTCGACAGACGGTGCAGAGAGCAGACCCTGCCGCTGTCAATGCTGAGGTTAACGCGCTCATCTATGAACACTCAGATAGCCCCGAAGTGCTCATTTATACAGATGGATCTGTTGTAAAGCAGCAGAGAAGTGCGTGGGCATTTACAGCCCGTTCAGCGGGCCGAACCGTTCAAGAATCCAGTGGTGCCCACTCTATGACCACGAGCAGCATGACGATGGAGGTGATGGCAGTTACACAGGCTTTCATATGGCTGGAATCACAGCATTATACCAACGTGTGTGTACTAAGTGATTCAATGAGCATGATTCAGAAGGTCGAAGCTGGACCTGTACGTAGACAGTGGACTGAGTCGCTGCGGAAGTCTGTTGTCCGTAAAGTCACCTTCATCTTCGTCCCGGGACATGCGGGAGTCGAGGGAAATGAACGAGCTGATAAACTGGCTGGCTCTGCACCCCTGTAGATGGCCAGCCCATGGATCGTGCCGATGTTATTAACGTCCTCAAAGATATGGTGAGAACAGAGGACTTTGACGTCAGTGATTCCACATCGCTGTCCAGGATGAAAGACTTGGGTGTAAGAATTGGCACATCGGGAAAATGAGGTGCCTCGTCAACCAACACAGAACTGGCACTATTAGCCACCGGACGCTGATGCTTATGCTGGGGGGGGAGGATCTGAGCACCTATGGACATGTCCGGAGTGCAATGAAGATACCCCAACTGATAAATGATAACTGATAGCAATGAAGAGGAAGAATGTATTAAACTCATAAACTGTTAACTAGGATGCAGATGTGCAGGTAGGTATAAGTATTACAACCACTGTTAGAACACTGATGGAAACAGACTATTAAGTATCCAAACAGCCCGTGTAGAATATGAAAAATATAGATGGAAAAGGCTAAAGTAAATATACTGACAATAAGTGATTGCAACCACAAGAATAAAGAAGACTTTTGGCGTGTCAAGTCTGACTAAAATATATTGTGACGTTAAGTAAGGTCATTTAGAGACACCCCTCCCCCCCCAATTCATAGTAAAAACTTCTCGGGTTCTTCTTTAGGCAGCCCATGAAAGAAGGGACATAGTGCTGAAGATTACATTTCTTTAATTTGGAACGCATGCACGCACACACAAAATCACACTTAAGTCACAGATGCATGTCCAATAAACCCTAATAAAGATTCCATATCTGCTTTAAGTAAATAACTGCATTTTATGCCAGCAAAGTCAGTATCTGATTTCTATAATAACGTAATAACCTGGGCCATCTCAGATAAAGTAGCAATATATAAATATTACAATTAATGATGTTAAGCTCAAAGTTAGAATAAGAACAAATAAAGAGGAAACAAATCAATATATGCACATTTCATATTTTGTTTAGTCTTGTAAAATGTTTCAACAAGTATGGATGCAATTTGCAGGAAGAGAATGAGGGTGTATTTTCTGCCATTATCTTATTTTACTCTTCATTATCTTCTTCATTGTTGTTCTATTTTCCACCCCTCTGACTCAGAAGTCAGCATGTCTGACTTAGGCATCAATCAATCAATCAATCAAGTGCTGCCTCCACATTGAAGGCTGAACGCAATGGATCTCCAACACAGTTTGTCTCTTGCCCCTGCTGTACACACTGACAGACTGTTGTTCATCCATGACTTTGTTATCTTTACCACTTGTACCGCTTGCTTGCCCCCCTTCAAATCTGCCCTCCGATATTGTTTTTACTTAACTGCTGTCTTTTAATGTGTCTAAAATAATTAACCTGTCTCTCTTTTTTCCCCCACCAACTATCTTTTCATTCCCACCCTCACCAGAACCTCTGTATTTGACTTTTTAATTCCATGATATATGACCTGTTATTCTGCACATCATCATCGCCAGAGCTTCATTTCAACTTTCCCCCTCTGCTGGTGTCCAACGTGACGAGGTAGAGGGCCTTCCGCGTTCCCATGACCCCAAGAGCTATGCTGACGGTAGCACAGCTACTGGTAGGGTCACCCATGTCACACGTTTCGACCGCGAAAGGACACAAAGGAGGAGTTCTAATACTTACACGAAATACAATACCTTGCTAGCGAAGTATCTGTGATCTCTGACAACCAAACGGAAATTATAGGTGTTGATATCATGATAAAGGACGTGAAAATCAGAATTTACAACCTGTATAGCCCAGCAGATAAGGATCTTACACTTTCAAACATGAAAATAACTGACACACACAGCATTATTGTCGGAGACTTTAATAGCCGTTCAGAAAGATGGGGATACCCAGATACTGACAATAGAGGAGATGAAGTGGAGGACTGGGAAATAGACTCAAATATTCATCTACTCAACAAAGTGGACGACACACCAAGCTTCTACTCTAGAAGATGGTTTAAAACTTCTACTCCAGAGTTAGCTTTCTGCACAGGAGACATCCTCCCCAAAATCGATCGCCACGTGCTTGACCAATTAGCAGGTAGTGACCACAGACCAATCAAGCTTGTAATGAATATGGAGTATGTTTCACAAGAGCAAAAGTCTCTCCCTCGTTGAAATTACAAACGAGCTGATTGGGACAGATTTGTCATACTAACAGACAAATATTGTGTAAACATAAATACACAACATGGCAACAAAGCAGGTACTACCGTCTACTGTTATACACTAGCTCAGTCATATCTGACTAAGACCTGACATGACATCTTTCATTTCATACTTTTCTAGAATTACAATGTCAAGGAAGTCCTTTCTTGAATGTTTCATCTTTGTGAGTGCTAGAAATGCTGATTATATTTGAAGAGTGCTATTTAGAACAAATAGAATGCAACTGTAGAGACAACCATCAAATGCATCTAACAGCATCAGCAAGAAATCCAGCAGACTATAATAATGGCTTTGCTATATTCAAGTCATGGAATATAACTGTAAGATAAACCTGTACTGAACAAATGCTAAGTACACAATCAAGGGGACAATGATACACAACTAAGTGAAGGAACTGAACAAAGAAAAAATAATCTGGAGAGATTGTTGCAGACTGCTTGCAATGAACATTCTTCAGGAAAAGAAAGCAAACTAAAATAGCTTTACAAATTCTGTAGTTTAGATTTCATAGTTCATCAATGACACAGGAGAAGTGTGCCATTCTCCACAACCAATAACTTGTATTTCTTATTTCAAAAAGATGAGATGTTGATGACTTCGTTCAAATATTATTTGTGCCAAAAGGTTTGTTTTCTGTTTAACTGTTAAAATACATTATACATTGAAAATAAAGTTTATCATCACGGTCTACATTTTCCCACAGGAAGAGGTTCTAACATGCGAACCACAAATTGAAGAACCTACATTTGAAGAAATCCTATATGTAATCACACGACTTAAAAACAATAAGGCAACTGGGACTGATGGAATTGCTGCTGAATTTATAAAGGCAGGTGGCCATGCATTACATCTAAAGCTATACGAACTAATAATAAAAATCTGGAGGACAGAAGAATTACCCCATGACTGGAAAGAGTCATTATTGATACCTATCTTTAAGAAAGGAGACAAGTTCCAATGTGGAAATTATAGAGGAATATCACTACTGTCCACAAGCTATAAGATACTATCCGCAGTATTACTAAATAGACTAAAACCATATTCAGAAGACATATTAGGTGACTACCAGGCGGGTTTTAGACAAAACAGATCAACAATAGATCAGATATTTATCTTACGACAAATAGCCGAGAAAAATTGGGAATATAAAAGCGATCTCCATAACATTTTTGTGGATTTTAAAAAGGCTTATGATAGTGTCCATAGGAATAGTCTATGGAATGCTATGCAGGAATTTGGTATACCAAGGAAGTTAATCAACATGACCAGACTATGCATGGAAGATACTTATAATATAGTAACATATAAAGGCAGGAAATCAGACCCCTTCCAAATAACATCTGGCTTGAAACAGGGTGATGCACTATCGCCGCTACTCTTCAATCTGGCTCTAGAGAAAGTTGTAAGGAAGGTAAAGGAGGAATGTGATATTGGAGGAACATCCAAGCTGCTTGGTTATGCAGATGATATAGATATTATAGGGCAAAGTGAACAAAAGACATTGGAAATATTGACTCACTTAAAGGGAAAAGCCCAACAGATGGGGCTGGTTATCAACCAAGATAAGACAGAATATATGGTAATTTCAAGAGACGGAATGGCTAGAAACTCTGGCCACATACAAATAGATGATATGACCATTAAAAGAACGGAAACATACAAATACCTGGGTACAATCTTCAACTGCTCCAACATCATAAGGGAAGAAATACAAGCTAGAATCAACTCTGGAAATAAGATATACTATGCACTACAACATCTACTAAAATCAAAGGCGCTATCTCGTAACACCAAAATCACAATATACAAAACACTGATCAGACCAGTTGTGCTGTATGGCTCTGAAACCTGGAGTACAACGAAAGGAGACGAAGCCTTGTTACAAACCTTTGAGAACAAAATTTTAAGACGCATCTTTGGACCCATTAGGGATACACAAAGTGGAGAGTGGAAAAGAAGAAGTAACAAAGACATTTATGATCTGTTTAAGTCCCCGCTAATCACTGGTATCATGAAGGCTAATAGACTACAATGGCTGGGGCATATAGAAAGAATGGAAGATAATAGGGAAACAAAACTCGCTTACACTCAGGAAATAAATGATCGTAGACCCCGAGGTAGACCAAGAAGGCGGTGGAGAGATAATACATGTACAGACCTACAAGCACTTGGAATCAACGACTGGCAAGAGAAGGTCCACCAGAGAGACGAATGGAGACGGATTGTATTTGCAGCAAAGAACCTCAATGGCTCGGAACGCTAAAGAAGAAGATCACGGTCTGTTTTTTCCCACCTCCTCAGTGAGCATAGAAATTAGGACTCTTAAGTACTTACTATAAATAAATACAGAGGTGACCAGAAAGCACATACCTGCTGTCATAAGGTACATTTCTATACTTGAGTACAGTGTAAAGATCTGTACTGCTACTCTACAACTAGTGCAGTTTCTACACAGCCAGGCTTCACTAACTACTGCACTGTTTGTCATGTTTCAAAACCTGTACTAGCACAGCACATCATATCCCAATGTACCCTTAAGGCCTGTGAAAACTGCTTTGGCTAGAAGAACATAAATTGTCTTGACTCCATATATTTACCAAAATGAAACTATTTCATATTACCATGACACTTCTCAGCTTTCATAGGAAAGTCAATTTGTGCATTGATTTTACATTTTTATTGGTGTCATGGCAGAATAAGCATTTGGGTCTTTTGAAAATTTTTCAATGGAATTTATTTGACGTCAGATTTTTTAAACACTAAGACAATCTAATGAACAGTCATTCTTCTTCTTCTTCTTTTGCGTTCATCAGGAGTTTTTTTTTTCAGACGTGATTGCATTGTGCCTTTTTACAGCAGAGCTGTGTTCTTGCGCCGTTAGGCCGACACATTCGACTTCTGCTGGCATTTGTTGACCGGGTTAACCTTCCCGGAGGTTTCTTAGGACGTTTGAATCTCACTGTTGTGGTGTTATCCCCCATCCCAGCTGGTCCATATAGAACAGCCAAAGACATCCTGGTCAGCCCTCAAGGGAAGGCAGGGGCAGACCATGGGCATTCCCCGCCATCCAAGGAGGCTTCCATAATTGCAGAGCCGACACATAGCACTCTGGTACTGGGCTCACCCAAGGAATCGTCACGTCCTGCACATGGCTGCTTAGCCTCACTTCCATATATTGGGCCTTCCGTTCACCATAGGCTGTTCTTCCGGAAACCAGAAGAATAAAGTCTACAGATGACATCCACACAGTGAGCTTTCGATTCGGACTTTCCACGTAATGGATTTGCTATCCAAGCAATATTCCATTTCATGGCTCTTGGATGCTTTTGTGACCGACATACCTGTGGTATGAAGTGTGGCAGTCTAAATACATCTTCATGCACCTTTAGATGTCAGCCTGAATGTAGTCAAAGTAAGCTGCAGTCAACTCGAGCTTGATGATATCTCAATAGAGCTTGTCCTCAAATGAAGCAGGTGTGGGCCAAAATATCTTTCTCTGTTCTGCATATATTGGGCACTCCTGCAGCAAATGTTTAGCTGTCATTTTACCAATTCCACAGTTACATTCATCAGTGTCTCCTATCTTTAGTTTATTGAACAAGCGGTGTTTCAGCCTGTTATGTCCTTTGCGGAGTCTGAAGATTGTTACTTGTTCTCTTCGGTCGAGTCTGTAATATACATCATCCTTCCGGTGGCCTGGATGCTCTGCTTCCCATTTGGTTCTATAAGTGCTTTTTATAAACCTCTTTGCCTCATTATAGGTTATGTCTATGTCAGGCTGTGGTAGTCGTCCGCCCTCTTTTGCTAGTCTGTCAGCCTCTTCATTTCCAGGTATACTGCGATGTGATGGGATCCACTGTATTACAACTTTTTTGGATTTCTGGCATAGACCATGAAGTGCTGCTCTTAGGTCTGCTAGTTCTGTGCTGTTTTTGCTCTTCAGTATTGAGACAGCTGACTTTGCATCTGTGAAGATAGCTATTTGCTTCTCTTTATTTTCCTCCATCAAGAGCATCTCTGCTGCAGTTTTCAAAGCCTCTACCCCCGCTTTGAAGTTACTTGAAAATTTTCCAGTTGCCACTGACTGTGTTTTTTTCACTCCATTTTTTAAATTAAGGAGAATTCCTCCTTCCTCCATTTTCTATTGAATATTTGGCTGATCCATCTGTATATGCATGGGTCCAATTGCTGCTTGGGTAATGTTCTTTTATGTAGTTTAGGGTTATTTTTCTTCTTTCGGTTTCATTCTGAGTGTTCTTTTTCTCAATACCAGGAATGTTTTCTATCATCTCAGGCAGTTGCTGCTGTCTCCAAGCTGGGAACTTGTCTGCATTGTAAATGGGTTTGACTGTTGATATGTTAAGTATAGGATCTGCCCTAATCTTTTGTTTTGCAGTTGCTACAAAGTTGCTACGCTTCAGTCTTCCCTTTCCAAAACCATTAAACCTGCTATACATAGGGTGGTCTGTCAATCTTCTAAATTTTTCAGCTTGTTGCTGAGCTCTGCTATCTCTTCTATCCTGCATTGGTTGTAAACAAGTGATCATTTCTAATTCATTAACAGGTGTTGTCTTCAGGCTTCCAGTTATGATTCGCATTCCTTGATTTTGGACTACTTATTTTGTTAAAGTTTGACTTAGCTGCTGTTGCCCAAGCTGCAATGCCATATTCCAGTACTGGCCTCATCCGTCCAGTATATAACTTCTTGAGAACTTTCTCATCTGCTCCCCACGTTGTACCAGCAAGCTTTTTCATGATTGCCATTCTTTCTCTTGCTCTTGTTCGATTTTTCTCAACCTGTGTCTTCCATGTCAGGTGACGATCAAAGGTGACTCCTAGATAGTTTGGATTTTCTTCATGGCGCAATATTTTTCCATTCAATACCAGCTTAGGTTGCTGAGTTTTATTTGAGAGGGAGAACACTGTGCATGTTGTTTTCTCCTCACTTATCTTCACTAGCCATGATTTTGACCAGTCCTCTAGCGCTAATAAGGCTTGCTGTATTCTGCTGTTAGCTGTACTAATATATTCTTCAGATGTCCATATGGCTAGGTCATCTGCAAAGGAGGATGTGTGTACTCAGGCTGGAAAATTTTCCGTGATGTCATTTATATATTCTAGGAATAATGTTGGGGGACACCTTGCTCCAACAGCATCATTTTGCTGGTTTGTCCTTGTACTTTTGTCCTGGCTGTCCTGTTCTCAAGATAGTGGCTGATCCATTTATACATTTTCCCACAAACATGCAATTTTTGCAGTTTTACTTTCAGTCCTTCCTTCCATACTTTATCAAATGCTTTTTCTAAATCTATCCAGACTGCTAGTGTGTGCTTTTTCTCTTGGAAGGCACCCTCTATTTCCTGAGCTATATAGGTTATTTGATCTTCAGTGGATCTGTACTTTCTGAATCCTGCTTGGTGTGGTGTTAAGAGTTGGTTTTCTTCCAGATGCCATGTTAGCCTGCCATTGATAATGCGTTCCATTAATTTTCCTACACAGCTAAGTAGACTGATAGGTCGATAACCATTTGGTTCTTCCAGGTCTTTTCCTTTCTTTGGGACTGGTATTAGTATAGCTTCCTTCCATGCCTGTGGGACTATTCCTCTCTTCCAGCTGTAATTTAGGACTGCTAGTAGTTTATTTTTTGCCTTAGTGCCTAGTCCTATTAGCATTTCATTTGTGATTCCATCCTTTCCTGGTGATTTCTTCTTTTTTAGGGTATTCATTGCCTGTTCCATTTCTTACATTTTCAGATTTACCATCATATATTCTGCTGCTGTCTCTGTATTACTATGGTGTATCTGTTTATCTTTGATTGCTTTCTTCTGTTCGGTTGTAATATCAATGTGGTTTGCACTGGCATAGTGTTCCATTAGTGCATTTGCAGCCTTTTTCCCTGTAAGCAGGGCATTTCCTTGTTTAATTGTTATTTGTTTGTTTCTAGGTCCTTCATTGTTCATGGCTTTCACTAGTTTCCATAGTTTGTTTCCGTCCCTGTCAAAGTTCAGGTTTTCTGTTTTTTCCCTCCAACAATCTCTTGTTGTTTGATTTACTGTTCTTTTATATTTTGCTGAGATGGCTTTGAGAGAGATGTTCGCTTCAGTTGTTTGTTCTCTCTCTGCTGTCTTCCTGGCATCTTCAACTTTGTCCTCCAAAATTTGTAGTTCTTCAGTCCAGTATGGTTTGTAATTTTTCCTCGCTCCTCTTGGAATAGACTCAGTGGCCGCCTGTATTATTGTTCTGTTTAGACTTTCCACCATTTGCTTCATGTTGCCATATCGTGTATTTATGTTTTCACAATATTTGTCTGTTAGTATGGCAAATCTGTCCCAATCTGCTCGTTTGTAATTCCAGCGGGGCAAAGGCCTTGCTCCTGAGGAACATACTCCATATTCATTACAAGCTTGATTGGTATGTGGTCACTACCTGCTAATTGGTCAAGCACATGGCTATCGATTTTGTGGAGGATGTCTCCTGTGCAGAAAGCTAAGTCTGGGGTAGAAGTGGTAAACCATCTTCTGGAGTAAAAGCTCGGTATGTCATTCGCTTTGTTGAGTAGATGGAGATTTGAGTCTATTTCCCAGTCCTCCACTTCATCTCCTCTTTTGTCAGTATCTGGGTATCCCCATCTTTCTGAACGGCTATTAAAGTCTCCGACTATAATGCAGTTTGTGTCAGTTATTTTCATGTTTGAGAGTGTAAGGTCCTTATCTGCTGGTCTATACAGATTGTAAATTCTTATTTTCCCGTCCTTTATCATTATATCAACACCTATAATTTCCGTTTGGTTGTCAGAGATCATAGATACTTCGCTGCAAGGTATTGTATTTTGTGTAAGTATTAGAACTCCTTTGTGTCCTTCGCGGTCAAAACGTGTGGCCTGACATCCTCTGACTGAGAATTTGCGATTGGCGTTGAGGTGTGTCTCCTGAATGCATGCCACATCTATTCTATCTTTATGAAGACGCTTTGTTAGGGAGACTTTCTTGTTATAAACTCCTTTGGCATTCCACTGTAGTATGTTGAGTGTCCGGGGTATTTGGTCAATAGCTTTTAACCTATTCCTCTGTGCCTTGACTCCACAGCACAGGGGAAGGTCACCACCAGTAGTCATGGGTGGACCCCCTCGAGACAGGAGGCCCAGCACTATCACCAGCTGATGGGACTTCACGAGATTAGCACCATAACGATTAATTTTAATTTGTGACATGAACAGCCATTCTGAATGTTGGAAGTTTCATTGCATGTATCCTCCAAGGGTCCCTTGTTTAAAAAAATTATTACTTTATTCACCATGTTCAATATTTCTATATGCTTCCCCTGGGAATACTGACTCTATTTTTACAGTTGCTCATGTTCGAGGCCTTGAAATGGCCACACTTACTATCTATGCACTAAAATAAGCCTATAAACAACTGATTCAGAAAAAATATTAGGTACGTCTTTAAGATGTCATAAAATGCATTACAGAGCTTCTGACCTTTTGGCAACAAACTTTAAGTTAATTTTCTAAATGAACAATTGAAAATAATACTTACGGGTATTACCAAACTATGGCTTGAACATCCTCATCTTCGTTGTCCATTTCAATAACTTCTAACTGACCAGCATCAGTGACACCCTTGCCTGCATCTTCATTTGCAGACTGAGAATATGACCCTTCTTCAGCCGCATGGTCATATTCTACTGCAGCATCACAGCCAGCCTCATTATCACCAGACATTCCAGCTTCAGATTCATCAAGATTAGCTGTCCTCACATTAGCCACACTGGCGTCATCTGTTAAACCCTGCTCTTCTCTACAGTCTGTTTCAGAGTTTTCGTCAAAGGGAGGCAGTGAAGCATCCAATTCCTGTTTCCTGCTTTTGTCATCAGAAGGCAGCATATCACTTGATGATGATGGATCAAGGAAAGTACCTTTAAAGTCTGTCTTTTCATTGGCAGTTGCATTATTACTATCCGCAGTCTCACCAGTGTCTGACTGATCAACATCCGAATCACATTTAATGTTAATTTTGTTCACCCCATCATGAGATGAATCGTGTGTCTGATCGTCTGCTGACTGATCAAATACTGAATGTTCTGAGTCAGCAGCATTCTGATTGTCTGATTCAAGTGCTTCTTTTTTAATATTTATTTGTAGTTGTAGAGTGCTGTTTGGGTTACTAGTTGTTGCAGGTCCCTGTGGCTGCTTAAAACTTGTATCTGAATAATTATGACTTGAAGAAGGAAATGATTGTGGATGAGACTGGGAGTTTTGATCAGAAAAGGGCTGCATTCCCATATGAGGATTTTGAATTCGATGTCTCTTTGGGGAGATTCTACAATCATCTGTTCCTGGACGCTTCTGTGATCCCCCAGGAACCTGAGAGTGAGGAGAAACATGAGAACCTGTTCTATAGTACTGGGAGCTGTGATGTGCTCCACTAGGATATGAAGAAATGACTGAAAGATGTGGAATTGGTGAACAAGCTCCATCACGAATTTGTTTTTGTGATTCTTTCTTGGCTAAAAAGCTATTGCTTACAAATGTAAAGTGACTTTGTTGTGCTCTTAAGTACTTTTTCATTGAGAACATAGTCAACTTTGCTTCCACTATCAATATTAACATTTATGTAACCAACAATTTCGATTCCACTATCAAATTCCATGCACCCATGGCATAAAGCCTGAAGGGATTTACTGAGACTTGAGATAAATCTGTTCGCAACAGCAACATCCAACTGGAGCTCTGGCATGGTGACAGCAATATCTGAAATAAGTTAGAAGGCTGTAAAATTACAGAAAACAACTAGAGAACATTTTCAATGCTATTACTTAACAACATTATTACGCACAGTATCCAAATAATGTACTTTCCTGTAATTTATGAGTCTGCAGCATTTCTAGGTAATGAGTAAGATACAGGAATCGTAACTTTACTCTAGATATGAATATATTATCTTGTTAAATCCATAAGACTATGTGGGCTTTGTAGATCATGCATCATCAAATATTGTTAATTGTATTACATTGGAATATACTTTTCACTTCTACTGAAATATGCCTTTCGTGATCAGGATGATGGTATATACATTCACTCATGCTCAGATGGCGGCCTTTACAATGCTCAGAGATTGAAGGCCAAGACTAAAATTAGGAGGGTACTGATCAGAGAGTTGCTTTTTGCAGATGATGCTGCAGTTACGACCCACTCTTGAGGAAGAATTGCAATGGCTACTATCTGCATTCTCCAATGCTTGTTCTGAATTTGGTTTAACAATTAGCAAAAGAGACACAGATTATGTCACAAGGTGCACATGGGGTATCCATCAATCTTTATTGACGACGCCGAACTAGAGATGGTAGACCATTTTACATATCTAGGATCAGTGGTAAATAGCAAATTATCCCTAGATCAGGAAATCAACATCCGGATTGGTAAGGCAGCAACAACAATGAAAAGGTTAAGAAAAAGAGTCTGGGAGAACAGGAAGCTTACTGCAAAAACAAAAGTCCTTGTCTATCAAGCCTGTGTCCTTAGTACTCTTCTTTATGGCAGTGAAACCTGGACAACTTACTCACACCAAGAGAAACATTTAAACAGCTTTCATATGCGGTGTCTGCGAAGAATTATTGGTATTAAATGGCAAGACAAAATCACAAATACTGAAGTATTGGAAAGATCAGGTTGTGTGACAGTTTATTCCATGCTCAGTCTTCGTAGACTTAGATGGATAGGACATCTTAGGAGGATGGATGATGGTAGAATACCAAAGGACATCTTTTTTGGTGAATTACAGATGGGTAAGAGATCTTAGGGTCGGCCTCTACTGCGATACAAAGATGTGTGTAAGCGGGACTTGATTGATAATGCACATTGGGAGCAAGTCGCCGCTGAACGTGTTGCATGGAGGACAAACATCAGAAATGGAATAAAGACAAAGGAGAAAATTATTGCAGATAAGTCACACACCAAGCGTTTGAGACGTAAGATGGTGCATGATGGTGGAAATGACCACGTGTTCACATGCACTCACTGTGAACGGACATTTACAGCGCAAATTGGCCTTATCAGTCACATTCACTACCGCCATAGGTAAAAGTTATTATGCCTTTTTAAAGCACAAACTATCGTCTGTCAAGACGGCAAGGTGCCAATGATTACATTGTGTAAAATCTTAATGTTGAAACTGAAACTATACACTGTTCAATTATAAAAATATCTGATGAACAGAAGAATTGTTTAAATAAAACTGTCTCAGAAGGACACAAAATTAAACAATAAGAAGTCAACATGCTAGAATTGAAAAAGATTTTGGTGACATGGTCAAAGCATTTTACCAAGGAATACTCAAAAAATAATAAAGAAATTATATTCAGCCTAATCATAGTAAAAGATGGAAAAATACAACCACAGGTCACTTTGCCAGAATCTCGTTTTTCCCTCCCAAATTTTAGACTGAGAGTTGTACAGTACAGCAGAGGGGATAGGGTAACATCGACAGCTTTTTGATAACAACTTAAGGGACAGAAGGCCAAGTGAAAAAAATAACTTTCCTTCACAAAAACCCAAGTTTCACAAGCGATTGTATGTAAGACAGTTTCTATTAATATCATCTTTTACTTTCTCTTTCAACAGATTATATCCATGGAAATGGCCCAGATCTGCCTGCGAGTAGGTTCACTCCCTAAAAACTGTGCCAGGATTGTGGCATTATGACCTATTACTATTATGTGTGATTTCCAACTACCCTGGAATTGTTACAGTGCACAGTTTACACATTGGATCTTCTGTTTTTCACCCAGATCTGTGAAGGATGGGTATCCAATCATCTCGCTACTCAAGACAAGAAATCAGCAATGTTTTACGACTTGGCCGGCTGGTCTTTTAAAAATTTACAGCAAAACAATAAATAATCAAGACATTTTGAGGGAGTTAATTCTGGAGACCAACATATATAAATACTCTATGATATGAGCTGATGAAAGTCTTAACACCAGCGAAGAGTCTAAAATCAGTCCGCATCTCGATGAGGTAGGTGAGAAGAAGGGATTATCATTAAACATCACCAAAACTGAAAGCATGTTGGTTTCTATCCATCCATCCATCATGTGCCATGCCGATAAGTGTGGGCGGTCATGCTTTGCCATCTCACTCGATCACCAGTCAAGGATCAGCTCTGTGTTTGTCTCCACCATGCAACGTGGCCAAGCCATCCAGGTATTTACTTCTCAGTCTTCCCCTTGATCTTGCCAGTTGTCACCAAGTTCTCCAATTCATTTCTTCTCATAACATGCCCAAAATCATTTTACTGTCTACGTCTAATGTCGTCTAATCAACTGGTTCTCAACCAGTGGGAATTCTCCCCCCCCCCCCCCCCCCACACCCCACACACAGAATTTTAGAGTTTCCAAGGAGGGAATTAAATTAATATTATTTCATGATCGCAGTTAATACAAAAACCGATTACGTGATATTGTTTTTCCCTCCTATACTTTACAGTTCTGTACTTCTCGCCCCTCTGAAATTCATTTGTTAATTTTATAACATAAGTAGACCCACAAATCACATTTTATATAGATGCCTAGACTTGTTCTAGTATGTGTTATTAAATATAGCTTCCATTTTTACGTATAGTGTGTAGGGAGGGGGAGGGGGGGGGGGGTGTTGGGGAGGGGAATTTATAGGGAGGAAATACGAAGGGGGGTGGGGGGATGACATTCTGAACATATGGTGAAGGGATGCATGGGCCAAATAAGGTTGAGAACCACTTCTCTAATCAGTTTACGATCTTCACTTGTTTCTTGAAGGACTTGTTCATTTGTTTTTCTGTATGTCTATGGTATTCTTTGCATTTTCCTCAGAAACCACATTTCCACAGCCATCAGATGTTTTTCAGCTTGTCTGCTCATTGTCCATGCTTCACAATGATACAAAAGTAGCGGTTCTATATAGCACTTCAACACTCTTTTTCTCGTTTCAATTGATATCTTTTTATTGGTCAGTATGTTTTTTATCTTGCAAAAGGCTACCTACGCAATAGCAATTCATGTTCTAATCTCTTCAAGTCATCCCCCATCAGATGTTATGACTGTTACGAGATATTTGTACAGATTCACTTGTTTAAGAATATGCCCATTTACTTGTATATTACATTGTGGTATTTCCTTCTTCCCAGTGACGACCATAATCTGTGTCTTCTTACAATTCAATTCTAACCCTAGTTGTTTCACTGTGTGCAACAACCACATCTACTAAATGTTGCAGGTCCTGTGCATTGTCTGCAATCAAGACGGTACCCTCTGCATATCTAATGTTATTGATGTGTAGTCAATAAAGCAAAGGTGTAGATCTTTGTTTACTTCTATAGAACGTTAAATTACTGTTCTCAGTATATATGCAGCATTTACTGTACCCTTGCGTTCTACAAACTCACATTGTTCTTCTCCTATTTCAGGTTGTATTTTCTTCCTAACTCTTTGCATGATAAATCTTAGCAAAATCTTTGTGATGTGACTCATTATAGGATTTTCAATCGTGTTGCGACCCGAACTGAAAACGAACGTGATATACCGTGCCACCCCGGCCCGACTCATGTCTCCAAAACTGCTGCTGTAAAGACCATTCATGCTTACGGCGTCATTCAATCATTCAAATAACACGTGACAATAATAGACGCCATCTTAGGTTGTGTAGAAAAGGTTAGTCTAATATTTTGTGCACAGCGAGTGGTTGAAATTATTGTGACCTATTAAATAAATTGAATTACTCAGGCAAAAAGAAAGTAATTTTATTTTCTAGAGCTTGATTATTTAATACTAGCTGACCCGGCCCGGCTTCGCCCAGTCCCTGGCGGGATCTATCTATCTATCTGTCTGTCTACCTACCTACCTCTGTCTGTCTGTTGACCCGGCTGTCTGTCTATCTATCCATCCATCCATCTAGAGGACCCAGCCCAGCTTCACCCAGCCCCTGGCGGGGATCAATCAATCTATCTATCTACCTACCTACCTATCTGTCCGTCTCTCCCTCCGTCTATCTATCATCTATCTATCTATCTGTCTGCCTACCCGTCTGTCTCTCCCTCTCTACTCTATCTACTCTCTCTATCTATCTACTCTCTATCTACTCTCTATCTATCTATCTATCTATCTATCTAATCTATCTAATCTATCCATCCATCCATCCATCCATCCATCCATCCATCTATCTGTCTGTCTGTCTGTCTATCTATCTATCCATCCAGAAACTGCAGACATTTGAATTTGAATGGCATATCTGTTGGAATCATTGGGATGCGAGGCAATAGTACATCTTCTCCTTTACATTTCACACTTAAAATTGTAGCTTTGATGATATTGTTCAGAGTTAGAAAATTTACATTACTTTTACGAAAACTTTTGATTTTTTATTTTAGCCATCTAACGGCCTGCAAAATGTTTTTTTAAATTCCGAATTCTTGAGGTTCTAAGTTTTTATCACTTTGTTTTGATTCACAGAGAGTCCCATTCCCGTTGCGGGGGAAATGGGTTCGTAATTTTAGTATTTTAAAGGCGTGCTGCGTGTATGGTATTTGTGTAGGTCTTATGACATATTTACATAGTATGCATAAAGTATGAACCAAAAAATTAAAAAAAAAATAAAAAGCTAATTAAGAATGTCCTTCCACACACCATGTGTTCTCTTTCACACCCACAACATTGAATGAAATGTTGGGAAAACCTGATTTTGACCGCACACACGGCCAACTAAAAAATAAAGCATATACACATTTTATGCAAGTGTGAATTTTGTACTGACCTTCTCCCGGCCAAGCGACGTCATTCAGACACACAGTTCTCGGCAGTGGATAAACAATTTGCAATCAGTGTGCCAAATGGATTAAAACAAACTGGAGTGTTAGGCTATTCCTGTTCCACTTTGGAAAAGAAACTACTGTGTCCCGTGTCGATTAATGTCGATGGACATTTGTCTATATGTGAATTTGTGGTTTCGATTCTGGACAGGACTAGTTACATAAGGTATTAAATAGATAGAGATTAGGTATAAGTAATACTAGGCAGGTAATTGACTATGCACAATTGGGAGATACTCGGAATTGAGCGTAGTGATGGGGCGTTGTGGGAACCCATTATAGGAGCGTCAGCAGCAGCAGGCTGATGCGTTGCTGGAACTAGGTTGAGTGATATATCATTTAACTCAGCAGGTTAAGACCAATGTCGTGGGATGATATTCAGTGAGATTGAGGGTGGTTTGGGGGATAAAGGAAATGTCAATGGTAGGATCTTCCAGTAGGGTGTCTACTGGGGTTTCTTCGCTTTCCTTTAGTCTTTCCTTTTCTTACCACATCTCAGGCCAATGTGATGAACTCCTCTGCCTTATGCCAGAGTTTAGTTCTAGGTTGATCAGGATATAAATATCTGAGTACGGCCTTCGGCCTACACTCACATATAGTAGGTCTGAATCGGGTTTCTCTCACCGGGTGTTATCTCTTCGACAGATTCTACTGTATCTGAGAATGTACGAACAACTCAGAGGTGTGGACAATGGCAGTCACACTGAGTGCAGTTCTGCTGAATGGCCTTTGCAATGGGACACCGTTCCACATGGAATCATAGTCTCGTCTGAGACAGGATTGTTTATTATGAAAGGACTAGTTTGTCAGGGCTGAGTGCCCAAAACCGCTGATTTTTAAAGAACTATAAACACCTCCTGTGACTATGACAATAGTAGGTAGAGAGGTGGAATAGTGATGACATTCATTAAGTAACATTTTCCAAAATAAACAGGAAGAATTTACTGTAACAGCTACCATCAGTTTGTTTAGGGATATTGATAGACATGTGCAAGTGTTCCTAGGTCATGGGATTTATATAAACGTATCAGGTACATCGTGTGTTCCGAACTATTGGACAGTATTCTACCATATTCAACATTAGTAACCAGGCACCCAGACTATCCACGATCAACTGGAAGAAGTCGACCCCTGGCCGGAGAGACGCTTCATTTGGTGAGGTCCTTCTGAACTTGCTGTGTTGTGTTGTGGTATGGCCGGACACTATGATGAAAGATCCTGAACTAACTGGTCTCATCTCGCATACACAATAGACTATACTACAGAAGGTCTATACACATACATTGCACACACGTGACACTTTTCTTTATTAAATTATTTTATCATTTGTTAGAAGCCAGAGTTGTGTGGGTATGTTCTGGAGGAATATGAAGAGGGGTATTGTCCCGTGGTAAGAAGAGAGAGAGAGATAGTGATCCAGAGACTGAAGGGGTTGTGTAGACAAAGATCAATTAGATTCCAAGGCTGATGATATAGAATTAAAAGAGTGTGCTTGTTGATTCCTCTCACCCCAGGGACAACTGGTGACAAAATATATAGATTAAGATATTTTTAGATGGATATTCTTCTTCTTCTGCGTTCATCCTGAGACTTTTCTTGGACGTGATTGCATTGTGCTCGTTTACAGCAGAAATGTGCTCTTGCACCGTTAGGCCCGACTTCTGCAGGCATATTTTGACCGGGTTAACCTTCCCAGGAGATGGAGATTCAAATTCAGTACCAATTTTGACAACTATTTGGAGAGTGTCATCGCTTATATTGCATTAGAAGTCATTAAAAAACATGTGTCTGTAAGATGTTTGAATGGAACTCCAAGATGGCAGCAGCCAGCCGTGGAAAGTTTTAATGCTTAAACATGCCATTTGAACTACTAAAGTTACAGAAAATACAAGTTTGAAGATTATTAATAGTTTATTTGTATACTTGTACTATTTATTTTATCACTTAACATGACAGAACATATTGATGAAGTCAGATTTCATATCCGTCAATGACCTGTTTGATACTTCTTCTTCTTCTTCTGTGTTCATCCGGATGTGACTGTGTTGTGCCTGTTTACAGCAGAGCTGTGTTCTTGCGCCGTTAGGCCGACCCATCCGACTTCTGTGGGCATTTGTTGACCGGGTTAACCTTCCGGGACCTGTTTGATACAATCTCGAATGGACCGGAAGATGAGAAAATGAGACAAACTGAAGAGCCTCAAAAGTATGGGGAACATGAGAAAATCGTAACCCGTTTCACCTTCACAAAAATGTGAATATCTCCACTTAGACATTGACATACAGGCATCATTGAGGTACCATTCAGATTTGGTTTTTCAAGACCTATCTACCTGTGGTGGACGCATTTGTAAATACACAAGTTTAAAATCATGATTGAATCTCCTACTCATTATACTAATTGTTCGATGTTGATCACATTCCAAGGCTCCTGATTTCTTTGGGATTGCAATAAATACAGAGTTACATAATTCATAAGGTATCATAATTCATATCTCCAGTATCATATATTGTAATTGTATTCAGCAGTCTGGTAACTTTATATATTCCATATTCTTTTAAAGCATTAATCATTTCTGTTGTGATGCTGTCTGAACCGGGGGTCTTGCCAGTTTTCATTTGGTTAAGAGCATTCTGAACCACCATCTTCAATATTAATGGTCCTTCATTATTATTTTTGAATATCATACTGTTCTTCTCTGTTATCATCATAAACGTTTTTCACATAATCTGACCATACATGTAAAATCTTATCTGTTTCTATTATGATTTTTCCATCTTTTGTCTTTAGGCAGCCTGCTGATGTATGTGTTCTTTGATTAGTACACTCCTGAATTCTTTTGTGCATTAGTTTGGTATTTTTACTGTTATTTGTTTTAAAATTTCTGTGCATTTTTTTTCTCAAGCCATGCTTCTTTTTTTCCTGAACAGCGCAACAGTAGATACTTATTTACCTTTAAATAAAATACTGTGATATAACTTATGGTTTTCTTAAAAAGTTAGTATTCTTCTTCTTCTTCAGCGTTCCGAGCCATTGAGGTTTGTGCAGATACAATCCATCTCCATTCGTCTCTCTGGTGGACATTCTCTTGCCAGTCGTTGATTCCAAGTGCTTGTAGGTCTGTATATGTATTATCTCTCCACCGTCTTCTTGGTCTACCTCGGGGTCTACGGTCATTTATTTCCTGAGTGTAAGCGAGTTTTGTTTCCCTATTATCTTCCATTCTTTCTATATGCCCCAGCCATTGTAGTCTATTAGCCTTCATGATACCAGTGATTAGCGGGGACTTAAACAGATCATAAATGTCTTTGTTACTTCTTCTTTTCCACTCTCCACTTTGTATCCCTAATGGGTCCAAAGATGCGTCTTAAAATTTTGTTCTCAGAGGTTTGTAACAAGGCTTCGTCTCCTTTCATTGTACTCCAGGTTTCAGAGCCATATAGCACAACTGGTCTGATCAGTGTTTTGTATATTGTGATCTTGGTGTTATGAGATAGCGCATTTGATTTAAGTAGATGTTGTAGTGCAAAGTATATCTTATTTCCAGAGTTGATTCTAGTTTGTATTTCTTCCCTTATGATGTTGGAGCAGTTAGTTTATTTATTAATTGCTCACTTTTAGATACAGAATAGTGTAATTATAGAGCAGAAATAGAAATCAATTATTAGCGAAAGTGACTGCTTAATTTATGCAGCAGTTACAAACTTATTTACTTACATTATATTATTGCATGATAATTAAAGCTGTCACAATGCAATGTGGGTACATTTTCATGAATTGTTCTTTCACCAATGACGAACATTTTACATGACATTTAATATTCAATTAATATAAACGGGAAGCTATTTTTAACTGTTAATTAGGTCACAGCATATCCTACCAAAAAGTCTTAAAAGTCGCATGCATTTTTCTCAGAGACTCTGGTGCTGTGTATGATGCTTTTGGTAAGCCACCCTGCAGAAAGAGACTGAGCCATATGGGGTAAAACCCGGTGCAATGAAGTTGATCCTCTCGATATCTTATTTAAAGAGGAATGTGACCTTTACTTTCCTTTTTTTACATCTTGCCAGGTTCGTTAACAATGCAACACTTTTAATGAATAATGAACAATTAAATTGGCTGCCATTTTTAATTATTGATTAGGTCACAGAACATCCTATCAAAAAATAGATATGTTTTTTGTCGTTAGGCCTTGCCACCCCGGACGCAATGATTTATATGGTACCATATTGTCCGTTTAAAAATAAACAAGCCACAGTAATAGAAGGCAGGATTTGTCAGCTTCCAATTTATTGAGCTGCGATAAAAAAAAATCCCCCATTTCTTCAGATCCCTTTACACTTCCTGGTTGTAGATCACGACACAAAAATATTAATAACTCTCGCTTAGAATTTAATGCAGTCTTCATTGAGATACCGTTGGATTCGTCTCGTCAGGCTGTATCCAACTGTGATGATTTCATTAGCAATGTCAGAGTTATCGAACTTTCCCAGGTGGGTTTTTTTGTGTGTGATTTCCCGTACTTTTTCTTGAGACCAACGATTCACTTCCGGTTGAGACTATGTCCATCTAGATATTAATTAAACGAAAGCAGCGTGGTTCAGTATTGGTCCTTCTACTGAGCATCAAAGTTTTGATACCGAGAAACTATTTTCTATTGCATTTTGTGGAATATATTCACGAATAGTAAGCTAATTTGACTTATAACTCCTTGTAGATTAAAGAAAACTTAACTGTTTTATTGCATTTTTGAATTCCCCGTTCAATTTTACATAAATGTGCAGAGTTGCAACATCCCCTTATTCGTCCTTCGTTAGGAAAATTTTTTTTAGTATAGCAGCATAGCCAGTCATATTGAGAATGAATAGACTCTGAATAGCGCATCCACTTCGCAAAATTCTATCTATGGCGACACCCACGCTATAGTATAGTAATACTATTATACACCTGTAACAGGGGATTGGGGGGGGGGGGGGGTGTCTTTAGCAGCATAGCTGTACACAAAATTAAATAATTGAATTTAAATAAAATACTGTGAAACAAGTTATGTTTCATTTTTATACATCTTCACCTATTTTAACTTTAGTTTTTGCATATTTCATTTTCAGTTTTACATTATGATAATAAAAATAAATAAATATTACGTTAAGTTAGGCCTCGCCGCCCCGGACGCAATGATATATGGCACTACATTGTCCGTTTAAAAATAAACAAGCCACGGTAATAGAAGGCAAATAATAAACAATTCGCGGCCATTTTAAATTGTTAATTAGGTCAAGGCACATCCTATTGAAAAATAAATAATACGTCAAGTTAGGCCTCGCCGCCCCATACGCAATGATATATGGCACTTTGTTGTCCATTTAAAAATAAACAAGCCACAGTAAAAGAAGGCAGAATTTCTCAGCTTCCAAGTTTAGGGCCGCGATAAAATCCCTTATAACGATCAGGACTTCTCACTGGCAAGGAACACCAGGCCTCCTAAATCCAGTGAGCAACAATCATGACTTAGGTCATCATTGCACTTCCTGGTATTAAATTACGTCACAAAAAAATTCATAATTCCGCTTAGAGTTAACGTACACTCTTCCTTGAGATACCGTTGGATTCGTCTTGTCAAGCTCTATCTAACTGGTGTGATTTCATAAGTAAAACCCTAATTTTAAAATATTCTCTATATATGCTAAATAAAACAAGATTAAGAAAATCTGGCTAGGATTTCATTATGAAGATGACATTTAAATGTAAAAGAATCTAACGAAAATATAAAGCATTTCAAATGCAACAAATTTTGTTAGTTGTCACTCACCAATAATGAACAGTATATAAATCAAATAATATAAAATAAAATTATGACGGTTGAATCTGTTTTACTAAACTAAGCGTAAATCAAATATTTAAATTCTGCAATTCCAAAAACACAGTACGAAGCATGGCAATGATACTACTAGGGGCAAGCTACTCAGTTGCACAGACTACCAGGGTTGTCACTTTTTTTTTTTGGACCAAAAAATTCTAGAAACTGCCCAAACAATATTCATAAATATCTAGATTTTGCTGGAAAGTATTGAGGAAAAATATCCAGATTGAGAAAGAAAGAAATTACATATGTATTGATGTGACTGCCGGTCTCCCTGACGAAGGTATTTACGGCTTTCGCCGTAACCCCGTATATCCTCGTGAGTAACGCAGCTGCGCCCGAACCGGCAGCGGTTCGAGCCGCCCTGGTAACTTACGGGGGTTATGTGAGTCGGTCACTCAGAAATCAATGGCAAACTACTGAGCGTAATCTTGCCTAGTACATCAACAGCAGCTGAAAAATGCTGATGTTGACTGCAACGTCCTGTAAGGGATATGCAATATTAAAAAAAATTGATGTGACTTACCCTATAGAATCATGTCCTCATCTTCACTGATGTCTGTCTCACAAGATGCACTTAGCTTGGATGATGAAGTTGAAGCTTCAGATTCAAAATGACTCTGGTTTGCTTTAGCTGTTCCAATTTCTTTTAATACACGATCAGGGAGCTGATAAGTTGAACAGCATTTTCCTGCTCTCATAAGGCCAAATCTTATTGTCAAGATGGCATTTAAGAGGTCAAGTTTCATCCTGCTTCTTAGTTTACATTTTGTATAATTCATAGTACTGAAAACTCTTTCCACATCAGCATTTGAATGGGGTAGTATCATGGCAGACATCGCACATTCAAAGAGCTCACAGAATGGACTGTTACCTGAGGCATCTTTAAATTGTCTTACTTCACTCCAAAAGGCTTCAGTTTCTGTTTTGTTTCTCCAGTCAACCAAATTTATTTTGGTTAACTGATATTCTGCTTCCGCCACACTATTATCAGTAGCCTCTAAAAATTTCATAACTTGACAATATTTTGATATGTCCTTTACTTGCTGAAGTATGTTGTTAACAGAAAAGAGTGAAATATTTTTCAATACACTTAAATTTTCAGGAAGTCTCTGCTTCAATTGCTTGAATAATGAGAGAAAAAAATCTTGACAGCGCTTTCTTAAATTAAGTTGTTCTCTTCATTCTCCGTTAACAGTCCTTTTGTTTTTAAAACATCAATTATTTATTCGATTTGGTATCCCGGGTATGGCTTAGGAGCCAACAGCTCTCTATAGTGCAAGTGAACTGTAACAGTATTGGGTATTGTTAGGATCTAGTGATCTAGTGGGAAACACAGATACAGCACGATTGAGCATTGAGACTGAAAGGGGTGGGAGATGCTCAATCGTGACGTATTGGGTTGGTATAGGCAGTTAGGACCCGGCCATAGTAGGGAGTGGAGGTGTACATCGAAGCTTTGTTATATTACGCCAATAAACGTTTTGTCAACAAGCAAACAACATGCCTTCGTCTTCTTACACACTGTTATAAAGGCGAAATGGTGCCGTGACCAGGATGCGAACCTGAAGATGAGAAAAACAAAACAATGCGAAGCCAGGATTGAATAACGTCGCGGAAAGGTTCAAGAACTAAACAAACAAACAAAATACTAGCGGCACGTGAAAGAACAATTACTGAACCTGATAACAGGCGCACCAAAAGATGGCCAGTAAGTTGTAAATAGTAGTAATATCTGAATACAGAGGCCAAAAGCTCACCCAGGAGTGGTCCTTTGTAAGTCTTTTTTAAGACTTCAGATAACGGTCAAAGTAGTAACAAGAAGTTTGTTATACCAGCCGTTTTGCAGAGTTCACAGTGAAGGAAGTTTGTATGGCCGCCCTTCTGCAGTTTGATTGTTAGCAACAGGCTTGACATGGACTGAAATTTTGCGTTGCAAGAGCTATCAAAGCCGCTACCTTACATCGTTCTGATTGACCAGGAGTGATCCTATCCTGAGAGTTTGGGCAAACCAGCAATTCAAGTTGCTCAAAGTTAAAGAGCTAATCAGGAGTTGTCAGGACAGCATGATCGTTGATCGGGCCATAAATTCTTGAAACACTCAATTATCGCTAGGCCTCGGCTGATCCTGATAATTTTTTGGGGCCTCGTTATTACTAAGACCTCATGAAGACATCGATGATGTACCCCACCCGGGGTGAAGACAAAGACAAACAAGCTGGTCGGGACCCGACCAGGGGTTGAAGAATTTCCGGCAGCCCATGAGAAGTGACCTGAGAGGAAGAGACAGGCTACCTAATCTCCGCTACCCAAACTAAGCTCAGCTACCTGAACTCTGCGACTGATTTTAAGCTCCGGATGTTCGAATATGACGGCGAGTCGAAGAAAGTGATTCCTTGAACAACGAAACAGATTCAGGGTAAAATTTCTGTATTATATAAACATAGTAATTAACTGAACAATTTTACAAAATAAGGGAATTGTGCTCTTTAAAAATTAAGAAATTGAAATTGTGTTTTGTGCTATATTTTAGAATATTTCAGAATGGCAGAACAAAACTCGTGGCGTATTTTGACCGATAACGAGCATAGGTACAATTGACTAATTGAACACTGCTCTTGTGTGAAGCATATAGTTGGTTTAGATAAATACGCCTGTGAAATTGATTTGGTGATTTCAGTATAACAGTTCCATCACAGCACAGTGGAGAAACAGACATAAAATTCAGCTGAGTATAAGAATATACAAAAGAAGAAATAGAACTCTTTCAAAAAAACAACATTCACCTAAACCACACACCCCTTTACACCCCTTCTTTGTCTTCCTATCGTGTGAAAGTAATTTCAGGTTAGTTGAAAGTGGGGGATTTGTAGCGTTGGTGATAAAATAAGGAGTTGGTGTTAGCGTTTGAAATTTTAAGCAGATTGCTTACGAAGAGAAGAAGGAGTATTTAAGAAAACGTGTTATGATGTTATGATTTGTTATATAAAGTTGAATTTGAAATGTAAAAATGTTATGTTTGGTTGAAGGGCTAGGAACGAAGAAGAAGTGGGTTAACTATATAACAGGGGAAAGAGTTAAAGAAATAGAATGTTTAATTAAATTGGAGTTGGTTTGGGGAAGATTAGAATAAAAAGAGAGAATAGAGTATGGGGATTGGGAGTAAAGATTTTTCCTTTAAAAGGAAAATTCTTTAATTGACATGGGGAGGTGTAACAGTATTGGGTATTGTTAGGATCTAGTGATCTAGTGGGAAACACAGATACAGCACGATTGAGCATTGAGACTGAAAGGGGTGGGAGATGCTCAATCATGACGTATTGGGTTGGTATAGGCAGTTAGGACCCGGCCATAGTAGGGAGTGGAGGTGTACATCGAAGCTTTGTTATATTACGCCAATAAACGTTTTGTCAACAAGCAAACAACATGCCTTCGTCTTCTTACACACTGTTATAGAACAAGTCAGCTTTAGAAGTTGGCAATATAAGTCTTTTACCAATTGAGTGAAATAGCAAAGTGAGATCGTCAAGTAATTTACCTTTATCAACATTTTGAGATTCAACCGGTTTATTAACTTTTTGCACTTCACTTAAAATGGGTTTTAAAATGAGAAGGAATGCCATTTTTTTTTTCTTTCATCACTGTACATTCCATATCGAATTTCAGCTGTGTAGCACTTTTCACTTTGTCTTATTTCGAAGTGTGTCTTCAACTCCAACCATTGGTTCGCAATTACTTCAACAGCTGGTTGAATTGATAACCATCTAGTTTTGCAATATGACAGAATTTTACGTGGCGAGGAACTATCATTTAATGCTTTATATAAATTATTATTGCTGTTGTCTATATTGCTGTTGCTGTTGGCTATATTGCTGTTGTCTATATTGCTGTTGTCTGACAGATGATTTGGAGAACCAGTTATGTGTTTCAGCAATAAGGAATTCCAAATTCCTTGGTAAACATTATGATGAGGCATGTGATAATGCTAGTTGCAAGGGTTCCAAATGTTACTGTATGTAACCGGGGCGCAGTGTTGGGGTAAGCGCCCAACATTGCTTAAGTACCCCAATGGCTCGTGAAAACATAACCTCTGTAGCAAAAGTCCAACTCCTGGCCTTTACCTGGCGGAACTGTTTTAACTAACAGGAGAAGAGCGACGGCGAGTTTCTGGCGCCGAAAAAATAACCAGTAAGCTCTAGATGTGTATGCACGTACATTCATGCGCAGACACGTGTGTGTGTGCGTACACATCTAAACTCGAGTGAGACCACAGTCTGCTCTAGCAAAGGAAAGGTGCTGAAGACGAAGGCAACCAGCCAGGAGGCGCACCACAGAAATCAAGATGCCACACAATTACGCAAAAATGGAATATGTCGACTACTGCTAAATGGTATGGTGATCGCCCTGCTTTGGACCCCCAGGAAGGTGCAGTGCCGGGCCCTATGTCTTGAAAGGGTCCAACCACAACTACTGGAGATCCTTCTCAGATGTCCTGTGGAGCCAGGGGACCTGAGAATAGAACGGCTGGCCATACTAAACAAAGACTTAAAATAATGCACTGGGATGAGAAGGGAGTCAGCAACCAAAAAAAAAAAAAATAGAATTAGAAAACATCTTGGACCAAGAAAAAGGAAGCGTATGTTGCTTGCAAGAATCTCACCTCAACGAAAATATAGCCTTCAAAATCAGAGGCTACCAGTGTTACCGATCTGACCGAAAGGACAGGCGAAAAAGTGGGATACTGACCCCTGTAAAAATAATAACAACACTGCTTCCCAAATCGAAGTCTACATGGAAGGGGCTGAGTATCAGACACTTAAACTTAAGACAGGCAACACAGACCTACGTCAAATCAATTACTACTGTCCAAGTGACCACCCACAGGCACTGGACACAGTACCATTAAAAGAAAAAATGATTGTGTGTGGCGATTTCAACAGCCACTCGCAGAGCTGGGGCTTTGATCACATGGACCAGAGAGGAGAGAGACTGGAAGACTGGCAGGCTGAGAATAGATTCATCTTGATTAACAAGCCGTCCGACACACATACTTTCTACTCGAGATCAAGGCACACTAAACTACACCTGACCTGGCTTTTCATTCATCAGACCTGGAGTGGAAGATTGCACGAATTGTTGGGAAACAACTTGGTGGCAGTGAACATCGGCCAGTCTTTTTAACATCATCAAATGTGCTTGTAAGTGACAGCAGCACCCTCTCGAGGTGGAACTACAAGAAAACAGACTGGGCAATGTACAAGCATCGCAACAGCATACTGGTTAGAAACCTTAACACTGAGAAAGACATAAATAAAGTAGTTGAAGTGTTTGGGAAATGCATACTACATTATGCAGCGCGAGAAACAGTACAAAGAGGAGCCCGTAAACAATACAAACCCTACTGGAGTAGTGAACTGGAACAGTTGCATAATGATGTGGAAGTGTGTAGAAAGCAAGCAGAGGCCACATCCAGCCAAGAGCACCACAATAAATTCCAGCACGCAAAAGCCAAATTTCAAAGGGCCAAGCTGCAGGCTAGACGGAATAGTTGGCAGGAGAAAACGGAGTCTCTGATCTTTGCTAACTTCAGAAAGTAGTGTCCTTAGTACTGGCAATTTCCCAGACAGGATCGCCTCGAGTACTGATTTTGCATCTGTCAATAGCACCACAGGTTGTGTACCATTGTTGGTATTGTCAGAAGTCGGGGTGCCCCACCGGCTAGATGAAAGTATTATTCACTGGCGAGCAACCTCCAATAGTCAGAAACTGACTAGGGACAAACTCTATATGGCTGAACTACAGATTAAGCCCTGAATATCCAACGTACAGCTCCAAGTGGCTCGTTACAAAATTGAAATGAACTGTGCTGAATATTCGCCAAGGACTAGGAAAGAGAAGGTTAGCTAAGATAGATTTTTAAGTCTGAATTAAAGTTTAAAGATAACTATCCTAGTACAGGTTTTTCTCCCTGACTGCTCCTTTCCTTGGTGTGTAAGTGAACCCCCACCAATGTACACAACAACACGTATGCACAATTGGAATTAAAATATAATGAGAGAACTATGAGTTACAAGACTGCAACATTTATTTACTAATCATAGACATCTGATGGTCTTCAATATGGGGATGATGAAATCATATAACATATTGTGATGAGAAACATTACGTAACTTTACTTGTTACTTCATCTATCTGGAACTGTGGTCCAGATCCCCACTCTCCAGTAGACTCAAAAAAGAGAAACAGCTTGCCGGTATTCTGACGATCCTGTCAGTCCTGACACTCCTAGTCAGTAGTCTCTAGTCTTGAGATCTATAACATAGGTGCTCCTTGTGAGAGCTTGAAAGAAAGTCAAGAATGTGTTATGTCAGTTCTACATCAGCGCAATCCTAATTAAAACATATCATAACACAAACATATACAATGACCAGTCTGGCCAAGTTTATCTTCCAGCTCTACTGTGTTCACCATCCTCCTTCTCCCTACTGTCTTTAGTCTGGGACGGGCTTTTCAATTGTCTCACACGCCTGTAATGATTACATTTCTGCCGCCCCATGTCCATGTCGCTAATACAGAAATTCTGTGTCATACAGCCGCTCCGTCCAAAGTTGGGTTAGCAGCTCACAGGATCGGTAATGGTATTATAATAATGCCTGATCATTCGGGCTTACAAGCCGTGACCAGTAGCTGTGCCAGGTTTCCATGCATTACCGTGGACGCACGCCCACAATACACTGAGAAAGTTTAGCACCCTATACCAATTGTGGGTAATGTCTGTACCATTACACCTCTGCTTCCAACACAATCATTGGCCAATGGGCCAATACGCAGACAATAGCATAACACTTCATATTGGTAGGTTTGCATATGACAAATCAATATATCAAACATCCAATACACATAAACATATTGATTAAACTAGACATATTATGATACTTTAACATCATAGCATAATGCACTAGTTAGTTTATGAAATTACACATACATACATCCAACCTATCCGTAACCATTATATTACTTCAAGATGGACATCTAATGATACTCAACATAATAGCATCAGGCATTATTAATGAGTACTAATATTGTATAGCTACAAAATGAGATATACAACAAGTCTAATTGAAGTTACCACTTAGTTACTGCTGTTGTAAGAATTAAATAAATAGTCAGTTGACTATATTCTGTACAACAAATGCACACACCAAAAAGGAGACTAGTCTAGTTTAGAAAGAGATGGCAAGCATCTGCTACGACACCTCAAGTATATCTAGACAAGACCTGCCTTCCATAAGTTTCTACTTCTCAGAAGAGTAACACTTAAAGCACAATGATATTGCACACAGAACTTAGAAAGAACACTCAAGTAACCTACGACAATGATAGTTCTTGAAATAACCTAGATCAGATATAGACTGAAAATCGGTCCATCCATCTAAGAGACTAAGAGACTTACTAAGGGACTAGTTACTAAGAAATCCTTCCTAGAAGCCAACATAATAATCATGCATATGACTACAAACATTGAGCTGGCTGCCTACCTGTTCTGAAGTCAGACTTAATCTAACATAAAACAGGCTAGGGACCCTTATTTAAGCTGAGTCAAGCAGACAGTATTATCTCCTTGGCATTCCCGTCATAAATTCTTCTTATCTCCTCCTGACAGTAATTGCAATTAACTCCAAGTCTGTCCAGTCATAAAATTCTTTCTGCATGCACACTAGCCTTCACACCTGTGGGTCTGACCATTATTAGCCCGAGTCTTATCAGTGATTTCACACCTTGCACCTCTGCTTATCAGGTGTCATGTCAAAGTAGCAATTAGGTTCTCATGGTCAGCTGCCAGTTTACAACTCTGTTGGTAAACCAGGTTTGCTTGCGTCATGCCTGGTTGGTTTTAATTACCATTCAGTCCCCTGAGTCTGCCCTCCAGTCTGGCTGGATTGATAACCTCTGGGGGTGACCGGGACTGGTGTCAAATTAACTTCCCAACTAGAAAGCCATTCCTGGTGGTTTGTTTACTTGCAGGTTTTGCAAGCTTACGTCAAGACAGTATAGCCTTGAATATAGAGAAAACGGTTTTGTTCGTCTGTTGATCCTCTACATGGCCCATCAAAAGTGAACCAAAAATTGTTCTGGGAAGTAAAGGCTGCCAATTCGTGACAGGTATTTAGTAATTGCTCTGTTGCTATCTTGATTGCCTCAATTTCAGCATCATATTTATGGCATTGCTGGCGTCCCTGGTATAGAGGTTACACAACTTTCTCCGTAATCTCGTAAGTAACGTGACGACGGTGAGAATCTGTAGCGGTTCTGACGGCTTCGGTAACTTGCGGAGTATGTGAGTAGGTCGCTCAGAATGCAATGGCAAACTACTGAGCGTAATATTGCCAAGAAATCAACAATCAGCTGAAAGATTCTGATGTTGGCAGCGATGTCCTGTAAAGGAAATGCTAAAGTGTGTGTGTGTGTGTGTGTGTGTGTGTGTGTGTGTGTGTGTGTGTGTGTGTGTGTGTGTGTGAGAGAGAGAGAGAGAGAGAGAGAGAGAGAGAGAGAGTTATGGCAGTATTTTTCTGTCGGTACTCTGGCTGTTAGTGTCCTAAATCTGCGACTGGCCTAGCAAGCCGGCAGGCGATCTTCATACTGCTCGTAGAAAAACTAAGAAGTATAAACGGACTGACCCAAACGGCTATCGACCCGGCAATGTTAATGGACTACGAGATAGACCAGCGATTCAAAAAATAGGCACAATGAACGTCTGTGGTTTCAATAGTAAAGAAGAAGAGCTTATAGAAACAATGGAGGAGAGGAAAATTGAACTGATTGGAATAGCGGACATCAGAACAAAGGGGAAAGGATGCAAGGAGCTCCACCGCAGTTACACGTTTGTTTACTCTGGAGTAGAACAGCAAGAAAGGGGTGTGGGAATAGTCATCGAACCACGGCTAGCAAGAGGAATACTATAAATAAAATAGAACAACAGACACCACGAGACTGGGGAAACGCCATAATTATCCCAATTTGGAAAAACAAAGGCAGCAAAAGAGACTGCACACAATACAGAGGCATTTCACTGTTGAGTCATAGGCCCCTACTGGGAAAATATTTTGCAAAATTCTTGAAAAAAGATTACGAACAACTTTAGAGCCCAAGCTAAGCGAAACACAACATGGATTTAGAAAAAACAAAGGATGCACAGATGCCATTTTTGCTCTTAGACAACTTATAGAAAAATCAATCGAATTCAATGAAACACTCTACTTAGCCTTTGTCGACCAAGAAAAGGCATTCGACAGAGTAGATAGAAACAAACTGTGGGAAATCCTTAAACAATATGGAGTTAGTACACATCTAACAAACCTATGTAGAAGTTTATACAACAACAGCGAATTTTGCGGACGACCAAGCACTAATAGCAAAATCAGAAGCTGAATTGCAAGACCACATGAATAGTCTAAACGAAATGTGTAGGGAACATAATATGAAAATTAGCACAAGCAAAACAGAGGTAATGACTATAACTAAAGAAGAACAAATAACAACAATTCACTTAAACGAACATCCCTTGAAACAAGTAAAGAGCTTCAAGTACCTAGGAAGTATAATATCATCAAATGGCAGATCAGAAGACGAGATCGAAAATAGGTGTAATAAGGCAAATCAACTCATTGGACAAATGGCACCAATGCTAAAGAACAAACATGTATCAATAACTACTAAGAAAGCACGTTACAACACAATCTTCCTACCAACTCTATGCTACCAATGCCAAACCTGGACAATGACAGAAAAAGAGAAAAGAAAAATCACAACAGAAATGAGGTTCCTGAGAAGAATACTCAACGTATCAAGAAGAGATAAGATCAGAAATGAAGAAATCATGACTAAAGTGGGGGTTAAAGCAGCACTAGATTTTATTAGAAAGCAGCAAGTCAAATGGTTTGGCCATGCAAGTAGGTTACCAGTCGACAGCGTACCACAGCAGGCAATGATGTACAGACCAGATGGAAACAGAGGAAGAGGCCGACCACGTAAACGTTGGACGGAGGGAATAGCAGAGTCCATGGGAATGTCGATATATGAAGCCCATAATCGGGCACTCTTACGAAGTTTATACTTCACCTCGACACCGCAAGGTACAAGAGGAACATGATGAGATGAGATGAGACTCTGGCTGTGTCCCTAGTATTATTTGTGTATTCTATGTACACTCCCGCTCCTCCATTTCGAACAGAATTTTGTGCTGATACACCTGTGTAGACTCGGATCCACAGGTTATGCGGGCATTCTTCATCAAGGACGCTGAGAGTGGCTGTTCTGCGCTGCACACTGTTCTATTCTTCCTTGTCAAATATTCCTCTCACTTTTGTCTGGATTTGTAATGATAGTCTATATTCATCTTTCCATGAAGTTCGCTCTGGAATAGTTGTTAGGGGCATACCAACTGTTGGCAGATGGGTGGTTTCTCTGCAGAGTCGTTTGGCCTGGTGGATAAAACTACTTCTTTTCAACCTCCCCATGGCTAGGTTTTCAAATCTGTTCTTCATAGGGTGGCCTGACAAGTTGAGAAACTTTTCTGCTTGTATTAGCGTTTTCGTATCTCTGCGCTCTCTCAGTGCTTGTACCCTCCCCATCCTCTCCATTTCCACTATAGGGGTTGATCTCATCCCTCCTGTGGTGACTCTAAGTGCTTGATTTTGCACCTTGTTCAGCTCTTGTAGTGTGGTTTTTGATGCCGAACACCACGTAGTTGACCCGTATTCCAGGTGTGGTCGTATGCTCTGTTGATAAACTTTGCTATGTATTTTCCCACTGGCTCCCCATGTGATCCCACTTAGCTTTCTCAGGATGGCTATTTTCCTTCTGGCTTTTGCTACTGCCTTGTTGATGTGCTTTCTCCATGTCAGCCTGCCATCAAATGTTACTCCAAGGTATGTTGGTTCTTTATCTTCTCTTAGGGGTGTTCCAATTATCTGGACGATCCCTGCCTTTTGTTTTGGAGAGAGGGTAAATAGAGTGGTTGCTGCACTTGTCAGTGTTTATGCTGACACACCATCAATTTTCCCATGCAGCAAATGTATCTACATCTCTTTGTAGCAATCTGGTGGCCACTGATGCATGTTCATTTGTGCTCCATAGAACCAGGTCGTCGGCGTACATTGCCGCCTTAATTCCATGCGGTAGATTCGCAACAAGATCATTGATGAAGATTAGAAAAAGTGTGGGGGACAAGACTCCGCCCTGGAGAACACCGTGACGTTGTAGTACTTTCTTGCTCTTGAGTCCGTCTATCTGTACTAGGGCTCTTCTGTTGTGCAAGTATGCTTTCACCCATTTGTACATTCTTCCATTGTCTTTGCAGTTTCTCAGTTTTTTCATCAGACCTTCTTTCCAGACTTTGTCAAAGGCTTTCTTCAGATCTATCCATGCCGCAAGCACCAGCTTCTTCTCTTGGAATGTGTCATGAAATCACTGTGGAGTCACAATCAGATAATACAGATAACAAGGACAGTATGATTTTCAGCTGCAGTTGTTTACTACGGTGAGTCGGTAAGATCAGGCAGTGGAATTATCTTTGAAGTTTCCACAAGTCAGGAAATTGTAGGCATGTGGTTGTGACACGCGGGCTTGTATTGGTGGAGCAAGGGGGATAAGAACTTAGTCTGAAATGGATAATCTGCCCCTGGGACCATCTGATGTGCTTTGTTTTGGATGTTGAAACAAGGGGAAGACAACTGGTGACATTGATTAAACCAAAGGGAAATAAGATTTCTGGAAATATTTAGTGCCCCTGAGGACACCTGCGTGACATCAAAATAACTTTACTAGAACACTCCCAGCTCTTGGTGACAAAAACATGACTTGTTTACCGTTAGTGTTGAAGAAAAAGTTGACTAGAGCTGACGTGTGTGTGTACCGCTGTGAGGAAATTCGGAGAGCATCTAATGTGTTCGATTTAATTAACATTAAATAACATATGTCTTTATGGCAAGTTGTAGATGCCATCCAGGAGTGATGCGTATTGCATAAGGTATTATAGATAATATATTTAATCCTAATTAATATAAGCAGTAGCCTTGATAAAACTAGAATAGAGTAGTGAAGTGAGAATTAGCTCTACTAGTGAGAATCGTGTAGTGGGGTGATATTTGGAGAATTTAAGAATGGGTTGGGAGATGGGGGAAGTGTCCAGTAGTGGGATCTTTCAGTGGGGTGCCCACTGGGGTTCTGCACTCTGTTTATTGGTCTTTCCTTGTCATAACCTGATTCAGAGTGAAGTGATAGGCCACTCTGATCCATGACAGAGTTTAGTTCACTGATAAATCTCGGAGCAAGGCAATAGGCCTACATTCAGCTAGTAGGGATAAGTATCAGGCGGCCTTCACCAGATGTGGTCTCTTTCTCTAAAATGTTCCCCTACGTCTATGAGGAAGCTCTACATTGGGTTTGATGGAGGTCAACTCTCATTTAGAAGAACATCAAATGAACATTCATTTTATTTTATAAGATGAATAAATACCCAGAAGAAAGTACAGTCAGCACTATTTATGCTGGGCCTAGGATCCAGAGGGTCCATACGAAACTGGCTCAGTGGAGCAAGACATTATAAACGATTCATTTACAATAGGGATTTACCCAGGTTGGGTGATACTCGTTTCTTCACCACATACCACTGAACACTAGGGAATAGAAAAGAACATTGAACATGGAGTTCTCGTGGAATAATTTAGTACAGTGAAGAAGTACTTTAGAACCGTTTGTGGGTGACAATCTATGAACATGGATTAGAACAAATGTGAGACCTGTGACATTGAAACCTAGTTTTCACGGTACAGCAATCCGTACTTATTTGAGTTATAGGGACCTTAGTCTTTACAGTGAGTGACAGATCCATGATTAAGGTTATACAATAACTATTTTTGGTGGATCATGCATCTAGTAGACCCAGTGGATCCCGGAGAAAGTCAACGTCTGGAAGAAGAGACGCATCAATCGGTGAGGTGTTCACGTACTAAGCTATCAAGCTGTGGTGTACCCTTGCTATGATGACCATCTGACTTGGGCTCCTGATCTGCTGCTCTGAATCTACATACACACTAGAATATTCGACACGCATTCTACACAGTACACACACACACTTCTCACACACATACTCTTTGCTTTAATAAATTATTTTGTATTTATTTGTTAAAGATAGAGTTGTTGAGTATGTTGTGTTGGGGAAGAGTGAGAGGGGGCATGATCTAGGGGTGAGTGAGAGTGAGAAAGAGGTGTCTGCAGGAGTTTTGTGGACGGAGTCTGGTGGTTTCTCTAGGACAATAATATTGGGTTAATAAAAATGTGGGTGTTGATTCCCCTCACTCCAGGGACGACACTAAAGTAAGAAAGGCTTACTTACGACAGAATGCATCATCAATTTCTTGAGAGAGGTAGGTTGTCTGATCTTCCGTAGAGTAGCACTGCCTAAAGCCAGCCTGCTGTGGCACAATGATGTTTTTTACTTTCAATGTACCACTGCTGTCTGTGATCGATGATGCGCTCCAGTATTTTGCAGAGACAGCTGTTGAGGCTAATTGGTCTGTAGCTAGAGGCAATGGAACTATCTTTCCCTGATTTTAGGAGGGGTATCATGATTGCTTCTCTCCAGGCTTGTTGAACACTGCCTAAGGTCCAGTTGTTATTGAAGATATGCAAGAGCTTTGCTTTGGCCTCTGTTCCTAGGTTCCTGATCATTTCATTGGAGATACCATCAGCTCCTGGTGACTTTCTCATTTTCAGTTTTGATATGGCTAGCTCCAGTTCGCTGATTGTGATGGGTGCCTCCAGAACCCCATGTACTCTTCCTTCTGTCCTTATGTTGCCGTTTCTCTCGAATCTCTTGTTTCTTTAGACTAATTTTGATATTTATCTTGTGCGAATGAGTCCGCAAAATTTCAGCTGCTTGCTTTCTTGTTAAGATGTTTCCATCGTTATGTAGTGCAATTTTTGAGTTTCTCCCTGTGCCCTCATCGTTAAGTTGTCTTATTAGCTTCCAAAATTTCCATGTGTCTCTTTCAAAGTTCAGAGACTCCGTCTTCTCCTGCCAGATTTTCCGTCTTGCCTGCAGCTTGGCCCCTTGAAATTTGGCTTTTGTGTGCTGGAATTTATTGTGGTGCTCTTGGCTGGGTGTGGCCTCTGCTTGCTTTCTACACACTTCCACATCATTATGCAACAGTTCCAGTTCACTACTCCAGTAGGGTTTATATTGTTTACGGACTCCTCTTGATACCGTTTCTCGCGCTGCCTGTAGTATGCGTTTCCCAAACTCTTCAACTACTTTATTTATGTCTCTCTCAGTGTTCAGGTTTCTAACCAGTACGCTGTTGCGATGCTTGTACATTGCACAGTCTGCTTTCTTATTAAAAAAGAAAAACTAAGTATCCTATCAATGTGTGTTCCTGGTTACTACAGCGAACAAGGCTGCTCCATTGAAGAATTATTGAATCACTGAAGAAAAGAGAAGCATGTGGCAGTGGGTTGGAGTAAGATTGATGGCTCTGTACTTAGCTCAAGGCCGTAGCTCCCACGATATTTGTCTGCAGCTTTCCTCTCTTGCCCTTCCTCAGTTCTCACTTGATGATAACAACAAAGGTGATTGTACTACGTTAGATCGTTGGTGTATGCGTACAAAACACTGTTCAGTTTATTTCTGATGTACGTATCACACAATCAAATGGTGTAGCTATGGTAAGCTTTAACTGAAAGTCTGTGTAGCCTCGAGATGCAAATTGTCTATGTTATGGCTACGTACTTTAGCATGGGCCTTGGTGACTCAAGCCATACAATAGCTAGCACGTGTAGTATCTAGATCAGTAGTTCCCAGGCTTTTCAAGCAGAGGGCCATATCTACTATTTTCGGTAGTTAAGAGGGCCACAACGTTATAAAATTATAAATGTCGTGCAATATCATTCTTACCTTTCTTAACTTTCGTCAACAAAATCCTAAACCTTTAAGGGCAGTCAATGTCAATACTACACTGCTGTCATTTTTTTGGTTTAAAATCAAAAGCTCATTTAACAATAAATTTTAAATCAGTTTCGAAAATCATTACTAATGTAATTAATTTAAAATTGTAACTGTTCTTCATAGCCAGTTATTTGAGTTCAGATGCCAGTTTATAAATGTCTGGGCACAAATCTGTCGTGCCCAAAGTCATAAGCGCAGCTAGGTTACTGTCGGTGAGTCTGGAGCGTGGCTCATTGCACATGGTCTGAGATCGGACAGTACTGTGGTTGCTCCTTGCACGTGATAGAAATTCTAACCGTTGTGTACATGAATAACTGGTCTGCAAACATGTACATAGACCTCACACTCAAGTGTATACATAATAAAATTTGTTATATTCAGTCACACGTCTTGTCAGTATCTTTCTTTGATTTAAGAATATACTTTATCAACAGTATCATCGCGTGCCACTTTCTGACAGCTTGCGGGCCACAAGTGGCCCGCGGGCCGTGGTTTGGGAACATCTGATCTAGATCATAAACTTAAAACTCGCTGATGATGCCGCTTGAGGGTGAACCACAACAACTCGTGCAGTTACACAGTCGATTGCCCCACCACCACAGCCGGGCCTGTTTAGTCAACTTTATCAAATATTGGTGTGCACTACACTACTAGTAGTATGGTTATGGTAAATGTGAATGTTCACTAAAATTGCCCGAGAAGGCTGATGTGACTTGCCCGGCCTGCGGCGTGGTTAGCATTGAGTTAGCAATGCGCCGGAACTAGCAGGTTAGTACCAGGGTTGCCACTTTTTTTAAAACCAAAATAATCTAGAAACAGCCTAAACAACATCCATAAATATCTAGATTTCGTTTGAAAGTATCTAGGAAAAATATCCAGATTGAGGTGGTAAGAAATTACATATATATTGATGTGACTGCCGGTCTCCCTGGCGAAGGGTCTTACGGCTTTCGGCGTAACCCCGTATATTCTCGTGAGTAACGCAGCTGCGCCCGAACCGGCAGCTGTTCGAGCCGTGCTGGTAACTTACGGGGGTATGTGAGCCGGTCGCTCAGAAAGCAATGGCAAATTACTGAGCGTAATCTTGCCTAGTACACCAACAGCAACTTAAAAATGCTGATGTAGACTGCAACGTCTTGTAAGGGATATGCTACAAACCCCACCCCCCCCCCCCCCCCAAAAAAAAAATTGATGTGTCTTACCCTATAGAATCATGTCCTCATCTTCACTGATGTCTGTCTCACAAGATGCACTTAGCTGGGATGATGAAGTTGAAGCTTCAGATTCAAAATGACTCTTGTATGCTTTAGCTGTTCCAATTTCTTTTAATACACGATCAGGGAGCTGATGAGTTGAACAGCATTTTCCTGTTCTCATCAGGCCAAATCTTCTTCTTCTTCTTCTTCTTCTTCTTCTTCTTCTTCTTCTTCTTCTTCTTCTTCTTCTTCTTCTTCTTCTTCTTCTTCTTCTTCTTCTTCTTCTTCTTCTTCTTCTTCTTCTTCTGCGTTCATCCGGATTTTTTTTCTTCGGATGTGACTGCGTTGTGCCTGTTTGCAGCAGAGCTGCGTTCTTGCGCCGTCAGGCCGACACATCCGACTTCTGCGGGAGGCCAAATCTTATTGTCAAGATAGCATTTAAGAGGTCAAGTTTCATCCTGTTTCTTAGTTTACATTTTGCATAATTCACAGTACTGAAAACTCTTTCCACATCAGCATTTGAATGGGGTAGTATCATGGCAGACATCGTACATTCAAAGAGCTCACAGAATGGACTGTTACCTGGGGCATCTTTAAATTGTCTTACTTCACTCCAAAAGGCTTCATTTTCTGTTTTGTTTCTCCAGTCAACCAAATTTATTTTGGTTAACTGATATTCTGCTTCGAACCACACTATTATCAGTAGCCCCTAAAAATTTCATAACTTGACAGTAGTTTTGATATGTCCTTTACTGACTGGAGTATGTTGTTAACAGAAAAGAGTGAAATATTTTTCAATACATCTAAATTTTCAGGAAATCTCTGCTTCAATTGCTTGAATAATGAGAGAAGAAAATCTTGACAGCGCTTTCTTAAATTGTTTTCTTCATTTTCTGTTAACAGTCCTTTTGTTTTTAAACCATCAATTTTTTATTCGATTTGGTATTCCAGGTATGGCTTAGGAGCCAAATAGCTCTCTATAGTGCAAGTGAACAAGTCAGCTTTAGAAGTTGGCAATATAAGTCTTTTACCAATTGAGTGAAATAGCAAAGTGAGATCGTCAAGTAATTTAACTTTATCAACATATTGAGATTCAAACAGTTTATTAACTTTTTGCACTTCACTTAAAATGGGTTGTAAAAAGAGAAGGAATGCTAAATTTTTTTCATCACTGTACATTCCATATAGTATTTCAGCTATGTAGCACTTTTCACTTTGTCTTGTTCTTTCGACGTGTGTCTTTAATTCCAACCATTGGTTCACAATTACTTCAACAGCTGGTTGAATTGATAACCATCTAGTTTTGCAATATGACAGAATTTTCAGTGGTGAGGAACTATCATTTAATGCTTTATATAAATTATTATATTGCTGTTGTCTGACAGTTGATTTGGAGAACCAGTTATGTGTTTCAGCAATAAGGAATTCCAAATTCCATGGTAAACATTCTGATGAGGCATGTAATAACGCTAGCTGCAAGGAATGACACGCACTCTGTGGCGAAGTGGTCAAGCCGTTTGACTCGTGCTCCGAAGGTTGTGGGTTCGATTCCGGGCCGCGTCCTTCGGTTTACGAGTTAAATGTTTCGGAGACTCCTGTGGGTCGTCGCTAAAAGCTACGGAGTTCGTGCTTTGTGCGACGCTTTCCGTGATGCGGAAAGAGACCGAGCCATATGGGATAAAACCCGGTGCAATGAAGCTGACCCTGTCGACTTTTAAGCGACTTTTTTTTTTAATGACACGCACATTTTATGAGGATTAAAGATGGGTTGTCCAGAGTATGACATATGTGTCATGTATGACATATGATGTATGTGATAAAATCACATCGTCTGTTTACTAATTGTCCAGGATTCTCAGCCGTATATTACATCTGGTTATATTTAACATGCAATAACTATTTTTCTAACTTTCAAGGACATTGACTTATTGTCCAAAACGTTCGTCAGCATACAAACAATAAACATCAATACAACTAATTTAAAAAAAAATAAATCAATATACAAAAGTTACTAAGCCGATACTAATTCTTAATATTTTGTTCATGGGGTATATGTTTAAATTCACTAAGGAGTATTAATTCTGCCCCACTGCCATCTGTACAGTTGTGCACCTTGCTGGGGTTGACTGCTACGTCCTTTAAAGGATATGCAAGAACTATTTTTAAATATTTATTTTACCTCTTGTTGGTTTAGGTATTTCGTTGTTCTTGGGGTTACTGAAACACGCCATCACCTCCCCACACCAATGTGGATACACAACAGAAGGTAATCAATACATAATAATTACATTTAAAAAGGAAAAAGAAAGTGTTTTTAGCTCTGCAGGACAACAGTTCCCCATGAACAATGGGAAAAATAGTGGATATAGTGGGGAATTATGGTTTAGGTACAAGAAATGAAAGAGGAGAGAAACTAATAGAATGGGCAAATATTAATGATATGATAATTGGAAACACACGGTTTAAACACCATAAAAGACAACTATACACATGGGAAATTCCTGATATGAAAATGTGCATCCAAATTGACAACATACTCATTGATACAAGATTTAGAAATGTGTTAATTAATGTAAAGACAATTCCTGGTGCTGACTGTAATAGTGATCATGTATCACTATGTAGACAAATAAAAGTAAGATTATAGAGAGGGGAAAAATTGGTTAAGAACTTGAGACTTAATAAAGAGGTTCTGAAAGTAGATAAAGAAATTCAAGAACAGTACAGGGTGACTGTGGAAAATAGGTACAATGCAATAGCTAAAAATACAGAGTATACATGAACAATGGGAAATGTTAAAGGACTTCATCCATCAAACTAGCAAAGAAATATTACAGGAGAGAAGCCAAAAAGCTAAGAAAAAATGGATGAATGAAGAAATCTTAATGCTGATGGACAAAAGGAAGCAGAATAACAATGACAAGCAAGAATATGTTAAGATAAATAAAGAAATAAGAGATAAATGTGTGAATGCAAAAGAAAGTTGGTTAAAAGAGCGATGCAAAGAAATTGAATTAAATTCCATTAAAGATAAAAAAATAATATGCACAGACAAATCGGTGAGCTCACAGAAAGAAAAATAAGAATAAATACAGGGTGGTTGAGATCAAAAACAGGAAAGATATTATTGGAGGAAGGTGCTATAATGAAGAGGTGGAATGAGTACATAAGAGAATTATGTGATGGAGAAAGGAAGAATTAGCAGAAGAAAGTAACTTAATAGGCCCACCTATTCTAAAAGAAGAAGTCCAGGAGCAATTGAATGCGAAGATTTTTGTACAATTAACCTCATAAACCATGTCACTAGGCTTTTACTCAGAATTATAATGAGAAGAAAAGAAAGAAAATACAAATGGAAATTGGTGAAGAACAGTGTGGTTTTGTGGAAGGATATATATATATATATATATATATATATATATATATATATATATATATATATATATATATATATATACATATCATTACGGACACTAGAAAGGTCAATAGAGAAACAGAAAGACATATTTGTGCTTCATAGATTATACCAAGGCATTTGATAAAGTAACATTGATGAACTGATTAAAATGTTGGAAGATTTCAACATTGATGGGTAAGATTTAAGAATAAAGAATATTTACCGAACAAGTAGCAGCAGTTAAAATGGGAAATAAAGAGGGTAGTTACGAACAGATAAAGCTAGGAGTACGACAGGGGTGTGTCTTGTCATAGGATCTCTTCTCCCTCTATAACGAAATAATAATGAGAGAGAAAGAGAAGCCAAGAATACTAATCGGAGGTTATAATATAAACAATATACGCTATGCAGATGACACAGTATAATGCAACAGACCTGCAACAATTGTTGGACATTGTAGTAACAGAGAGTGCAAAGGAAGGACTCTACTTGAATATCAGGAAAACAGTAACAATGGTGATATCGAAGAAAATGGTGACACCAAAATGTGACATAGAAATAGAAGGGAAAATTCTTAACCAAGTGAATAATTTTAAATACCTAGGGGCATTTATAACATCAGATGGAAGATGTACAGCAGATTAAGAGCAGAATAGGGCAGGCAAAAGTCACATTTCAGAAAATGAAGAGTATCTTATGCTATAAGTCAATATCAATGAATGTAAGAAAGAGAGTGATGAAATGTTATAAATCCATCCATCATGTGCCATCCCGATAAGCGTGTGCGGTCATGTTTTGCCATCTCACTCGATTACCAGAGTCGTGGATCAGCTCCGTGTTTCTGTCTCAACCATTCCATGTGGCCAAGCCATCCAGGTATTTACTTCTCGGTCTTCCGCTTAGTCTCTTCCTTTCGATCTTGCCAGTTGTCACCAAGTTCTCCAATTCATTTCTTCTCATAACATACCCAAAAACATTTGACTGTCAACGCCAAATGGCTCTAATCAGTTTACAATCTTCATTTGTTTCTTGTAGGACTTGTTTATTGGTTTTTTCTGCCCACATTCCCACAGCCATCAGATGTTTTTCAGCTTGTCTGCTCATTGTCCACGCTTCACATCCATATAAAAGTATAGGTTCTGTGTAGCACTTCAACACTCTTTTTCTCATTTCAGTTGATATCTTTTTATTGGCCAGTATGTTTTTCATCTTGCAAAAGGCTACCTTCGCAATGGCAATTCTTGTTCTAATCTCTTCAAGGCATCTCCCATCAGATGTTATGACTGTTCCTAGATAACTGTACCGATTCACTTGTTTAAGAATATGCCCATTTACTTGAATATTACATTGGGTTATTTCCTTCTTCCCAGTATCGACCATAATCTGTGTCTTCTTACAATTCAATTCTAATCCTAGTTGTTTACCGTGTGCAACAACCGCATCTACTAAATATTGCAGGTCCTGTTCATTGTCTGCAATCAAGACTGTATCATCTGCATATCTTCTTCTTCTTCTTCTTTGCGTTCATCCGGAGTGTTTTTTCAGATGTGATTGCGGTGTCTGTTATGCGCCCTTGGGCCGAAACCCGTAGGCCAACACATCCGGCTTTAGCGTGCTTTTTTGACCAGGTAGCATTCCTGGGAGACTCTCACTTTTGCGGTACCGTCCACAACTCAGCTGACCAAGTTGGAACGGTCGAAGACAACGGTCGTCCCTCAAAGGAAGGCAGGGACAGTCCATGGCATTTTCCGCCATCCAAGGTGGCTTCCATAATTGCAGGGCCGGCACATAGCGCCCTGGTGCTGGGCTCACCGAATTAATCGTCACGTCCTGCTTATGGCTGCTTTAAAGCCCATGCTGTACGGCAGAAGTTATCATGTGTGTATCTTTTCTTATTCTCCTTGCCATGGAATAAGGATCATTAAGTGTGTCTAAATTCTCCTTTTACCTCTCTTCTTATAGTCTATGATGTTGGAGTTATACGTGCCCAAATCCTGTTTCAATTCTTATAGTCTCTGCCGTGTGGCAGTGGTGATCATGTGTTCCCACAGTCTCTTGTTTCTCATCGCCTAGCCCGAACGTTGGTCATCACGTGTCCATAGCCACCCGTCTCTTTTAAAGCAAGTATTATGTCTCTTTAAAAGAGACGGGTGGCTATGGACTTCACCTGTGACTACTGCCTCATGTATTGCAGCTACCACCTGCAATGCAATTGCCAATCATTCCCGCTACAGATGTCCCACTCCTGCACGATGTCAAGCTGTCTAACATGTTCTCTCTGAACTCCCCTACCGCTCGTCTATCTCATCTTTTATGTTTCAACGCATTCCAGCATTCTCCATCCCATGACATGTACAACGAATATGTATTGCCTGTTTCTAATACTATTTCTTCGCGAGTATCAGCTATAAATATCTCTACTGATATAATTTTAATTTCAGTTTTTGTTTTCAGAAGAAATGACATACACGGGGCAAGTCGTGATACTGTATCCTCAGTCACTCAGCACTGAATTTATGACAAGCACAGAAGAAATCACGAAACCGTATCTTCAGTCCGGCAATTCTAAAATTACGGCAAGCGCGGGGAAAGTTTTGATACCATATCTTCGGTCTGTCAATACTAAAATTACGGCAAGCGCGGGGAAAGTTTTGATACCATATCTTTGGCCTGTCAATATTAAAATTATGGCAAGCGCGGGAGAAGTCTTGATATCGTATCTCCAGTCAGTCAGAGCAGAAATTATGGCAGGCACTGGACAAACCTTGGAAGCCGTGGTAGTTTAGTGGCTAGCAAGCTTTCATGGCGACCCGGTGGCCAAGTGTTCGAGTCTCCCTCTATGAGGAGATTTGTTTTTTAATTGACTAGGTCTGCCAGGTCGACCCAGCCTAAACTGGTTACCAGGAGATGTTCTTGAAAGTAATGGCGGCCGGCGTGAAACTGACATCAATCATCGGGTTGGTCTGTAAAGTAGGGCTAGCATCCAGTAGTCTCAAGGTGTGGAGGTTTTTTTTTTTTTTTTTTAAATTCTTTTAACACAACGAGTTTTGATACCACATTTTCAAGCAGTCAGTACTGAAATCAATGTTTGCATTATTAGCACCCCCTTGTCCAAACAGTTGGAGGCGGGGGTTGTGTAATGTTTTCTGCACTGGCCTAGGAATATAGAGTTCATCACCAGTAGTAGACTGCAGAGGAGCTGGTGTGCCAGGTCTAGGCTTCACCTCCACATAGGTATCCGGGGCAGACAGTAGTCTGGCTAAAGAAAGAGAGGATTAACCACGGTTTCCGCTGTGATGAAGCCTGCCGAGAACTATAAATTTGCATGCAGCGAGACTGCAAGGGAACCATAGAAATTCCCTCGAAATATGGTAACAATAATCAGCACCTAAGTATTGCACTCACAGACTGAAGAGCTCATGAGTATGCTCAGAGTTATCGAAAATTGGTATTTGGTGCTGCCGAGCTGTTATTTGTGTCCAAATAAACACACAAAAATCTAACTATACTGTTAAACCAAAAAAAAAAAAAAAAAGCAACATTCTTGGCGTTACTTTTATATAAGATATTGATTGATTGATTGATTTAGGAATCGACATCACAGAATTCGGGGCATTCCCCATAAGCGCTCCGTCCCCATCCTCAGCAGCCAGCGAAGAGTTCCAACACCAATAGTACCAGTAGCAATCTGATTATATGTCTTTCCTCTGAGCGTTTTATATAAAATATTCGCTGATTGGACATCAGTCAACCTATCGACTGTGTCCATCTGGTCATTAACTTCTCGTGGTTACCGGAATTGTACTCACCTCATGATTCGTGAGGTTATGAAAGAGGTCAAGGTCAAAACAACATTTTTGACAAGAACTTGTGACGGTTTCATGATAATTCTGTGAAACTTACTGAACACAAAACTCTCTGACCATATTATTGAATGCCTATACAAGATTGACGCTCCTCGAATAAATTCAGTTGAAAATTCAATGCGCAAGTATGGCTCATTTCACTACAGAACAACGACTCATCATCATTGGACGTTCACAGACTGGACAGTCACAAAGTGTAGTAGCCAGAGAATTTAATGTGGTTGGAAGCACCATTAGTCGTCTTTGGAGGCGATTTTAAGAAACTGGCTCAATGGCAGACCGGCCGCGCAGTGGAAGACCGCTTCATACGGCTGCGTCACCTTAGGAATCGATTTGCATGTGCGTCCTCCACAGGCCAGTCAATGCCAGGAGCTCGTCGAATTTCAGATCAAACGGTCAGGAACCGGTTGCACGACGCTGGTCTTTGAGCTAGAAGAGCTTCAGAACCGACTGCAGTGGGCGAATCAGCATCGTCAATAAAATGTTGGTACAAGTTTGCAATTGAAACTGCAATAAAGTTGCTTTTTTTTTTTTGGTGTGTGAACAGAATAAGTAGCTAGACGAAAATGAAAAAAAAAAAAAACACACACACACACACACACACACACACACACACACACACGCACACGCACACGCACACGCACACGCACACGCACACACACACACACAGAGACAGACAGACAGACAGACAGACAGACAGACAGACAGACAGAGAGAGAGAGAGAGACACAGAGAGAGAGAGATATGATATAGACGAACGTTTTGATCGAAAGCGTTATCAACGCGACAGCAAAAACTAAACAATAACACATGACACAAAGGAATATTAATCTATTCCAGCAGTCATCCAATCGGTGGAGCTGGAAACGAAAACTAGCTATTTTCCCTTCGTCGAACATTTTAATAAAGATTTGTGTTATTATATTCAGAATTAGTTTTTTTCTTTTTTTTTCCAAGATAGAGTCGAATCATCTCATCATCCTAGCTCCACATTCTTGAAGTTGTACAAGGGTGAATAACTCGAATTCACAGGGTTCTACAACAACAAATCCCCAGTAGTGGCGGCAGAATTACATTTCGTTGCCTTACAAATAGAGCGCTGGAGTTAAACCAGCCTCGTTAAATGAGTCATATACGACCATTTCAGATAAAGTAATGGTGGTTAGCCTAACACTGACCGGTTTATTCATTCTTTGACCGGTCACCTTTTTTACGGTAGTAAACTCTTACTCCCAGTGTGGGTAAATAACATCTAAACGGGGTTAGTTTACTCTTTTCCGAATCACAGCACAATACACCAAAACATTGCGTGCAAACAAGTTGAAAACAATGGCAATTGCCTAAGTAAAAATGCGGGCAAAACGACAAGGTTTACAAAACAGGCAAACACTGATATGTCAGTACAGACATACAGGGATTAAAGAGAACAGACCCCGACAGACAACTGTGGAATGGAATTATTTGGAAGTCTCACAACCTGTCAACGAGCTGAATGAAATACACGCCTTTGATTATGTCTTTATGTTCAAGTAAGCTTCGGTATCACTATGTTCACTATGACTAACTGACAATCCTAATTTCATGTTTTGCTCCTCCCTTAATAGTCAGATCCCTGATATTATTTTTATGGTGAAGTGTATTATCGCTTGCTTCTATATATTAACATCAATACGTTTGATTGGTACAGGTAAAGATTAAAAATAAATATAGTTCAATAGCAGATACTGAAGCTTGAGGTGTGAAGTTTCAGGCCTTCACATAAGTTTAGATATCGACATAACCAGACAGGATGGCCAGTTCCTTGTCCTTCCATCTCACATTTTTAGAAAATTCGTAATATTATCCAGTACCCATTTTTTTTACCGGCTCTGTGGTGAAAGTTTTAATGAGGCATTTTATAATTCCGCATACCTCGTTCGAAACACAACTGCGGGCGATTTGGCAGCAGACGACCTTGCATTGGTTTTCATGCAATGGAATAAGTGACGGTCGTTCAGAAAGCAATGGTAAACTACTGAACGTAAACGTGTTCAGAATTCACATATAGTCAACAATGCTGAGGTTGACTGCGACATCCTATAAAGGTTACGCAACTAACTTAACCCGTGTTTTACAGATGGGTCGACCCCAAGGTCGGAATGATCCTAAATACGAGGCGCATCATTGCTGTGGACCATTGTTTCGGTATACACGCCCACTAACTATTAAGTTACTGCTTGAGAGAGATTTAAAAAAAAAACACTATGAAACAGCATATCTTTAAGCCTTAACAATAAATGAAACTCAGAGACACACCCGGCACCAAATAAAAACTAACCCTCTGGCGTTTAAAGAAATATAAACAAACAATATCATGAACTTTAGGAACATCAAAATAGAAGAAAGGTGGAAACAGAATGTGCTTGCAGCAGATTACAGCACGTCTCAGAACGTCATATTGAAATTTAATAAACGAAAGAAACGCCCAAAACTTAAAAGATAAGTAAGTTGCATATCCTTTACAGAACATCGCCGTAAAACCCAACATTTTTTGTCGGTTTGCGATTTCTTGGCAAGTTTACGTTCAGTAGCTTGCCATTGATTTCTGAACCACTGTTTCTCATACCATTGTATGAAAACCAACGAAAGGCAGTCTGCTGTCAAATCGATCGCAGCTATTTTGAACGCGGTATCCATAACTGTGTCTATAACCCCTTTGCCACAGAGCCGGCGGATTTAAAAGTTAAAGGTGGTCCGATACCAGATACTGTCGTTACGGTGGGAAGTTCTGGGCCACGAATGTGAAGTGAGGTGTCAGTTTCCTTCCTTCGTCCCCTTCCCTGAACAGACAATTCCCTTAACATTATGAAGATTGTCCGAGGCTCATTTTAATAAGGTTGACCTTAAAACTTATTGTTTAAAACATGATTTTGAAACTCACGTTACTTGCTCGCTGTATGTAGCCATTACAGAGTATACCGCTGAGAGATCACGTGGAAGGCAATGTCGGACTGGCCTGGGTTTCAGCTAGCCCGATGGCTAGTTGGTCCCTGCTGAAGTGCCCCCCCCCCCCCCCCATCCCCCTTAAACATTAGATAATATGTTACAAATTTTAAGACCTTTTAGTAGCACTGACTGCTGGCAACACAAATTTTAAGAACTTTTAGTAGCTTTGTCTGCTGGCAGCCTAAATTTTTAGACCTTTTAGTAGCAATGTCTGCTGGCAGCTAAATGTTAAGACCTTCCAGTAGCAATTTCTGCTGGTAGTCTAAATTTTAAGACATTTAGTAGGATTGTCTGTTCACAGCCTAAATTTTAAGACCTTTTAGTAGCAATGTCTGCTGGCAACACAAATTCTAAGAACTTTTAGTAGCTTTGTCTGCTGGCAGCCTAAATTTTTAGACCTTTTAGTAGCAATGTCTGCTGGCAGCTAAATGTTAAGACCTTCCAGTAGCAATTTCTGCTGGTAGTCTAGATTTTAAGACATTTAGTAGGATTGTCTGTTCACAGCCTAAATTTTAAGACCTTTTAGTAGGATTGTCTGTGTGACAAAACGTCAGTGGCCCATGTCCTCAGGCCTTCTTTGGGTTTGGGTAAACTGGGGGAAACAGCTTTCGGGAACTCTCAGTTCTCTTATTCGCTCAATCACTATGGAAGATAGTTCTCTGGGATACTTTAACAACACGATCTTGGTAATAGAATAATTAGATATATGTCTTTTCTTTGGGGAAAACCCGCTAGGGCGCCTTGCACCAAATACACACGGGTTCAATTTTGGGGGGAGAATTCATGTCTGTTTCTAGACCTACCGTTACCCACTGCATAATGTCAAGATGTCAAGTTGAAGATTGGGACATTTTAAGTGCAGCATACTGCTGGTGTATGAAAGGTAATCTTAGGTTGTAATTAGTCCTGCACTTATAAATCTCTATTGTCTCGACTACTGAGATGAAGGGGCGAAACGGCAGTCTTGCCATATTGGGAGGGGGTGACCGTTAGCCAATCTGGCTAAGCGTCTTGATCTTGGCATGGCAAGGGAACAAATCTGAACAATAAATATTTCCCAAATGATATCGCTTGTTCTTGGCAGCCGATAGACGAGTGCTATCTTTCTTCCTACAGCGTTACCTCTACTTAGTAACATCTCTCATTTAAATATAAACACATTATATAGCTACGGTATGCCGGAAGGAGGGAAGGGCTCCGTGCAGACGGTTTCCACCAATCTATGTTCTATCTTCATGAGCCGGAAGAGGCTATCCACAGT